>JAYRCH010000142.1:1200000-1800000 GCA_037179445.1 Phengaris alcon alcon
TTTTCCATTTTTCTATTTTGTTTTCATCATTAATTATTTTATTTTTAGGGTTAAATTTGTCATTATTTAACTGTAGCGGTGTTCCAGAATGAGGTAAATTTACAATGGCTTTATGAAGTGGGCTTGTGTTAGCTTTTGTCTTGAAATAATTTCGGAGGTTATCTATTTGGGTGTAATGTAGATTTTTTATGTCTATAAAACCACGCCCTCCCTGCTTCCTCTTTATTGTAAATCTTTCAACTGCTGAATGGATGTGGTGAATATTGTGTTTGTAACAAGCGGTTCGGGTTGCGGTGTTGAGGGTTTCCAAATCAGTGTCAGACCACCTGATAATTCCAAATGAATACGTTAATATAGGGATCGCATAGGTATTTACAGCTTTAATTTTGTTTTGGCCTGACAATTGCGTTTTTAAAATTTTATTTAGTCTCTGTTTGTATTTATTTTTTAATGTATTTTTTATTTCTTTATGATCTATAGCTGTATTTTGTATATAACCTAGGTACTTATATGTGTCTTTCGCTTGCATGCTGTCTATTGTTCCTTCTTGTAGTTCTAAGTTGAGTGGTTCTGTATGTGTATGTTTGCCCTTAAGAATGCAATTAATTTTACATTTATCAGTTCCTAATGTCATGTAAATATCAGCGCTAAATTTTTCCGTTAATTTTAATAGTTGTTCCAGTTGTTGCCTGTCAGGTGCGAAGAGTTTTATGTCGTCCATGTAAAGAAGGTGAGTGATTTTGATTTTATTGACTTTATCTATAATATATCCTAAGTTTGACCTATTAAGAGTTTTAGATAGAGGGTTTAAAGCTAAGCAAAACCATAAGGGGCTAAGTGAGTCGCCTTGGAAAATGCCACGCTTAATTTTGATTGGTGAGGTACTGACGGTGGTACTGACTGTTCTTAGATTGAGTTTAGTAGACCAGTTATGCATTATATATTGTATAAATTGAATTAAAGTATTATGAAATTTATATATTTTTAGTACATGTATCAACCAAGAATGCGGGACACTATCAAAGGCTTTTTGGTAATCTATGTATGCGTAATAAAGGTTCTTATGATATTTTTTAGTTTGATTATGTATTTGGGCGTCAATGATAAGTTGTTCTTTACAGCCCATTGATCCTTTAGCGCAGCCTTTTTGTTCTTCAGGGACTATTTTATTATCAGTAATATGAGTATTTAGTTTTTGTGTGATTATTGACGTAAGTAGTTTGTAAAGAGTTGGAAGGCAGGTGATTGGACGGTATTTAGTCGGATTTTTAGTATCGTTTTTATCTTTAGGCTTTAGATATGTTATTCCTTGCATCATAAATAGTGGCACTAATTTGGGATCCTTAAGGGCTGAATTGAATGCTTTGGCGATGTAGTGATGTGTTGAAGTAAAATATTTTATCCAATAATTTTGAATTTTATCTGGCCCTGGTGCCTTCCAGTTCAAAGTCTTCTTTATGGCGTATGTGACATCGTTATCATCTATTATAACTTCAGGCATTGGATTAATATTGTGACATTCACTTATTTCGGTATCAAGCCATGAAGCGTGTACGTTGTGATGGGCTGGTTTGGACCATAGGTTTTCCCAATAGTCCTTAATTGTATCTGTACTAGGCGGTTGTATGATTTTAATATTTTCGGAGTTTAAATTTTGATAAAAGAGTTTTTGATTGTTAGTAAAAAATAAATTATCCGTTCTTCTAGAATTACTGATTTTAAGTCGGCGGAGTCTTTTTGATTGTGCTTGCAGGTTTTGTTTCAGAGTATCTAATAATTCTACTATTTGATTTTCAGTGAGATTGTTGGGGTTTAATTTTCGTTGTTTTGTGTGGCTAAGATTTCCTTTAAGGTACTGTGTAAGTTGTCCAATTTCTTTTCGTAGTTTCTTGACTCTATTTTCAATTCGTAGTTGCCATTTTGGCATTTTCGGGTCTCCTGCTTTATTTGATATGTCTTTTTCAGGGGGGTTATTTAGTTTAGTGTGTAGAGTTGTAGTTGATATTGCAGCGCAATAAATAGCACTGTGGATTTCAGTTAAATCTGGCGTTTCTTTCGCTTCTAGATGTTCTCCTATTAACTTGTTAAGTGAATTTACCGTCTTTATTATGTTGCGTGTAATGTGGAGTTTTGGTATTACCGGTCTAAGTGTTGGATCTGTATCGGCGTATTTGACTAACATTTCTGTAAATACTTGTCTAATTTTGTGATTCTGTGTTTGATCGGCATCAGTTGTGAGTATTTCAGCATTGTTTGTCTCTGGTGCTATTAGATTTTCTACAGTTTCAGAAGAGTTTGATAGAATTATGGGTTGATTATTATTTGTGGGTTGAATTGTAGAATGTTGTAGATTCGGGTCGTTCGTTGCATTATGTGGGATGGTAAGAATATCGCAGGGGCTAAGCTGTGTGTCTATGCTACATATTGTATTGTTCTGGTCGTTGGAATAATCGAACGTATGCGCTACTGTATTTTTTATCTTGTCTCTTTCATGACTTGGTATTCTGTTATTGCGATGTATAACTCGGATTTGATCTGCCAATCGTTGCTCAGATATGTGGCTTAGTGCGGGGTAGGACTCTGTGAATTTTTTATGGAGTGATGGTCTGAATGCTGTGAGGTTAGATTCGCATGATGTTATAATGTAGTAGCAACGGAGAAGTTCTCTGTTTATTTGATCAGTCCATTTCATCCGTTGTCTACTTTTTCCAGCGAGAGTGGTTGGAGGAAGCATTTCCTGCAAAACACTTCTTACTGGAGTGTTTGTGAGATGAGGCTGCGTATGAGTATTATGATCTACGATATTCGGATTAATGTATTCAGAATTTCTCGTAGACGGACTGGTGTCAGGAATGGGCACCGGATTAGTAGCTATTGCTTCCTGTGTAACATCGTCTGACAATGGTGATAATGTGGTGGATCGTGATGAGAATGAGTTATTGAGGATGAATGACTGCGGTGAAGAGTGAAGCGATGGAAACAAGCTGACGGATGAGGTAGGTGATGAAGGATATGAGTATGTGTTGCTTATTGTTTTGATATTAGTATTCTCTGCAGCAGTACTAGACTGGGCAGTAGGATGCGATACGGTGCCCCCCCCAGAATACGAGGGACAGCCCGGGCCCGAAAGTCCGGGGCGGGATTCTCCATTGCTTTTCGCGCCGGTACCCGCCTGGGGTAGTATATTTCTATTACGTAGTCGCATTTTTCTTTTAATATATTAGAACAAAAATAGGAAGAGTTAACGAAAAAGGAAATATAGGAAGAGAAGAAATAAAGGTGGTGAAAATTAGACAAACCAAAAAGGTGATGAAAAGATAGTGACGAGAAAGAAAGAAAGAAAGAAAGAGCCGACGATCAGCCACGTGAGTACCTCACCCCGAAGAGAGTGGGGTGGCGCACCCAAGTGTTGCCCGGGGACACCAACTAGGAGGGGCCGGCTTCACCCCCTTATTATTATTATTATTATTATTATTATTATTATTATTATTATTATTATTATTATTATTATTATTATTATTATTATTATTATTATTATTATTATTATTATTATTATTATTATTATTATTATTATTATTATTATTATTATTATTATTATTATTATTATTATTGGTCATTTATCTACTCACAGTCACAATACCGTGATGGAGTGGATGGAGTGCGATACTGAGAGCGTTTACACACGTGCCGCAGCTCCTGCGGCGGCGTCGCTGCAGTATGCACTAGGATAAGTAATATTTATATGGCTTTAGTGCAGCAGCACTGGCGCGGGCGGTGAAACACCGCAGCGCACCTCCTGCGCAAAATCCAAACAAAGGCCGCGTGTGTAAACGCTCAAGCCGGTTTTTAACAATTTTCAATTTTAGGATGGGACTATATGCTCCGGAATCCGGTACGCCGGTGAAAATTCAGAGCACTGAAAATGAAACTCTGTGGTAATACCTACATTACAGTTTAAATCGAACACATGAGTGTCGAGTTAAATGTCAATGTGATATGACAGCTCGACACCTGTCACTTCGATTTTCAACTCTATTGTATTAGTGCAAAGTTCTATTTTTAATCCTCAAGATTTTCTACGGCCTTCCGGATTCCGGTGCATATAGTCCCAGCCTTACCCAGTGGTTATTTACGGGGTTTTTTCGTTTTATTCCACAATGTGTTACCCGACTGCCGAAGAGGGATTTGTTGCTGCTACAGTTGTTATGTACCAGATTACTAAATCTGTCACTATTATTGATTAAATAGCGTAGGCGTAAGCGTAGGCGTATTAAATGTAGCCTGCCACACTAGAATGTATCGCCATGCCCCAGTAGAGTATTTTCCTACATTTAAAAATTTAATTTATTTTAAATACATTCATAAATAATGAGGCATCACAACTTTTGGTAAAAGATAAAAAATTTAAATTTTATTTTGCTTAGTCACTTGCCGTGTATAGCTATAAAATTTTATTAAAATTTTTCATGCAAATACATGGTAAATACAGAAGTCTGCATAGATACCTATCTAAGTATGTCATATGTAGGTACTAAATATTTGTAAAATCCACTTTTCCCATTCTCGTTCCGGTTGTCAGACCGGTTCACTAGTAAGTTACACAACAGTGGTATCCATCTCTACACGGTACACCATAGTAATTACGATAGCTCCCTTATATACAAGCTCAAAAACAACATACAAATATTAAGGGTTAATTCACACCTAAACATAGTGAAACGCGGCGCTGCATTGGTAAGATATCTATTCAAAATTGAACTTTATTTATTATTACAAGAAGAACACGTTTCATTGTAAGATTTCGAACGTCAAGTTGTACCGCGCTGCACAGAGTATGTGCAGTGTATGACTGATGTCATATGAAACGCAAGAAACATCCATCCATATATCCATCCATCCATCCTCACAAATTTTCACATTTATATAAATACTAGGATAAGTCGATATGGAACTGATCCAATCGGTAACGCCCGCGCCATGCCGATTTGACGATATACAGTATGGTGTACCTATTGTTGTGTTATGTAACTTATGCTAAAGAATATATTTTATTAGGTCATTACATATGAAATAGGAATTTTGTATAGGAGGAACATAAAGTCGATTTCTTTTAAACATAATATATTTATTTAATCAAAGTATATACCATTGCCGTCTATGCACTTTTGCCATCTCATAGGTAGTTCATTGATTCCTTTACTAAAAAAACCATTCGGACAGGAATCAATAAAATCTTTGAAGGCGCTTTGGACTGCCCCATCGGAGTTGAATGTTTCCCTTGCAAGAAGTTATCCAAATTTCTAAAAAAATGGTGATCTGTTGGAATAAGGTCCGGGGAGTACGGTGGATGTTTTAGACATTCCAATTGAAGCTCCTCTAATTTGGTAGCCGTTTGTTGTGCAGTGTGTGGTCTAGCGTTGTCCTGAAGCAGCAGTGGCCTAGAGCGAGTGACCAACCTCGGTTGTTTAGCAGCTAGCTTTTCCACCATGATTTGCAGTTGCTGGCAATAGACATCTGTCGTAATCGTCTGGCCAGATTTAAGAAAGCTGTAGTGAACGACACCGGCACTAGTCCACCAAACGCTCACAAGTAACGTTTTTTGAGTCAATTTTCGATTGGGGCAGGCTTTGGCTGGTTCGTCAGGGCTCAGCCATTGCGATGAGCGTTTCTGATTATCGTACAGGATCCACTTTTCATCACAGGTAATGATTCGATTTAAAATCCCTTCATTATTGTGCCAGTTTAGTAATGTAACGCAGCAGTCGACGCGCGTTTGTCAGTTTGCTGCATTCAATTCATGAGGTACCTTTCATCTTTCAAGCTTTTTCACCTTCCCAATTTGCTTCAAGTGGATTAAAACAGTTTTATCACTAACACCGCACCCTGCAACTAACTCGGACGTGGTTTGCGATGGATCTGCTTCCACAATAGCCTTCAATTCTTCATTATCAATTTCTTCAACTTCAGTCTCCGGCCGTCCACGGGGCTTGTTCTGCAGGTCGAAATTTCCAGAACGAAAACGTTGGAACCAAAAACGCAATGTGTTTTCTTTTGTGACACCGCCGCCATACACATCATTAATCCTTCGAGCCGTTTCTGCAGCACTGGTGCCACGGTGGAACTCGTACTCGAAAATAATACGATATTTCAAGTTTTCCATTTTGCAAACAGAGTGACGCAAAGAAAAAAACAAAAGAGGAAAATACAAATTAATTACAGTTTTCGAAACACAAATGCATGAGTAAATAGCGATATAAAGAAATTAGAATTCCTAACCAAAGACTAGGTATATTTGAGATCAAAGTGTTCAGAACGACAAAACGCCAATTTCATATGTAAAGACCTAATATTACTAACGATTCGAACACATTTTATTACTGTTATTAAACCCTTATAAAGAAAAGAAGAAATATATAAATCGGTCCACAAACAGCAGAGTAATGTTTGAACATACGAAAAAAAAATCGAATATTATATTATGAGAATCTTCTTTTCAAAACTTTTTTGACTATTCCACTTTTGATGAACTGTTTTTTTTTTGTTTGGCCTAATTGGCGAAGTGTAAATTTGAATGTTACTCATTCAAATTTACACTTCGCGAAAATAAAATTAGGCCAAAACTTCATAATTACACCAGAAAAGAAAGGATTAAAAAGCATGATTTCGTCAAAATTAGATATATTCCTTATAGAATAGAAAAATAAAGTTAATTATTGTGAAAAATCACAAAAAGTGGAATAGTCAAGTTTTGAAAAGAACCTCCTCATATAGTCTCTTCCTTTTTCGAACTCGGTTAAAAATGTAGAGTTGCGCCCGGTTTTCAATAGCGTCCATCACTCACACAGAAAGTTCTGACCGCGGGAAACAGCACGCGCCGTTCCAACCCGCGCTCCGAACCGAACGTGAAAATCATAGATAGATTATAAAACAACAGGAGCTTAAATAATAATTTTTTAAACATTGAGAAACATCTAACGATTTAAACTCGATGAGTGGATTTGGCTGTTATTGGGTAATCTTCGTGTTATAATATGTTTCCTCACTTATATAACTTTATTGCTATTCCGCACGGACTACATAATATGTATGTGTTTGCCAAAAAGTTCAGATACAAGCGGAATATAAAACTTATATAATTGCATAATTACTAGATACATCTGCTAATGCTTATAAACATGAGATTCCTTGTATAAGTTGTAGAGCCTAGTTGGTAGACCGTAAGGCTGGGACTATATGATCCGGAATCCGGAAGGTCGGGGAAAATTCAGAGCATTGAAAATATAACTCTGCGCTAGTACAATAGAGCTGTAAATCGAACATACGAGTGTCGAGTCAAATGTCAATGTCATATATGACAGGTCCACACTCGACACTCCGATTTTCAAGTCTATTTGTATTTACGCAGAGTTCTATTGGTCTAGTGGTTTAGACCTTGGCTCTCGACTCCGGAGGTCGTGTGTTTGAATTTTAATCCCCGCGTTGGAACAACAAAAAAAAGTTGTTTTCAAGTCTGGTTAGGAGGTTAGGACAAGAAAGAAGATAATAATCATTGTTATGTGTTTTTATAATATGAGTGTGCAAATAAAGAGTTTCCTATTCCATTCTATTTATAGGACTTTTTAGGGACTTAATTGGTAATCTTGATCTAAGGACTCAAATGTTGAACGGAAACAACGCGAGGAAACACGCCGAACAAGACGAACAAGACGAACAAGATGAACACGACGAACACGACGAACAAGAAGAACAAGACGAACAAGACGAATAAGATGAACACGACGAACAAGAAGAACAAGAGGAACTCGACGAACAAGTGGCAACAAGGTGCAGTGGGGCTAGGGTGGTAGGTGGATTGCTTGAACCCGCGAGTGTTAGCTTAATGCACCGACGCGCTAACCACCGAGCCACAGAGGTCGTCAATACTATTTTTTATAGTCCAGTGTTTCCCAAACATCGTTCTGCCATGGCCCGGTAACTTTCACACTGTACCTTCGTGGCCCACTTAATACTTTTAAACATAATAGCAAAGCAAATATTAGGAATTTACTAATAGTAAAAAAGGTTTTATTAATACTACCTACATATTTTAGTATCGCCTTACCGCTTACGAATATTTAAGACGCGTCGATTGATAGTAGGTATTATTTTCAAAACATGGCGGGAATGTTGCGACCCGGTATTTTATTTTGATGGCCCGGTTGTAAATCTCTGGTTTCTCCTGTCTTCGGGATGACAGAAGTGATGGTAGAGCTGGTGCAGATATTTTAGTTTCTACTTCAGTAATTTTTATTTCTATCCCTCTTCCACCACATAGTAATTTTAACATTGTCGCTGTCCGAATGTTTAACATTTCTTTTTTGTATACTTACCTGACCCTACTTCCTCTGTCCTTTCTGAACTTTTTTCTATAAGTAATATCATTAGAGGGGGGATGAGATTGATCTCATTTCTTTTTAGGAGACTACAATCTCCAACATCATGCTTGGGGCTCACATAATTGTGACTCTCTTGCCAATCTTTTTGATCTTTTCAACTCTCTTGATGATCTTGACCTGGTTATTTTGAATAATGGAGCTCCTTCTCGACGAGTAATCCCAACACAGAATCCTAGGACAGCAGTGGATTTATCTATCTGTTCTCCTTCTCTCTCCTCACAAATGTCATGGTCCATGGTTCCTGTGGCAGCGATTATTTTCCCATTATCCTTTCCTGGCATCTCTCCCCTATCCCGAGTATAGTTAAAAATCCCCTAGACTTAAATTTAAACTTTCCGAAGCTGACTGGTCGTTATTTGCAGTTCTGACTAAATAGCTAATTGCCTCCATTCCACCTGTTAATTCCCATAATTCATATATTTTATATCCCCGTCTAACGCAGGCGCTTCTTAAAGGCGCATCTACTGCTATAACTACTCGAGGCCTTAATTGTAACCAAATTCCTCTCCCCCATGGGGGGATGCTAGTGCACCACGGCATGTAAAAAACGCAAGGAGGTAGAGAGGACTTTCTCGTCTGATATGAAAGGTCATTTTCATTACGCGCCTTTCTAGAGAAGGCTCTTGAATGGCTTCTCTCTCACAAGACGCGCCTGGGTTGGCATAAGTTCTGTGAGGGCTTGTCTCCTCTTTCCCTCCCGTCTCTGGTTTGGACCAACTAAAAAAGTTTCGCGACTCCTTTTCCCCCAACTCGAATGACCCTTCTTCTTGGATCTTCGGTTTTGCCCAAAAACTTGCACCACCTTAGGCACCTACATTTGAAGAGTGTAATATTTTTTCATCATCTCATACTTCTTCTCCTAATGAATTTGAAACCCCATTTTCTTTTGAGGAGTTTAAGTTAGATAAAGACTCCCTTAATGACTCGGTTCCTGGAGCTGACGGGATTCCGTATTCTTTTATTGTCAAAAGCAGCCACGATACACAAAAAGTGATTCTTGACTTTCTTAATTCCATCTTTGAGGCTGAAACTCTTACCTACACCAGGAAGAGTGGAAATGTCAAATAATCCTTCCCATTTTAAAACCAGGTAAGCCCGAAGATAATCCATTGAGCTATCGTCTTATTGCTCTTTCTTCCACTCTCTCAAAAATATTAGAGCATTTAAATAAAAATAGACTCGAATTGTTCTTGGAGAGAGAGAGAGAGAGTCAATTCGGGTTTCGTAAGGGCTTTAGTGCTAAGGATAGCTTGTGTACTCTAGTCTCCGACATTCGAATTGCCTGGTCGAAACAAGAGACTGGTGGGGGTATTTCTGAATGTGTCGTCCGCATATGATAACGTACTACTTCCGGTTCTCAGGCAGACTATGCTTCAGCTGAGTATCCCTGTGAAGATAGTTAACTACGTGTGCAATTCCCTTTCCGGTCGTTATATCCTTGTTTCCCATGAAAATTCACCTCCTTGTTCTAGATTGGTTTGTAAGGGTCTTTTTTTCCTTCACTGTGTACTTTTTTAACTATTAAATTAAAATCATTGTTTTGGGCAAAAAGCCTCATTTCCTTTCAAGTCGGAGTCGTTTGATTTAAATTTTAGGCACCAGTTTACTAAAGCATTATTCAGGATTACATACAAAAAAAAAATTATAAAAAAAGTAGAAATTTGTAGTGCCGGGAACTAAAAAACCACCACAAGATGTCGATTTTTCGATTTTTTTTTAAAAGCTTTGTATTTTTTGAGACACATTACTTGGATTTAAAAAAAAAAAATTCTGATAACTATTGTAACTTGGCCAATCACGAGTTTACGGCTTGACGTCGATTTACGGGACACCTGTATACAGACGAGTCCAAATTAGAAACCGAAGGGTAGGTTCAGTGGTCTGGATACCAAAAGTCAACGTGGAATTAAATTTTAAATTACCTTCTTTGTCTTCTGTATTTTCTGGATAGGCAATTGCAATCCTTGAGGCTCTATCGTTTATAGAGTCTCATCGACATAACAAATCCGTAATCTTTTATGATTCGCGAAGCTGCCTACAAGCTATTCTGGCTAACCCTTTCCGATCTAAATTTAAATACCCCTATATGATAAATATAAGGCATCTACTTCTACAATGTATTTCACAAAATATGCATGTTGAGTTGGTTTGGATTCCAGGCCATAGTGGTATATCAGGAAACAAGAGCGCTGACCTTTACGCGAAATAAGCTACTTACTCAGGTGGCCCTGGCCATTTCAAACTTTACTGCAGCGACCTTATTACATTGACTGAGGAACATTTGATTACCGGCTGGAATGCGAGTTGGGCTGCATCAGGAAAAACCAGGTGTTGGTTAATCCTTGGTTTTTTAAATACTGGAAGGCTAAAAAATTTACCACCTCTACAATATGCCGCTTGCGTTTAGGCCACTCCTGTACCCTTTCTTAGAAACACTTTCTTAATAAAATTAGGGTTAGGGATTCCTCTTTATGTGAGTGTGGACTTAACGAAGGCACTCTTGAACATATATTTTTCAGCTGTTCAAATCTCTATCTATATAAATGTCTGTCTTCATTATACGATTTAATTCCCCCTAATATCCCTCCTCCTTCTTATTTCCAATCCCTTTTGCCTTTAGTCCATATCCCCTTTGTTGATGTTCTGTGTAATTTTATGAAGCATAATAACATTCGATTATAGATTTGTGTGTCTCTTCTAACTAACACTTTGTTTTTGTCTTCTTCTTACAGGTATTAAGGATATAATACGAGGTTGTAAACTTATTTAATTACGAAATTTTTACTATTTTTCTCTTGTACCTTCACTAAGCCTTACTTTTGCTCAAAGTTATCGGCTCCGGCAACAGAGTCTTTTTTTATCTCGTCTGACACTGACACTGGCTATTCCTCAAGGGAGGCCTTTTTTAAGAAGAAGAAGAAGAAGAAGCCGTGTTCACATTAACCAATAAAAGTGAGCCACAGAAGTATTGTAAGTTATAGTATGTTATACCTTGATTAATATGAAACGTCGGCGACAAACCCGATGTACTACTTTTGGACCCTATTGCAACAGTAATAAGATTGAAATGTGAAATGCTATACCGGATATGTCGACGACCGTACTGCACGTAACGAGTTTTTTTTTACATAAATCGAGTTTCTCATGCATGTCTCAGGACTTGTAGGGATAACAAACCAGGAAGGATGGCCATGACCTGCTTTGTGTATCTTTCTCATTACACTGAGGCCGAGTTAATGATTTCGTTGAATTCAATGAAAGAGTTTTAATATAATTTATAAAAAAAGTCGGTTAAAAATGGTAGGTACTTAATAGGTAGGCAACCAAAAGTACTGATCAGGGGACCAATTCTTGTGCGTTCTAATTTTTTCCTGTATGATATTCGTTTACGATGATGCTCTTTCTACAAAAAAGTTAGAATGTTTTATAGAAATTGTATTCTGGGCCATCAACAGAAGTCTAACAAATTAACTTACGAAGTTTAGAAACTAGAATATCATGTCCGTTCCATTGCGGTTGTCGTGTATTCTTAGATTTTATAACCGATTCCAAAAAAAGGAGGTGGTTATACGTTCGGCTTTATATATATATATATATATATATATATATATTGTATGTTCAACGATAACTCCGCCGTCTGTTGACCGATTTTCAAAATTCTATTTTTGATGTAAAGGGTATAATCCGAAGTACGTCCCGTTGTCACCAAAGTGACCTGATGATGGCCTCCATGAGGCATCGAGGGAACTCCTCGGAATTTATATGGACACATATAGTGATTTTGACTTTTTCTGAAGTAACCAAGCATATGTTACCAATTATTTTTAAACAAAAAATTAAACAGACTTCCAAGGCTTGGAAACAAATGGAAGCTTAGCGCGTATTCAATTATACATTCGATAATTTATTTTAAAATTCCTTAAAATATGTTAGTAAAAACATAACAAATATGCCAGCCCAAACAATATCCTGGTAAATCATTTAAAGAGCTCACGTCAATATTATGAAGATTGTGTAGAGAAATAGTTAAAGTTTTTGCCGAATTTAAAAGGGAAATTATTTAGAAAATAAGATTTATTTCATACTTTTTTGTGTATTTTTCCTTTAGAAGTCGGTTAAATTTTTTGTTTAAAATAATATTTTTTCCCTCTTAAGTCATATTTGTTATATTATATTACTAAAATATTTTAAGAACTTTTATAATAAATTATCGTATGTATAATTGAATACGAGCCAAACTTCCATTAGGTATTGTATATAAGATGATGATGATGATTACTGTAAGTTACATAATGGCATATGCTGACAGTTCTTTAAACAATGTCGAAATTTCCAAAGCCCAGTAGCTCAAGCATATGGTGTCAAAAAGCAAGATTTTACACCAAGGTATATGGTGTCCCTGGATCCAAAAGCACCGCACAGAACTCCACAGTCTTTTAAGATACGCGTTTGGAAATTTCGACAGTGTTTAAAGAACTGCAAGCATATGCCATTATGTAACTTACAGTAATCATCATCATCATCTTATATACAATACCTAATAGAAGCTTGGCGCATATTCAATTATACATTCGATAGTTTATTTTGTAATATTTCTTAAAATTTGTTAATAATAATATAACAAATTATTATTTTTAACAATAATTAAACTTCCAAAGTGAAAATACCCAAAAAAAAAATGAAATAAATCTTATTTTTTAAATAATTCTCATTTAAAATTCGGCAATTTTTTTTTATATATTATACTATATAATTCTCAACACAATCTTCATAATTTTGAAGTAGGTACCAGCCAACTTAAACGTGAACTCTATAAAATAATGATTTATCAGAATATTGTTTGGGCTGGTACCGATTTCAAAATAATGAAGATTGTGTAGATAAATAGTTAAAATTTTATCCGAATTTAAAAGGGAAATTATTTAGAAAATAAGATTTATTTCATGATTTTTGTTTTTTTTTACTTTGGAAGTTGGTTTAATTTTTTGTTTAATAATAATTATGTTTTTTCTTGTAAATATTGTTGTCAAAATTCAGTTAATTAAAACGTTTCAATCAAACGTAAAATGGAACACGCCAAACTGTCAGTTGCTTGGAAGAAGAAATCAGTTGATCTGAAATCTGAATCCGTCATATTTTATTTTGGGAGTTTTGCCGGGAATGTCAATGTGCGACGTTGTTATTTTTGTATGTCCTCCGAAGTTTGTGTTAATTCGGTTCTTAATGGTTAATATTTTACCAAAATGTAATATTGGTAAAATATTAACCATTAAATATTAGTTGATGTCTGTTGATGTGCACAAGTGTGGGCAAGTGGTACAACTACAAAAAGCGTGCAATTTTGTGTGTCCTCCAAAACTCCCTAGGAACTATCAGTAAAGCTTCTACCACTTTACTGAATCGACTTGACTTATTGACTGCACTGACTATTTATTTGGACTTTGGACTAGATGATTTAGAAATACGGAGATGAAAATTTAAACGAAAATTATATTTCCCGCCTTTGTAACTTGACACTCGCGCAAATGGTTTTAAGCCGACGCCAGATTTAATATATATATATATATATATATATATATATATATATATATATATATATATATATATATATTAAATCTGGCGTCGGCTTAAAACCATCAATGCAGTCATCAATGCAGTCTCCAAGTCAATCAACCAGTGCAGTCAATAAGTCAAGTCGATTCAGTAAAGTGGTAGAAGCTTTACTGATAGTTCCTAGGGAGTTTTGGAGGACACACAAAATTGCACGCTTTTTGTAGTTGTACCACTTGCCCACACTTGTGCACATCAACAGACATCAACTAATATTTAATGGTTAATATTTTACCAATATTACATTTTGGTAAAATATTAACCATTAAGAACCGAATTAACACAAACTTCGGAGGACATACAAAAATAACAACGTCGCACATTGACATTCCCGGCAAAACTCCCAAAATAAAATATGACGGATTCAGATTTCAGATCAACTGATTTCTTCTTCCAAGCAACTGACAGTTTGGCGTGTTCCATTTTACGTTTGATTGAAACGTTTTAATTAACTGAATTTTGACAACAATATTTACAAGAAAAAACATAATTATTATTAAACAAAAAATTAAACCAACTTCCAAAGTAAAAAAAAAACAAAAATCATGAAATAAATCTTATTTTCTAAATAATTTCCCTTTTAAATTCGGATAAAATTTTAACTATTTATCTACACAATCTTCATTATTTTGAAATCGGTACCAGCCCAAACAATATTCTGATAAATCATTATTTTATAGAGTTCACGTTTAAGTTGGCTGGTACCTACTTCAAAATTATGAAGATTGTGTTGAGAATTATATAGTATAATATATAAAAAAAAATTGCCGAATTTTAAATGAGAATTATTTAAAAAATAAGATTTATTTCATTTTTTTTTGGGTATTTTCACTTTGGAAGTTTAATTATTGTTAAAAATAATAATTTGTTATATTATTATTAACAAATTTTAAGAAATATTACAAAATAAACTATCGAATGTATAATTGAATATGCGCCAAGCTTCTATTAGGTATTGTATATAAGATGATGATGATGATTACTGTAAGTTACATAATGGCATATGCTTGCAGTTCTTTAAACACTGTCGAAATTTCCAAACGCGTATCTTAAAAGACTGTGGAGTTCTGTGCGGTGCTTTTGGATCCAGGGACACCATATACCTTGGTGTAAAATCTTGCTTTTTGACACCATATGCTTGAGCTACTGGGCTTTGGAAATTTCGACATTGTTTAAAGAACTGTCAGCATATGCCATTATGTAACTTACAGTAATCATCATCATCATCATATTAATTATACATACGATAATTTATTATAAAAGTTCTTAAAATATTTTAGTAATATAATATAACAAATATGACTTAAGAGGGAAAAAATATTATTTTAAACAAAAAATTTAACCGACTTCTAAAGGAAAAATACACAAAAAAGTATGAAATAAATCTTATTTTCTAAATAATTTCCCTTTTAAATTCGGCAAAAACTTTAACTATTTCTCTACACAATCTTCATAATATTGACGTGAGCTCTTTAAATGATTTATCAGGATATTGTTTGGGCTGGCATATTTGTTATGTTTTTACTAACATATTTTAAGGAATTTTAAAATAAATTATCGAATGTATAATTGAATACGCGCTAAGCTTCCATTTGTTTCCAAGCCTTGGAAGTCTGTTTAATTTTTTGTTTAAAAATAATTGGTAACATATGCTTGGTTACTTCAGAAAAAGTCAAAATCACTATATGTGTCCATATAAATTCCGAGGAGTTCCCTCGATGCCTCATGGAGGCCATCATCAGGTCACTTTGGTGACAACGGGACGTACTTCGGATTATACATCAAAAATAGAATTTTGAAAATCGGTCAACAGACGGCGGAGTTATCGTTGAACATACAATATATATATATATATATATATATATAAAGCCGAACGTATAACCACCTCCTTTTTTTGGAATCGGTTATAAAATCTAAGAATACACGACAACCGCAATGGAACGGACATGATATTCTAGTTTCTAAACTTCGTAAGTTAATTTGTTAGACTTCTGTTGATGGCCCAGAATACAATTTCTATAAAACATTCTAACTTTTTTGTAGAAAGAGCATCATCGTAAACGAATATCATACAGGAAAAAATTAGAACGCACAAGAATTGGTCCCCTGATCAGTACTTTTGGTTGCCTACCTATTAAGTACCTACCATTTTTAACCGACTTTTTTTATAAATTATATTAAAACTCTTTCATTGAATTCAACGAAATCATTAACTCGGCCTCAGTGTAATGAGAAAGATACACAAAGCAGGTCATGGCCATCCTTCCTGGTTTGTTATCCCTACAAGTCCTGAGACATGCATGAGAAACTCGATTTATGTAAAAAAAAACTCGTTACGTGCAGTACGGTCGTCGACATATCCGGTATAGCATTTCACATTTCAATCTTATTACTGTTGCAATAGGGTCCAAAAGTAGTACATCGGGTTTGTCGCCGACGTTTCATATTAATCAAGGTATAACATACTATAACTTACAATACTTCTGTGGCTCACTTTTATTGGTTAATGTGAACACGGCTTCTTCTTCTTCTTCTTCTTAAAAAAGGCCTCCCTTGAGGAATAGCCAGTGTCAGTGTCAGACGAGATAAAAAAAGACTCTGTTGCCGGAGCCGATAACTTTGAGCAAAAGTAAGGCTTAGTGAAGGTACAAGAGAAAAATAGTAAAAATTTCGTAATTAAATAAGTTTACAACCTCGTATTATATCCTTAATACCTGTAAGAAGAAGACAAAAACAAAGTGTTAGTTAGAAGAGACACACAAATCTATAATCGAATGTTATTATGCTTCATAAAATTACACAGAACATCAACAAAGGGGATATGGACTAAAGGCAAAAGGGATTGGAAATAAGAAGGAGGAGGGATATTAGGGGGAATTAAATCGTATAATGAAGACAGACATTTATATAGATAGAGATTTGAACAGCTGAAAAATATATGTTCAAGAGTGCCTTCGTTAAGTCCACACTCACATAAAGAGGAATCCCTAACCCTAATTTTATTAAGAAAGTGTTTCTAAGAAAGGGTACAGGAGTGGCCTAAACGCAAGCGGCATATTGTAGAGGTGGTAAATTTTTTAGCCTTCCAGTATTTAAAAAACCAAGGATTAACCAACACCTGGTTTTTCCTGATGCAGCCCAACTCGCATTCCAGCCGGTAATCAAATGTTCCTCAGTCAATGTAATAAGGTCGCTGCAGTAAAGTTTGAAATGGCCAGGGCCACCTGAGTAAGTAGCTTATTTCGCGTAAAGGTCAGCGCTCTTGTTTCCTGATATACCACTATGGCCTGGAATCCAAACCAACTCAACATGCATATTTTGTGAAATACATTGTAGAAGTAGATGCCTTATATTTATCATATAGGGGTATTTAAATTTAGATCGGAAAGGGTTAGCCAGAATAGCTTGTAGGCAGCTTCGCGAATCATAAAAGATTACGGATTTGTTATGTTATAAACGAAAATTATATTTCCCGCCTTTGTAACTTGACACTCGCGCAAATGGTTTTAAGCCGACGCCAGATTTAATATATATATATATATATAGACAGCTAGTCCACCAATTGGTGGACAGTTATTTTGTATACGAGTTACGACATCTACCTACTCCCTAGTCCCTAGCACTCGTTTGGTTCGGGTGACATTTGCTCGAACTATTTCGACTGTGATGTTCAGAGAATGCACAAACTGTGTTTCGTTCTCAAAAATTGAATTTAGTTTTTTTTCGCATGTGAATATATTTTCTCCTGATTGCCTGAGAATCGTGCTCTGAGAAAGATTTTGATAGCTGTATTAAAGCACATGTTTTGTTATAATTCTAAAAGGCTTTGGCAGACAGCAGATAATTTAAAATTTTTGTGGCGATGCGTTACTTGGCCACGTATGTACATGTACGTAGACGATATAACCTATGTAACCTTTTTATGATATAAAAAGCTTTTGTACACGAATGTAGGCACGATACTCGTGCGAGTGACTACGTAGGTACCTAATAGTGCGTGACCGCGGATATAGTTTTTGTTATCGATGGGGTTCGATCGGTCGATCAACCTATTTAACGGTACTTACTCGGCATTGAAACACTAGTGACGCACTTATCGATGTAATGATCGCTATTATGGGGGATAATTTCAAGCGTATCGTTAAAGTTGTTTTATTATCTAGGTACTGTACTAAGTGTGCCATAAAATAAACTCCGAGGTATCATCTTTATGATAATAATATTTTTTTGCGAAATTGCGAAAACATAATTTGATGCCTAATACAACAACTTTTCAATTTACTGTTTTACATTGCGAAATGGGAATATTTCAAATTGTCTTATCTTTTTTTTGAGCTAGTTTTAACTGTCTAATATAGTTATATGTTAGAAACGAAGATTACTTCTTCAATACAGCTAACTAAACTATGTAGGTACGCATGTCTAACTTACGTATGTCAGAGAACTAATGTTACATAAGACTTATTTTAAACAGATAGTTATTATAAAATTGCTAAAATCTCCTTGTACTCTTAGGTAATAATGCAAATTAAAAGCTCAATTAATAAAAACTTTTAATTTAATTGGTACAAAAAACCTTCATGTAATCTACAATTCACGACCAGTGACCTACAAATTCTATTATCTAAAAAAGTTTGATTGCGATATTTGTGGCTTTGTGCCAATTTTAGAACGAGTTCTTACTACTTGTTTTTTTTAAATTCTTTATAGAGTAAAGTCATTTGCCATATATTATGTTCATGTAAAAATATAATATCATATTATAGCATAGAAATTATGTTTATTGTACAATGTGTTTTATCCCCACGATACTAGTCTAAAGATCTGCCATAGGTTTTACATTACAATTAATAATAATTATTCACCAAACGTGGGTCATAATGTAGGATATATTTTATCTTTGACATTGATTTAATGACTATTTTATCGACAACCGTGTCCCATCACTACACTTTAAAAGTGATAATAGTGCTCGCATCATCACGTATTGTGAGTACTTTTTTCAATAACGGTTGATAATGAAGACGCTCAAGTGACTGTACTTGTCTGCAGGTAACGGTTTCGGTTTAAATAGTTCACTTCCGTGATCTTGTTAGTGCTGCTAAAATTAGGGATGTACAAACGTTGTGTGCTCTGTTTAGGGATGTACCATACACACTTTAGCAGTCATGAATTGAAGACAAGGGCATCGAGCAGACGAGATCAATTTTAAAGGGATTCGTAACTACTATCTTTAGGTATCTAACATTAAGGTCCAGTGCTTTAGAGCTTAGCTCTCGACTCCGGATGTCGTGACATTAATGAAGGCTCATCATCTGATTGTCTGACAAGAAAGATGATCAATGCGTAAAAAGTCAGTCCTGCGCCTGATCTCTGGCCAGTCGTGTCGGTTATCCGTTACACTAGGTCACGAGAGTAAATGAAGAGAGAGTGCTCTTGTATACTGCGCACACACTTGGTAACTATAAAATAACTCCTGCGTAGCTAGTCTAGTTTCAACGAAACCCGTCACCGCCATCGAAATCGGTGTTGGGAGCTATTATGAGATTTATATAATATTATGATTATAGTCCTCACTCTCATTATATGTATAATTCTTAAGTAGTAATATTATGTAATATCTTCGGTTTCACAGGCAACCCAAGTAAGTGTCAGTCTATATTGTTGGGTAGTCCTCGTATTATGGCCAAGGTTGATGTAGAGTCTCTTTCACCAGTGATCTTCGCGGCTCTATCATTAACTTCAGCTCCCATGTGAAAGATCTCGGATTACACATCGACTCTACTCGCAATTGGCAAACACAGACAGCTACCGTATGTCAGAGAGTTATCACGTTTCGCAGTGGCGTGCACAGGATTATGACACTGGGTATGCGGCGTAGTACTCGGTCACAAAAACTTTTTCGTTTATAGATTTTTAGCATAGCTACAGCCAAGCGACGGGTCTCTAAGTCGAAACCATGCCAACAGAGCAAGTCTTAGATGTACTACTATTCATGTACATCTTCTACGGCAACGCAGACAAAACAGCGATCGATCGTCGCGGCGGAAGAAATTCTAATAAGTAAAATAATAAGCATATTTTAAAATATTATAACTACTCACCAGTCAGTCAGCTTCAATTTTCACATATTCAAGGTTCCGGTTACTTGAGATTACTATATACCTACCGATGTAAATTGCTAAATAATATGCAAGGAAAACAATATAATTTAATCGTGTGTACACAACCACACAGCCAGTTATACGTTTCATAACTTTTAACATGAAATTTTCGAGTTACATTATTTTTTTGCTGGTTTAATTGTTGTAACTCGGGTACACACCTACCTTTAGACAGAATTTGAATCTTTTCACTGAATGACAATTGTGATAACTTGTTATTTTTAATTTTTAATAAACACACATTTTCAACACAAACCTCACAGTCAAATAACATTTAAAAAAAATCAACTAACTCACTAGTAAAAGCAAATCACTACAATTATTATAGAAACTCAGTAATAAACTGTTAAATGTACACACTTTCAAATGTTAAAATGAAAAATCTTTTAAGTAAACTATAAATAAACTGGAGCGATTAAATTGTAAACAATGCTTATCACATGAAATATGCAATATGGCCCCCGCGAAACACAAAACGTTTCGTCTATTTAAACAAATAAAACCTTACTAAACAAAAATGCACAATGTGCATACGTGATTTATTAGATTTCCGACTATTCTTTTTACTCGGATTATAGGCAATGAATAATTTTCGACAAGCCAGTTCGGCGGTTTTCGGAAGCGATCGGATAGCCGAGATCGGAGAGCCTGCCGCGGGACTTCGCTATATAATCATGTCGATATTCATGGGTGTGTGCGTTTGCGAAGTTTGAAAATTACACATACATACGATGATTTGTCCTGCAGAACGCAACGGCATTAGATGAGTTGCTATTTATAAAATATTAGGCGTTTTTAAGTTATTATCTTTTTTAAATTAATTTATTTACTATTAATTAAAGTCATCTAAAACGTACGAACGTTTTATTAAAATATCTGTAAATGACAAGTAAAGCACTGCATTTCTGCCTACAAGGAGCGCACGCCCCTGACGTTGCGTACTCTTTATCGACATAAAAACTTTTTACCACATAAACCCTTGCTGGTACAGTCCCTCATATTCCCTATCATTGATTATGGTGATGTGTGGTATTATGAACTCAATGCAGATAAGCTCATCAAATATGAAAGACTACTTAACAACCTGTATCAGATTTATATACAATCTCCGGAAAATATATGACCACGTATCCCCCCTTTCGCTCCAAGCTGCACTGGTTGCCTGTGCGCCAACGTCGCTTAGTGCGACCCTTTTGAGTGAATTAAGGAAAGAGTAGAGCATACACATGCTCTACTCTTTCCTTAATTCACCCAATTCTCCCGCTTACTTAAAGTCCCACTTTCAATATCTTTGTAGTAGTCATGATAAATCTCTCCGCTCCTCAAATAATGCACTTCTCCTTTGTCCACCACATAGTTCTAGTCTAGTCCATTCCTCCTTCTACATCCAGTCTATTCTATTTTGGAACGCTCTCCCTACGGAGATCAGAATGTCCACAACCAGAGTTACGTTTAAGCGCGTCCAACGCTTGTATTAAAAGTAGTGTCCGACCGAAACTGGTTTTACGACCGAAACCGAAACCGAATTTCGGTAAAGGTCTCAGTTTCGGCCGGAACCGAAACTTCCTTACAAGGATTATTTTTATATCTTTTACCCGTCGGAAGCCTGAGGAAGTGTGTGGGGTGGAATCCATAATCCATCCCAATACAAAATTAACTATAAAACTTGTTTCTTGCGAAATAGCACTATACATTATTGTATAATGTAAAATAACTATATTCTAATATAATATGACGACCTCTGTGGCTCAGTGTTCAGCGCGTTGGTGCTCAAGCCGGGGGTCGCGGGTTCGAACCCCGCCGAAGGAACTTCCCGTTTTCTGGTACCTGTAACACTAGTTCTTCGGATACTTAGCACGGGGCCAGATTGACGTGGTGTGAAGCGTCCATAGATATTATTATTATTATTATATGATGTATCTGATATCCTTAACGCTTAGCATACCTCATTCTCAAAATGTCTAACTCACTTTATGCCTACATCAAATCGCGAAGTAGGCAACACAAGCCTATTAGCCATGTAACATAGCTCTCCCACAGTTAAGAGAAAATAGAATATCGTAAAAGTATAATTGTCACAAGTGTGACAGTTGAATGTGGATAATTACGCCATATAAGATTTAGGTGTACAGCGAATTAGTTCTTAATCGAATTAGGCAAACAGCTCGTAAGCCTAATAGCGCTACAGATTAATAAATAGTCACTACGTAATGGATACATCACGCCCATACAAAAGTGAAAATACCTACTCTAAAATAGCCTTCAAAAACTTAATAATAATATCTGCTTTTCGCAGTGAGAAAAAAATTACCACAAGTACGCGCACAAAGACTCGAGATTGTGTTGCCGGGCGTGCGGCTCGCGTTACATGTGAGTCACGCGCGCCATCGCACGAATGCGCCAGGATTGTTAATCTCATCAAATGTCAATCAAATATGTTATAAAATGATTTATACATTTTTAACCTTCATTGAATTCTCGATTATTACATTTTATACTTGAAAATATCCTTATATAATAATATCCTAAATCACGTAAATAATTTTAATAGGTATATAATAATAAGAAAAACAGCAAAGTGGAGGAAAATCAAGATATTCTTAAATAACTATGTGCTTATTGCAATTTTAATTTTTTTGTATTTAAGAACGCTCTTTCTAATTTTTCTGGCTGGAGGCTATTTATCCTACAAAAAAAAAACTACTACGAACTAAATGCCTATTAAAGAGGTCAAAAACTACTAAATTTAGTTGTTAAACTACTACACTGCAGCCATCCACTGGTGGCATTTCGACGCGTAAGCGAAGCTATTTAAAAATGACGTTTAAGTAAAACGCAAGTTAGTGGTTCTGTGAATTAGGCATACTAACCGTATAGGTCTAAACTCAAATACTTTTACTATTAAATTTTAATATTTATTTTATTGAAAAAAAAAAAAACTACAATGAGTTTTTTACGACAATGGTTACTCAATCTGAAGTAAATGCAACAGAACTGAAGAAATCAATAAAAAAATATCCTGTAACAAAATGTCCTCGTCGCCAGATGGAATTCGATGGCTTTCAAAGCGCGAACATGACCGATCATAGCGCGATAACTCCAGAATGCAGTTTTTTTTGCCAAAACTCGACCGAAACCAAAACCGAACATTCGATCGGACACTAATGTAAGGTATTTGGCAGAATCATGAACATTTTAATACATATTTATGGTATATGTATAATTTATATGTATAATAAAATATGTATGTAGTTGTAGTATAGTATAGTATGTAGGTATAATTGGTTTGATGTGTATTATGTTTAATTATAGTTACGTTTATTTTGTTTGCTATGAATATTATTATATCTATTTTTATTATTAGTTTTACACGACCTTTCGTTTGATTTAATTTTTGTATTTTTCCAGATGGTAAGCACCTTTGTATTTTGACTCTGTCACCACCCTCTGGTTGACCGGTAGAAAATGCTCTATGGCAAGTCCGCTGTCCGCCATTGTAGCATTGTGCAGAAAGTGTTAAAATAAAATAAATAATCTAGAATCTGTAAACTGTAACTCGAGAGTCTAGCTACTGTTACCAAGAAAATTAAATTAAAAAATTTAAGTGATCCCCGAATTATCAAGCGGTGAGTGAGCTGATGATGATGAATTACAGCTAAGAACCATCTCGACACCTCAGCTTTGATACAAAAAACGCATTTAATACCTTTTACTTAGGATCTACGATGATCTACGACATACTCACACAGAGAGACAAACACGTCAAACTAATACCACGAGGGATGTTTTTTTTTCCATCCCCCTAACAATGTCAGGGCTTATTATTTTCTTTTTTAATTTATTTGCTCTTTTTAATTCATTTTCTGTTTCTTTTTTAATGGTCTTACATCTAACTTTTACAGTATTCTTTCTTTTCTTTTCATGATAAATTTCTTACAATGGTTCTTGTTTTCGTCCTTATTTCTAACATTACATACATTCTTTTGTATATATTTTTTACAATAGTAATAGGGTCATAATGTGAAGTACTAGGTACATATCAGTTATTTACAGTATAAAAAGTCAAAGGTATAAAGAGCATATATTTAAAAACCAATAAAATTCCAATAAATTCAATAAAATACGATAAAATCCAATAAAAATTCAATAAAATACAATAAAATTCAATAAAATCTAATAAAATCCACTAAAATAATACAATTCAATATGTCATTAATAAAAAGATACTAAAAAGATAAAACTACGGCACACACATTCAACTTAACCCTACTATCACAGTTTAAATCCTACATCTAGAGCCTACACTAATATCACACCAGTTTATCACAGTTCCTTCTATTTACATACACAGTCATTTTCTTGCAATAAGAGAGGAATATTTCCCTCTTTTTTCCCCCCAGGATGGAAGGCAGGTTCTCACCCGTCATCGATGTGCCCAATTTTTGCTCAATATCATATCTATTGCTTGCAAAAATTGGGCACTCGAGTAACAGGTGAGGGACCGTCTCCTCAACTCCTGGCTGACATGAGCACGACGGATCCTCCTTCAACTTGAATCTGTTCAAGTAGAAGGCGAACCCGCCCTGACCAGTCAGTATCTGTGTAGTGTGGTGTGTTATGTCTATTTTCTTGACTATTTTGTGTGCAGCAGCAGCGCTTGGGAAAAAGAGCTTCGTAACTCCGGCCGTCCCTCCCACTTCGTATCTCCTGTCCCATTCCTCAACCGTATCCTCTCTTAGGATACGCTTGACGAATGAAACAGGACACAGATCGTAGTTAGGTTTCCTTTTCAATCGCAGCGCGGCCTCCTTGGCTAATTCGTCAACCCTCTCATTCCCTCTCAACCCTGCGTGCGCCTTAATCCAAAACAGGGAGACCTCCCGCCTCTGCGATGCAGCTTTTCGGAGGGCCGCCCTTGTTTGCACTTTGCACAATTATTGTAGAGTTAGGGGCAAACAAATTCGTAAGTTCCACCAAGAGCCTAAACAAATACTCAACTTATAAAGATAACTCACAATTTTGTATGTCCAGGTCGCACTTTTTTGTTTCAGAGTGACCTGAGTCAATAAACAAACGTCTATTTAATTTTGGGTTGATGTTACTGCTAGAATCAAGCTAGAATCCTCGCTATCGGCTACCTAGCAATTTAATTATAGTTTCTAAAGCCGTTCTTAAACAGGTCGTTTTTTTCTGACAAAACTCTAGTCGCTTCGAATATTGATTGCAACGTATTTTATTGATATCTAAAAACCCCTAATTTTGTCACTCACTCACTGATGATCATCAAAATTACTAAAGGTACTTCCGAATGTCCTACAAAACTAAAATTTGGTATGTAAGTATTTAACATCACAGTTGTAAAACTTGGCACTTTAAATAAATAATAAATAAAATTGGTAACGATTTAAAATAATTTTTTAAAAGGTCCGTTTTAGACGCGTATTTTTACACATTCAAAATAAAATTATTTTGACTAATTGAACTGGCGTAGAGGTTGTGAAGTTAGGCCTTGTATACTTGGAACGTGTACACTGTAGAGTCAGAAGCTTGGCTCTAGGTGAGATCTGAATACTTTTTGACAGTGCGGGTCATTTCACATTTATTTTGGTCTAGTCTTGGCATCATTTAACATGAAAATGTTTTAGTGGGATTTAGTTGATTTTTATACAGTGACAGAAGTGACAACGGTAAAAATATTAAATATTTGAAATCACACAAATTATATTATTATAGATGCGAAAGTTTGTATGGAAGTTTTGGCCATGGTTCGCTACTTTTTATCCCCGAAATGTGTACGGTTCCTGTAAGATAGACTTTTCTGGTGGAGAAAGGATTTTCTGTTGTGCGCAGTGCGGGCGATCATTTTTATTCATAACGAAACTGTAGGACATAGTTTTTTCGGTATTGTTGGGCAATAATTGTACTGGCCTATGGGGAACAGGGCTTATTTTGATCCTAGAGGGATAGCATAACGACCATAGTTCTAGCGCAACACGGGTTAGCAATATTTCTTAAGCCCAAAAACTCCGTTACACAGTTACAGTCGTTGCCGGCGTTCAGTAGCAGTGTAGACGTGCGAGACGCAGCACGCTGTAATAGCGAGCACAAAAGTGTTTTAGTGGTGTGTGTTTTGTTTGTGTAAAAAGGTAGAGCTTTTGTGTCAAAAAAAAAATAGATATGTGGCTTCTGAGGTTTTTATGCATTCTTTATTATTAGCAATGTAACCGTTACATTTTAAATGTTTTTTTGTTATAATAAAAGTAAAGAATAAAGAAGAATAGTAATTAATAAATAATAATAATAAATAAAATAAATAAATAATAGTAATAATAGTTATAATAAAATAAAAAATAATAATATAATAATAATAATAATATATACTCTAAAATGCTTTGTTTAAAACATCGACATTCGACATGGTTTAAATCAATATTAAAAGGAGTATCGATACAGTTTCTTTTCTTTTCTAGAAGATACATATAACCTTACGTATTATTATAATGTAGAGAACGTCAAAATTAAACTTGTACGTAAATCACCACTTTCCTTTCGGTTGTAATTTGAAAGAATACTTTAAAATATTAACAGCAAGTTAACATTATTATTATTATTATCAGAACTTGGAATTTCCTGCGAATAAAATAAATAAAGTGAAGTCAAAATTAAATTTTGAAAATATTATGTAGATAAGTTGGCGGTCGTTCAAACTTCGCCCCCCGGAGGTAAAAGATAGCGTTTCGAGACCAGATTATTATCATTGGTTCCCTGATAGGAGACCAACGGGCAGCTATATAATATATGAATTATGATACATTTTATCCCAAAAGCGGCCATCATGTTACTGGTTTTCAATTCGAATACAATACTCGTTCAATATGGACTATACAGTATACAGAATACACAGGTCACGGCCGAACACAAAACCTGATGATACTAGCTTCCGTGTCTTACTGTGAGAATATTGACTTGAAATATTATACCTAAAATTATTATTATTATTATTATTATTATTAAAATTATGAAACTCCAATAGGTATCGCGTAACGCGTCGCCATGACAAGATACAATAGATAATTCAGATGAAAAAGACTAGTGATAGCGCGACGACTTATTGTTTTTTTCTATCGGTACATGAAAAGTAGCAATAATATGAGATAGATAATTTACGGTTGTTTTTGCCTCTAGACACGATCCTTTAATATAAGTACTTTAATTTCTCGAGACTATTGTTTCGATTCGATTATTAGTTTTTGTGTGAATGAGTCGCAAACATCCATCCTCACAAACTTTCATATTTATAATAATAGTAGGAGGATGTCTAGTGTCCACCAAGCGGGGTGAACTATAAATTTTCATACGGTATCTTAATCTGTTTGATGATTTTGCAAATTTGTACATTTTTGCACTTTTGACCCTAATTGGCCAGATTAAAATAGATTACCATATACATTTTGCTACCGGGCGATAATTGGCAATCTCACGATATTTACGTAATACCTACGTTGCCCCACATTACATTTTCTTAACTTTTCATTTTACACGCAGAATTGTAGGTCGTGAGTCGTGACACGCTACGATGCTTTTTATATTCTAAAATTATATAGATAAGGATCAAAATCTAATACTATGATGTGATTGTAGTGTGTTAAAAATCATAAACCTTAAGAAGGATATTTTTAATGACGATACCTACTTCAAAATCTAACATTGACAACCTGTCGAAACTAGCAGTTTTTTGCCCGATTGTACTCGTACATTTATTTAAAAACTTTAAAATTATAGAGGTGGTGAGCGGTGACCAAATCCGTTGTAATCCAATGCAATATAATATATGGTTTCTAATCTACTATACTAATATTTTATTATACCCATATACGAGTAAACATAATATAAGTACTTAATTTAGATTCACCATGTACACAATATCTTTATATATATATAATTCTACTGCACGTGTGTATGTCACTGATCTCCTCCTAAACGACTGAACCGATTTGAATGATTTTAATTGTATGCGTTTGGGTGGTTTAGATTCACAAATCAGCCCGGCAGGACAACGTCTGTCGGGTCCGCTCGTCTTTTTATAAAAACTTTAACCCGAATATCATGCTTAATAATAGCCCGGGTGTTATCCGGGCTGTTATTAAGCATCAATAGGTTCGTAATAATAGCCCGGGTAACATAGGCTATATTTTTATAGCCTATGTTACCCGAGCTATTATTACGAACCTATTGACACCTCATTTACTAAAATGGGATCAGTAATTTAGGCGTACATACATGCGTATACTACTACTTCACCGTAGTCCGGTAAAAACTAGACAATTCAACAAAATGTACTATACAAAAACAAAACAATGAGTAGTTTTCGTTACTAACTAGTAATGACCGTACTCTCCGCATACGAGTCTCGTTATAACAGTAAACAGTTCGTGGCGGACAATTGTAGTCTACTTCGACAAACGGTAACGAAGAGAATGATCGAGTAACAGACTACAGAGTCCGCTTCCTTCTGTAGTAATAGTTCCCACGATATAGACGATAGCTGGCCAGCTATGCAGGAGTTGTCTTATAGTGCCAACGTGTGTGCGTAATATACAAGAGCGCTCTCTCTTCCCGTACTCTCACAGCCCAGTGGGTCGGATGGCGGACACGACTGGTAGGTAGATCGGGCACAGGACCGACTCGTACATGCCCCGTTTCATGGATCATCCGTCAGACAATAAGGTGATCAGCCTGCATATTCCTAACCAGCAGGTCTAAATAGAATAGTTAATGTTTAACAGTACGATTCACTTAATTTGGCCATTTTAGACCTGCTGACTTGAAAACATTTTTTTTGTGGTTACAACGCACTATTTAAAGTAATAAAATAAAATCGCGGTCTCTTTCAGTTCAAAAATCTATAACTTCTCTATTTTTCAAGATAGATGCTTGATTTTTTTACATTTATAGGGTATTAAATCAGGCTTTAGATAAAGTGAATGATTATAATAAAGATGAAATATTTTATTGATGTTATAAAATATATAGATAAAGGAAATATTTTACAAATGGTCTTTATTTATTTCCTTAGAAACAACACTAGGTATTTATGATGTGAAAAAATATGTAATATTTCATTAGTTTATTATAAAAGAAATAGTAATATTTTATAGATCTTTTAAATAAGTAAATATGCCAAAAATTGTGTTTTTGGTTTTTTGTTAATAGTTGATAAGCTAATATTTAAGAAATTCGAAAAATATACTTATGAGCAAGATATTTTCAATAAAATTTTCTTCCTACCGGAACAATATGTCCATTATTTATAGCTTTAATTTAACGCTGAAAACATGCGTCCGAGCATCATTACGTAGGCTACGCGCGGGCGATAATAATGGGTGATTCGCATAAAATATATAATTTTAAAGCAGTAAATATTCATTTGAAAAATTGAAATAAAAATGATGTATTCTAAACACTTTAGAAAATTGTTACCCAATGAAAAATAATCAAAAAAAATATTTTTCAATAACTTTGACGATTTGTAATCGACTAAATTTTTTCGAACTTTTGTCTTTATGAGGACTGAAAAAAAGTGTTGAAATAATTGAAGTTGAGAATTTTGTCTTCGTTGAGACCTTTTTATATACATACTTATCAAGCTCAAACTCTAAAAAATTAAAAAGTCGCTCAATAAACAAAAAATTAAACCGGCTTCCAAAGTAAAAAGTCACAAAAAAGTATGAAATAAAACTTATTTTCTAAATAATTCCCCTTTAAAATTTTGCTAAAATTTTAACTTTTTCTCTACTCAATCTTCATAATTTTGAAGTCGGTACCAGCCAACTTGAACGTGAGTTCTACTAAATATTGTTTTATCAGGATGTTGTTCAGGCTGGTACCGACTTCGAAATTATGAAGATCGAGTAGAGAAATAGTTAAAATGTTAGCAAAATTTAAAAGTGGAATTATTTAGAAAATAAGTTTTATTTCATACTTTTTTGTGCATTTTTACTTTGGAAGGCGGTTTAATTTTTTGTTTAAAAATAATAATTTTTCCTTCTAAATGTGATATTTGTTAAATTATTATTAATACATTTTAGGAACGTTGAAAATAAACGATCGAATGTATAATTGTATACGTTCCAAGCTTCCATTAGGTATTGTTTAAGATTATGATGATGATTCCTGTAAGTTAGATAATGGCATATGCTTGCAGTTCTTTAAACGATGTCGAAATTTCCATACGCGTATCTTTAAAGACTAAGGAGTCCTCTTCAGTGCTTTTGGATTCAGAGTATTCTTTGGTGCAAAATCTTACTTTTTGGTAGCATATGCTTAGGTTACTTCATAAAAAGTTAAAATAACTATATGTGTCCATATAAATTTCGAGTAGTTCCCTCGATTCCTCATGGATACCATGATCAGGTCACCATTTTAGTGAAAATGGGATCAATTTCGCATTATACCATTTATATAAAAAAAAATCGGTTGTCTGTAAAGTCGGTTTACTGACGATAGTTGAACGTGACAACGTCATAAGAAATAGAACAGAGCGTTGTACAGATAGGTCAACTCATTTGTGCTCGCGGCGTTATGTGTGCGTGCGCTTGTTATACAGCTTTAATTCGCGCGTCACTGTCGCGACCCACCCATACCCACCCGTGCGCGCGGCGCTGTGTGTGGGTAACGTACGGGTTACCCACACACAGCGCCTCGCGCACAAGCTAGTTGAACTATGTCTAACGCCGCATGAGTCATGTTTAGCGAGGTAACGCCGGTAACGCATGAGTCATGTTTTTTCGTGCGTGCAGCCGAATTATAAGACGTTATCGCGTCAAAAGAATTTTGAATATCGGTCAACAGACGGCGGAGTTATCGTTGAACATACAAAAAAAATATATATACAGCCGAACATTTCGCCTCCTTTTTTTGGAAGTCGGTTAGAAATACCACTACTTAATGTATGCTTACAAAAACATGTTTAATGTATTCGTCCCAAATGCCCATAGGCATAGGCCACAATGAGGAAGGAAATAAATACTTTTATTTTAAAATCTAGAATACGTTACAAAAGAGTGCATAAAGTCGCAACGAAGCAGAATGCAATAAAACTTTAAAAAATATATATAATTTTTAGTAAAGTGGGTTACAAAGTGTTTATTAAGTGCCAAAAGTGTAATAATATTAATCTGCGAAACGTAAATATGAGTCATGAGATATAGATTCTAGAGCGATTGGCAAAAACTTAACTGTTCTTCGGTGCTGGCTGGTTTAGATAATGTGATTTTCAAATGTAGAACAATTGGCAAAAACTATGTCTTTTTGGTGGGTGCTGGCTGCTTGTGATGATGTGATTTGAAAAAAAAAAAACAATATGGCCGCGTGGGTGTTGTTGGCAGCACTGTTCTGCGGGAGTCAGGCTGCCGTGCTTCCACCGCCATGGGCCGATGTGCGCCGAAACCCCTGCGCCTCACACCCCCGAGGCTGGCTGATGCTGTACTGGCCCTCGGACGGAAAATGCTATCCTATTTACAAGGTTCGTATTTAAACTCTCCTGATAACTATGTTATTCACCATTTTATTGTAATTAAATTTAAGTTACTAAGTACTACAAGGAACCCTTATGGTTTCACTGTGTCCATCCATCTGTCATGTCATCATGTCTGTCTGTCTGTCTATTTATCTGTTTATCTGTCTGTCCGCCCTTTTAACTTCTGTATATATAAATATCAGTTAAGCGACCAGTTAAAAATGTAATATATATATAATTAACTTAAGTTGGAACCCAAAACAATGATTTTTAGAATTTTTGTCTGTTTGTCTGTACGTTTGTACGAGCAATTATCAGAATCTACTGGAAGGATTTTATGAAATTTGGTATGGTAGCAGTATAGACTATGGATTAACACATAGGCTACTTTTTATTGCGGAAAAATGTACGGTTTCCGCGATATTTGTTTTTATAATAATTTAAAACTTTTATGCCCGACTTTACTTTCTTAGGGGTCGAATATTGTAAAACGCTAAAGTACGTGAAGTATTATTTTCCGTACTCAATTCATGCCAAATTTCACGCAAATATATCAAAGGAATAAAAAGTTTCAGAGATTTCAGTTGGAGCTTGAATTCTGAAAAATCCTACGACAATGGATGCCTATGATGACATAGGCATCCATTTGAAATTATAAGAAATACTTGTGCAAAATTTTAAATTTCTAGCCATAAGGGTTTGCCTTGTGCGTGGATATATCAATCAATCAGCATGGCCTTTTATATAATATATAGATAGATAGAATATAAATAAACAAGTCACAAAAAGATGATTGTTATATAAAAAAAAAACTAATCAACAAGAAATTAGTACATTGGTCATATTATCAACAATTAATTATGAATTTTTATAAAAATAAGATAATTTATCGTCTTGAGTGTTTAATATATAACTAAGATCTTTTCCTTTCACTGCACATTATTTATACTAAAGGATCTTTAGACAAAAGGCTGGGACTATAATATGATCCGGAATCCGGAAGGCCGGAGAAAATTTAGTGCGCAAAAAAATGAACTTATAATATATTATTATAATATCTAGGGGATATATATTTTCCTCTGTGCTTCTACTATTTACCATATTTCAGTAGGTATACTTATTTACTATAGAAGTTTTTAGCCACGAACACTCCAACGCCAGCGAAGCGGGCCAAAGCTAGTATACATATTAAATGGATAAAATACTGTAAACACTGTGGCACGGTTGTAGATTGTGTATAGATTAATTCGTTTTCGGCATCATAAAATAATCATTATTTTATACTTTATTGGTGTCTTTCTATACATGTAAAATGTGAATGAAATGTTTTTTCTTTTACCCCATTGTGTCTAATTTTGAAAAGATTTTTTTTTAATAAAAGGCAATTTTTCATAGTCAACCATTTTCAGGTAATCGGCCTCTAAAGTGGCTTATAAGTTAGACCCCCTGGGATTTCTAAGCTATTAAAAAATATAGAAACTTATTTTGACCGAAATCGGACAATATCATATTTTAATAATATTTAAAATGCGATGACTTTAATATATTCTCGGACTAGTTCGGCCAGTTCGTGTAGGATCGTGGCCGATATATTCTGACCTACTGACTGACTGACACAACACTTTCGATCTATTATCATGTTACGCTAGCTCGAAGTCGGTATCTAATAGGGATGTTGCCTAGTGTGGTATATCACATTTTATAAATACAATTTTAAAGATCATAAATATAAATCTAAAAGAAATAGGTATTTAGATTGACGCGATTAAAAATTATAAGTAAATAAAAAATTTTGCCCATCTCTTTCTCGCAAAATGATTTGTTACGTCACCGTAGTCAAGTTGCTACCGCCATACATTTTGTAATGAGAAATGTATGGTGGGAGCAACTAGTGACGTCACAGGCCGATATATAGCTCTCTTTCACATTGCAAATTTAAATTGTTTGTATCTTTGTTATTTTTTAAGTGAAGTTATACGAAAATGGGTTCTAGATTATTTTTTAGACAACACGCCTATGCTATTATAAATGAGCTAGTGATTACAGTCAGCATAAAAAGACATCCACTGGCATAGTCAACTCAAAAAGTATCTACCTATGTTTTTTTAGCCATCGCAATTCGTTATACTTTGCGGTGTATCGTGTAGTTGATCTTAGCCTCATTAAGGCTAATAATTTAAATGATTTACGCCCGAAATTAATAACGTATCTAAAATCTTAGATTGAGTTCAATCTTAGATTCTCAAACAGAAAATTACGTAATTTGACGTGAAGTTAATCCTAGGATCGTTGAAATGTATTGAAACCTTGATCTCAGATAGCTAAAATGAGATTAAGATTGATTATTATTTTCGGCCGTAACTCACCAACTATTACATATTATATCCATAATTATAGCGTTAATATTGTTCCTCGGATGCTTATGTACGTGATGTCTCAAAGTGTCGGTAGAAGTGCAGCTGATCAATACTTCAGTTTCCATATATCTTGACCTACTAATTTGGGTCTTCTAAGTCTTCTTTTGTCTGTCTGTCTATGGACTATACGTACATAATCATTATACAATCCCATATAAGGTTTCGTAAGCGTCAGAATATATTGTGGCAAGACATGAAGATCCGATGATTGAGGAAACGCGATGTAACATTCACGGTTCGCCTGATATTATTTCCGACTACAATTTACTGATAACATTTGAGACGTTTGATGTAACAAGATTTAATCCATTTTATTTTGATGGCACAAAGTAATCTCTGGGTATGCTACAGCTTCAAAGTCTATCCTATACTTTATTAAAATATACCAGATTCTATATTTTTAACTATACAGTGCTATATTTTTAACTAGCTTTTGCTCGTGGCCACGCCCGCGTATTCAAAGTATGCCTTTTATAATGTATATAGGTATAGGAACACCGTACTTTTTCGGGATAAAATGTAGCCTATTTTTTAATACAGAGGCTTAACTATTATCATGCCCAAATTCTGAGTAACAAATCCATCTATCCATCCTATGCTCACTAGCTTTCTCACATTTATAATAGTAGTAGGAAGTATCTTTTTTAAAATAATTTGTTATTCGCATTTTGCTTACAAATAGCTAATGTCCTAACTCCTAAATACCTGAAATACGCTTCCCTAAGAGCCAAGAGATAATTGTTTTATCAGTATTCTTACGTAGCCCATAAATAACATTAAGGCTTACCTTCAGTTCGGCCTGAACGGATGCAAAATCATATCGTCTGTGTGGAATTTCGAGATCACATCAGTCGGCCGGATGGACTGAAGCAATTTGTTCCAGTGTTGCCAACTCTGTTTTTGCGAAACTACTAAACTCGCGTCGATTTCTATTAAAAACTGCTAAAAGAATACTGAAAACTATAAAAAGCAACTAAACTTAGGAATCCTTAAAGCCCCCAAAAACACTGCATTTTAGGTTTTGTTACATAAAATTTTATTTTTCATTTTATTTTAAATTGTACCGTTAAAATAAAATATACTAGGAAGTATTACGTATTAAACGGGTATTTTTAAGCAAATTACAGACGAATACTACGATATATTATTATGATAAGGTGAGTGTTTTTTTTTTTGCGTAACCTAGGACATTTTTCATGTCATTACTGTCTGGCTATTTCCTACTAAAACACTACAACAACTAAATTCCTACTAAAACCCGATCATATATATTTTAGGCTCAAATTGTAGCTGACTAAACTGTCTAGAGGAGTTTTTATCAAATTTTTGATATCATTCTGCGTTTCCAAAATATACAGCGCCAAAATCGAAAATTTGGAAAAAAAAATGTTTTTTTTTCTCTATTTCGGCCATAACTTTTTCGTTTTTTACTTTCTAATTCTAATTATTATTGCACCTTATAGCTCTCGTAAATACGCGTCTTTTGAGCCTTTCTTGAATATCATATCTTCACAACTCTCCGAGATATAAGGGGATCGCACTTTTTCGTGAATTCGGCCCCTATACTGGAGCGAACGAAAAGACATTTCCAATGTCAAAACATTGGTAGCTAACTATGCCAGTCTGGTAAAGTTTGTCCTTTGGTACAGAAAGCAAGTCTGGATAACAAGACACTTTGCTGTTAAATGAATTATGTATGCACTTTCCAAACATATTATTGTTCTCGGTTGTTTACATATCTTTATTTTAATCTTTTATTCGTGCAATGTATTTAATATCTTCACGTAGGTTTGTCCGATTGTGCTCGTAGACTAGGGATACGGTACACCTAAGCACTTTCGACGTTATAGAAACCGTCATTCTACCGAAATCTCTTGTAAAACTTTACCCATTTATCACACATCCTATATTAGACAAAAAATCGCCTTTCATTTTGTTTGAAGGTATTCATTAATTCTCAGCCCTTACGTTACATCAGCTGGTTCATGGGACAGGCCGCAGGTTGTGTAAGAGTTCACGAGAGATTTGCCTAGAACACTGAACTTTTGTGTAACAATTATGCGATTAGAAATTTCTACATAATGTGTTTGTTATTGTCTATATTATGCCAAGTTGCATTAGATGCCTCTGTATAATAGGATATGGGTTCAAAATGTTAGTTCGCGCCTGTATGAAACTAATTTTTTTTAATTTGTTTATTCATAAAAAGAAACATATACAATTCAAGTTGTATCTTGCCAAACGAGTGTTTGACGGCGAGATGCGCTCATCTAATATAATATTTGTTGCATAATATTATGAGTAGTTAAGTATTTAGTACAAAAGATAAAATAATAAAAAAAGAAAACTAAGTTATTAACTTCAAAGAAATTTACAGTTTAAAAAAAAAGTTAAAAAAGTAACTTTTTCTTTATTATTCCAGTTGACATTTTTTCTGTGTGTCTTAATATATCTAACTTATTAAATATTTTAGGTATTAAGTATTTCTTCGTCCTCTCTCCATAGTAGTTTTTTATTTTTGGTTTAATCAGTCTTTGCTCTCTTACCCTTCTAGTATTATATTTATTATCTACTATCACTTTAAATTCATTACTATAGTAATACTGTAAGCCTATCAAGTACTCCACTTTTTTATCTATCGCCAAAATATTGCACACTTTAAATAATTTCTCATATTCTGTATTACATTCGTACTTTACTTTTCTACTTACTAAATATTTCAATAGTCGTATTTGTAAATTTTTGACACTATGTAAATATGTTACAAATGTTCGTCCATAAGCAATTAGCCCATAGCTTATCAGCGAGTCTGCTAGTACATAATACACAATTTTTAATGTATCCACATTTAGTATCCTCTTTATCTGATAAAACTTACCTAGATAGAACTTACTAAGCGTAATTAAAGTGATGCCTCTTTAGCGAAGTTGAGAGGGAAATTTCATGTGGCGACTTGCGTTCCTGGTACTTAAAATTCCCAATCCCCCTTGGGCCTCCGGTAACCTCACTCACTTGGCAAAACACAATGTAAGCGTTATTTTACGCTGGTTTCTGTGTGGTCGTGGTATTTTTCCGGTCGTGCCAGCCCATCCGTGCCGAAGCGTGGCTCTTCCATAGTCAAGTTATGTTCTTTAGGCACGATGAGAGTAGTTTTAAATTGTAAATGATAAATGAAGTTTCACTTCTGCCACGTGCACTCTGTAGGTACCTGTCTTGTTTTTTAATAATAATTCAACTGACAAAAAAAAGTCCGGCGTAGAAACATAAGCTCACAAAGCTTAACGTAACACAGTATACTGTAAATTTACGTGCATAGTTATTTTGTTGAGGATGTAAGGACATGACTTATAACATCCTTAATGGGTCAATATCACACATTACTATGCGCTGTAGCACATACAAGTTCGTAGAAAAGTTCCTCCGGATATGTTCATAAATATTCTAAGGTTGTTCATGATTAAGATGATAAACTCGTGTTGTATGAGCTGTTTAGTTACGTAAAAAGTGTACTGTATGTAAAATCGTGTCTTCCGTTGCAACTGTTTTTATTTATTTAAATGAAGCAAATCTGTACTCGAATTTAGTATCTAGTACTCGGACATTTTACTAGGTATGTTGTTTATAATACCATACATACAAAAATTTCTAATATAAAAAGGCTTCTAATTTCTATCTTGCGGCGTGTCTCATCAGTCAAATCAGGCGCGATTAATCAGGGCAAGGCATAGATATTGCAGAGTAGAAAACATTAACAATCCACCCATATTACTAAATGTTTATCAATAATTTCCAGAAAGGCCACCCATGTCCCGACACGCAAGAGTTATCCCCGAGTCGCTCGGGGGGCCGCACAGTAGCGGAGTGCAAGTGTCCCCCCGGCACCGCGCAGTTGCCCCGTACCACCACCTGCTACAAGCTGTTCGAGCGGGGCCCCTGTCGCCATGGGGAGTACTTCGCCCCCGTCGAGGAGTCCTTTAATATGCGCGGGTAGGTGAGCTTGTATATTAAGATAAGGGGCCAAACAGTAGCGCATACTTACTTGAAGCGGCACACAGTGGCAGAGTGCAAGTGAACGGTACAGTGCAGTTGCCCCACACCACCACCACCAACTGCCACAAACTGATCGAGTGCGGCCCTGTTGCCACGGGGAGTACTTCGCCCCCGTCGAGGAGTCCTTTAATATGCGCGGGTAGGTGAGCTTGTATATTAAGATGAAGGGCCAAACAGTGGGGCATTCTAAGTTGAGGGGCCACACAGTGGCCCATTCTAAGTTGAGGGGCCACACAGTGGCAGAGTGCAAGTGCTCCCCCGGCACCACGCAGTTGCCCCGCACCACCACATGCCACAAGCTGCTCGAGCGCAGCCCCTGTCGCCATGGGGTACTTCGCCTCTGTAGTCTTTTAATATGCGCGGGTAGGTAAGCATCCTTGTATACTAAGTTTAGGGGCCAAACAGTGGCGTATACTAACATTAAGGGTCACACAGTGGCAGTTAGTGCAAGACGTCGATCCAATGGTCGAATACAATATTACTACCTCCACCTTTTTGGAAGTCGGGTAAATAGACTAACACAGCACCGCCATTTGCAATTCCAGGGAGCGTCAGGGCATGTGCGTCCGTCCCCAATCCTGCGCGGATGAGACGCTACTGTACTGGCCGCCGGATGGCCGCTGCTACTACCGGCTCACACAGGGCCCATGCTACCCCGGCGCCATATTGGACGTGGGACGGGATGGCCTTGCGAACTGCACGGTGAGTATGGGTTTATGATTAAATAGGCCTCTAATGTTGAGTTTTATTTTATTTTATTTTATTGGGTTTGTCAACAATTGATTACACGTAAAAAAATACAATTAAAATCAGATTGAAACGTATATAAATTTCTTACATTATAAACATTAAAAAGAATTAACATTAAAATAAACAAAATTCATGCTTTAAAATTTGCTAAAAATCCAAATTAATAAAGTTAAATATAAATTGAGTTGTTGGGGAAATGTCCTACAGGCTGTAGATGGCAGTGGTGACTACCGGCTTACATACCGCTCTTAGGGCTATGGATAGATGGAACGAAATTTATAGACGCCCCCTTTTGTAAACGTTCTTATTTTGCAGAGCACTATTCATTTATGTAATAAGCAAATGACAGGCAAATACCCTGGTGATATGCGATAAACACTACAAATGGATTGTATGTTGCTAATTTATTCTGAGGTTGTTAAATAGTCGTCCACAAGTCACAAATCAAGCAGTGTCTTACGCATGTTTTTGTAAGGCTGTAAATCGTGATACACTCCGTTCAAGTCGACCCATTTGGCCGAATCATGAATCTCATACGGGATTAGGAGGTCTTTTACTTAACAAGGCCAAATTGCCTAACGTACATATTCGCTCAGGCCAATTGTATAGTGGGTTTTCCGAGAATATGTTAGGTTGGGTAATTTGAACTTGTTTGCTGCGCAGAATTGAAAAACAGTTTGTTAAAAAATCCTTCGGTTACGTAGTTCTTCTATGTCATATAATATGTATACACTTATACAGTATATCTCATTAAAAGAGTACATAACAAAACCACTACCTATTATAACTTTGTTATAGTATTCTCTTTTCAAATCTGCACCCTAGCCAGTTTGTTTTTTATGCGAGGCAGACATGTTTTAAAATTCAAATGCCTCAATTTTTCAGTGTTCAGAGTCCAGTCCCCACTACTATGTCCCAGACAGCGGTTGCTACGCCCACTACATGCGGGGGCCCTGTGACCGCGGGGCCCTGTTCCTGCCCGGAGCTCGCTGCGGCTGCGAGACTCATCTGCCGCATTATCACAATGAAACCGATGGGTGTTATGAATTAGGTATTTTATTTTGTTATTTATAATATAAGTACCTGGGAGACCGAGCTTTGCTAGGTGTTTTAGTAGAGCGAAAAAATAAATTAAGAAATATGAAAGAAAAATAAATAATAAGAATCACAAAAATATGAATCCGGGATTCAAATCCACCACATTCCGAATTTCCAAACAACGGAAAAATTACACGTTGGTACGCATACCAAGCTGCCAATCAGACTGACGTAAGAGAGTCGAAATTATTGATATATTGTTGAACGTCGAAATAATAAAACATATATTGCTTAAAAATGCGCAGTTTCTAAGGGATTACCTAGACCTAGCGGACCAACGGGACTTAGCTAGATCGATTTTTCTCCCTCAAAACTCTCTACATACTAAATTTCATGGTAATACTTCTTAGTCTTACCATGAAACTTTCTAAATCTTAACAAGAATAACAATAATGCCACCAATTAACACCAAGAAATATAATGATACATTAATTTGGTAGTTTTTGTACGTTTATATTAAATCGGATAACATACTTGAATTGACTTGCCACACCATCATTCACTTGGCGTAAAAACACAACGCTGTTTCATGCACACTTTATGTAATATTTTGGCATCATTCCGTAATTAGTAAAATCATTAGATTTATGAACAAACCATAACGCAACTTTTCATTGTAGTGAAAATATCAGTATCACATTTACTTTGTTTTTTGATAATGTTATCTAACACACATTTCAGACACCCTAGGCCCTTGCCCCAAAGGCCACGTGTTCTCAGCGGCGGATAGCGGCGGGGGCTCGTGCCGCTGCAAGCCGTTCCACGCGCTCGCTGCGGACGGGGCCTGCTACAGGCTGTACACGCAGGGCCCCTGCGACCCCGGCGAGATGCTGGCGCGCGGAGGACGGTGTACTAAGGTAACTATAGCTTCTTTACTACAGTGGCCCTAGCTTTGGGGCCCAAAAATCCGACAACTAGCCTTATATAATGTACACGCAACACGTACAGCAGGCCATCTCTTTATCTTCATAATTTAGAGCCCGTTTTTATCACTCTTGAATTCTGAAAAATACTTTTTAGCCTATGTATTTCATATTATAATGTTTATCCACGTGTAAAATTCAGCGGACCTTCAGTAGTTTTTGCTGTGTTAACACATCAGCCAGAATCAGTGCAGCTGATAATATTAGTTTCTTTCGTCGAATTCTCCTTGCCGGGTTAGAATTTTCAAGTTGTCTTTCAATAAAGACTTAATAAAAAAGATTTTTTTAAATTTTGAATAAAAATATTTTATTTTATTCTGTTACAGGTCCCATGCGGTCGCGGGCGTCTGTATGTGCCATCCCGTCGCCGCTGCTACCGGCCTGGCGCGGCCGAGCCGTGCCCCGCCGGCGCAGTGCTGGCTTTCGACCTCGACGCGCGCCCCGCTCTGGATGGCCTCAGTCATAACGGGGTGTGCGCATGTGGGAGCAAGCGCTGTGATAGTTTGCCGGTAAGTACACAAATGCTTTTGCACATCTGTAGCCCAATTAACTAATTATTTTTCGATAAAATCAACGCGCTACCACATTCGCATTCGGGTCAAATCGTGGGCGCGCGAGCGGGACAGCCTGAAATATCCAAACGAGATTTCACCGATAATAATTACGAGAACATTAATATATTTGGGACAACCAAATATATTATAATTATATCTGGTGTTCTTGCTGGTGCAAAGGCCTTTAGTAGGACCTAAAAGTAGCTGCTGTTTCTATGTCTAAGAAATACATTGGTATTTTGGACAATAGCCCAGCCTTCCCCACATTGAGAAAGATAGATAGATCCGAACCCAGCCATAGAAAGTGGGGAAGTTAATGGTGTGTGATTATGTTTTAATTATATTCTGTAAAACATTTTAGGAGGTAACATGCGCATCGCGGATCGTGTCAGTTGCGTATCTAGGCGCGTGCCACTTTCTGCGCACGCGGGGCCCGTGCGGCGCGGGGGCCTGGCTCACTCGCGCCGGGGGCACCGTCACGTGCCGCTGCCGTGACGACAGTTGTATCGACCCTGAGCCAATGACGAACAGAACTATTGTGCCCAGCTGACCAATCTGGAGTTATTAAAAGAATGAATACTCATTTCTTATTTAACTTTAGAAGAATATATAAACTTTTATTGAAAACCATACGGCCTCGACCATTCGCCATCAAATGGGATAATGTGATTAGCTGGCGTATGAAAAACAATTTATATGACATAGGTACTCGTATTTTGAATTTTGTGATCATCAACATCCAACGTATCAGACAAGGAAAAAATTGTATAGATTATCCATTGTGTAAATATTTTTATTAGTAAGGGGGCTAATGTTTGACAATATTGATGCCAAAAGCTTATGAGTCAATTTTTACCTAAATATATTTTTATGTCACAGATTATCATAGCATATTAGAATACTGACGAGTGGATAAACATGTAACTAAGGTTCAGATTACACCGAAACGAGCGATACGCGACGCTGCATTTTTAAAATAGTGATTCAAAATTAAACTTTATTCCATACATAGAAAGATTCATGTTTATCGTCTCGTTTTGGTGTGAACTGACGCTGATTTATCAAGTGCATTAGGTTACTAATCTTAGGTTTCCTTTCGCTTTTTTTATTACAGAGAGCTTGTATGCTATATATTTTAGAGACAAAATTGAAAAAAAAATAATGTCCACAGATTTATATGTCTATTTATAAGTAAGGTAACTTGACTTAACTGTTTGTAATTGTTAAACTAACTAATTTTGTAAATAAATTTTATAGTTATTAAACAATTAATGAAAGTATTAAGACATCAGGAGTGATTTTGCAATAAAATAACTTGTACAATCTTATGTCTTTAATCTTAGTCTAATACATACATTAGCGGTACAAAATTCTTACAATAATATTAATACTACGTGATGTTTGGTATAGTGTCGAATAATTACAATTTTGTCGTCAGTTTTCTTTCACTTTTCTTTGTGATTTTCCTGAAAAAGGTAATTTTATTTGTAAATATTTAAGGGCATAAGCATTACTTTTTTTAATTTTGCACATGTCAAAGCAATGTGAGGACTAAAAATATTTCTCAATTGAAAAATTTGGCGACAAGTAATTTTATTTATACTAAGAAAATAAAAACTTGTCAAAAATAAGCTATCACAGGGCAATTGGCATATTCTTATACGAGTAATTGATGTAAAGTTATTACAAGCTTGTGAAGCATAACTGCTCCATCGTCTAAAAGTGTAACGGCAATTCAGTTCCCACTCGACCACGCATAAGATGAAACTCGTTTAATAGCGCCGATTAATCGTACGCACGTACACGTACTCACGCGTAAATACGTAGTTTAACCACGTCTGGAGTCGTTACGGTTACTTTTAAACACCTTTGTGTTTAATATTTTGTGGCGTCCTAGTGCAAAGGAAAATGTTTAGAAACTGGTCGACCAGGGACTTTGTCGATATTGTACATCATTTTGACGTTTCACACCTGCCAGGCGATCTATGACGGCTTACTACATGTGGACAAGAAGGTGGTACGTACCGAAATAAATCCTGTGGACCTGGTTGAAGGGCATCTCGATAGTGACCGTGCTCAGTATGGACATCACTAATACTAGTAACATTTCAGGTACCGGAAACTGAAAAGTATAATTTTTATTATCTTAGTAATGTTAAGTGTTTTAACCAGAAATGGTGGGCGATATCCGAAAATTATAAGGAATAGCGAAAATACTGAAAGGAGTTAGGTTATTACATTACTTGTCAAATTTATTAAATTTTAAGGGTAGATTTGTAATTACTAATTACATATATGCATATCAAAGTTTAAAAAAGAAAATAGATTTTTTTACATAATTAGTGTAAAAAACCGACACTTTGCATGAAGCGCTTTCACGAGACTTGCATAATTCTGTATTACAAATCGTTGTACTTAACTTTGAAAACACTGATTTTTAATATACTGTTTCTTCTGAGAACTTACTTATATTTAAGAGAAATTATTCATTTATGTGCTGCATAGGCGGGATTTGCCGTAGTCACCACGCTTGGCGAACGGCTTTTCACTAACAGTGCTGCAACCCACTATTAGTTGTGGCATATCAGTATCGACATGGTTACACCGCTATGAAACGGTTGGCGGAGCTCAAGCGGGAGATGTTTGTTCTCTTACCCGGCTGATATCCTTTAGTCGTCTTCTACGACACCTATTGGAAAGAGATATGGTGGTCTTATTCTTTAGCCCGACCACACAGGAACCTGAGACCACAGGATGGATGAGGGCTGCCCAAGTTGGCACTCATTGAGGGGTTCTACGTTCAGCAGTGGACGACGAAAGGCTGATGATGATGATGATTAATTTCTGCAATAATAATGTATGTACATACCAGTAGTAGCGGTGAGTAGTATTCCGAATGCCTCTGAATGCCGACGTTGTAGAAGAAAATGGGGAACTGTGTTAGGTACACTCCGTATGCTATCTTGTTCAAGAACTTGAAGATTCTGGATTCTATGAACGAAGTACCAACACCTGAAAATAATAAGTAATAATTAATACTGGGAATGTATTAATGGATAACATCTTGGTTGGTTGGCGCAATAATACGTGGCGATGATTGCAATCTACCTTTTTGTATAAAAACATTGGTGTAAACATCGTGGCTGCAACACCATTTATGGTTTGCTAAATACAAAAATATTAGTCATAACATAAGAAAATAAACTTCTATTTATTAATGTTTTATAAATAATTAGTTAATTAAAGGAAAAAATATTTATAGTGTCATCGTTTCCACCAATAGATGGCGTGAATAATAATTATCTAAAAAAAAACTTTATCAAATATTATGCCATGACTCGTCATTAAATAAAAAAAAAAATACGATGATTGTTCCACCGCAGAAATACGTGAAGGTCTATCAGTGAAAGTATGCGTAGGCGTTTGAGTTTTGAGAAAAAATGGCCATGATTAATCAATAGCAAATAACTATCAATAAAATGTAATGAGGAACAGGAACGAGGATGAAAAATCAAAAGGTATAGTTAGCTTGAGTATGAGTTGAGATGATAACGGGGCCCCAGTGCACGTGGGGCGAATTAATTGACGTTAAAAAATTATTACCTACAGTTTAGAAAAGCATCTAATTTATAACTTTCTAAATATTTCATGAGCAACAATGATATGTATAAAACTGCGAACCGTATTCAAAATAAAGTTAAGCAACGTAAGCGTAAATATAAGTGCCTCATTAAATTAGCAAAGAGCTCAATCAGATAAAAACTTTAGAAGATGCTGTTCTGAAAAAGATAGTATGTTTTTTTTATTAAATTTAAGTTAGTTTAAATTGGGTTAAATAAAAAATGCATAATTATTGGATTGGAACTAACCCTCGAAAACATAAAGATCGGTAAGTAGAATGCTTTTAGGGAAGTTGTCAATGGCAAGTGGCTAATTTGAAAAAAAAAAAATTAACAACAATTTTACTATCAACCGTACTCAGACTATACTCAGGTTACAAACAGACGAGTGCATTGAATAGTGTACAAAACCTCAAAAGTTCAAGCGTAAGGTCTAAGCTCTAAAAGGCTCTGTTGGCCTTCAACGCTTCCGCGGATGAGTCGTATTTTATATTTTATTGTATTTGGGTAGTAGGATATGGTAATTCATTTTTTATTTAAAAAACATTAATGATCGCCTTTTTGATGATGGACAAAAAATTTCATTGTCATGAGTTTATAAATGGGAGTGCCTATAACATGTTAGACAAGTAGTCGTTAAGTTTTAAATATGTTTTCGTTTAATATAAATAATAAATAAAAATTAATCGTTAAAAATTTGGTTTTTATAAAAATATATATTCTTACATAATAATTATATAAGACACATCAACTCGTTACAAATTTATGTTATTTATAGCAAAATATTTAAAAAATATTATTTAGCGCAACGTTTATTTCGTCCTAGGCCCCACGGGGCCCCTGACATTTGTGGCCCGGGGCACGCTATCGTCTTAATCCTAACTACGCCCCTGCATAATATTATGGACGTAACAACATATACATCCCACTCTTTACTCCTATATCATGTTTATAGGTACAAGTGTTTTGCACCAACTTACCCGTATAATCATTGCATATAGCCCAGTGTCCTATCCCCATGGCAAGGCCCCACAGCACGGGCGAGAACGCCGCGAACAGCGCCGCGGGGAGGTGCTCGTACCGGTACGCCTCCAGCCCCATCTGGTACGGGCTGATGAGTGTGAACAGACCCACAGCGAAACTCACGCCCCATAACGCGCGGACTTGGTTCTGGAAACACAACATGTTAATGTAGGTAGTAAACTGTCGCCCAATTTCATTAAGGGATGTTCTTAACCATGTTCTAATTTATATGCCAAATTTCATCAAAATCGGATCAGTGGTCTAGGCGTTACACAGCGAAAGAGAGGCAGAGCAACATTTACATTTAATGAAGTAACAAAATTACGACACGAAAGGGGACCAAAAATAAAATCGTTTTCCTGGAAATCTTATGATAGTCGTAGTCAGAATTCTCTTATTTTTGAGGTTAAATATTTTTTTTACCTTGTTTTGGAAACAGCGATAGGCAACTTACTATAAATTTTATTAAAAATTCTATAAAAAACAACGTAGCAATAATTATTACATTTACAAACATTTTAGTTACATAAGGACTTCAAAAGCCAGATCAAAATTAGATTTTAAACTGATTTATACTTTTTAAGCGACTTCCAAAAAAGGTGGCTGTTATGCATTCGGCTGTATAGATTTTTTTTGTATGTTCAACGATAATTCCGCCGTCTGTGGACCAATTTTCAAAATTTTGTTTTTGATGTAAAGGGTATAATCCCAAATTGGTATGATGGGATCCATGAGAAATCGAGGGAACTCCTCGAAACTTATATGGACACATACGGTGATTTTGACTTTTTCTGAAGTATTCCAAGCATATGCTTGGAAAAAAAAAGTATGCTACTACTACCAAAAAGTATGCTTTTGTACCAAGGTATACACTGGATCCAAAAGTACCGAACAGAACTCCTGAGTCCTTAGAGATAAACATGTATATGTTTGGGGATTCTGGCGTTGTTTAAAGAACTGCAAGCATATGCCCTATGCCCTCATACCACTTACAGTAATATCATCATCATCCCCACTATCTTCACAAGAAATACCAACATATTATTATTATGATGACATAGGTACTCACTACTCATGAGAGTTTTGTGCACCCATATCAATGTGTTCATAATAATAATCTATATTAATAAAATTTACTAAAAAGAAAAAAAATATTTTTTAAACAAAAAATGAAAACCGACTTCCAAAGTAAAAATGCACAAAAAAGTATAAAATAAAACTAATTTTCTAAATAATCCCCTTTTTAAATTCGGCTAAAATTTTAACTATTTCTCTACCCAATCTTCCTAATTTTGAAGTCGGTACCAGCAAATTTGAACGTGAGTTCTATCATAAGTAAAATATCATAGGATATTGATTGGGCTGGTACCGACTTCAGAATTAGGAAGTTTAGTAGAGAAATAGTTAAAATTTTAGCCGAATTTAAAAGGGGAATTATTTAGAAAATAAGTTTTATTTCATTCTTTTTTGTGCATTCTATTTAAACACATTGCTTGGAGTCAAGTTATTAACAAAAAATCGTTTTTTTTGACCTTACTTTACCTTTTGTACCTTAGAACGTTTTCACATTACGCGGTAGCGATATCGCTAAACGGACCGGAAACGCTCGCGCTCTTATGTCGTCGACATATTATAGGCGTTTTCCCATTATCCAATCCGATATCCGATATAAAATACAAAAATGACAAAGTCAGGTATATGTTTCTTATTAAAACATAATGTTCCTTTCTTTCTCATGACTTTGGTAATCATCGGTGCGACAAGCAATATTGTATCGCGTAATATGAAAAGTTCTGAGTTTATGCAGAATGAATAAAAAGTTTTTTTTTTTCAACTGAAAAATCTACCACCGGGTCCAACCCTAACCCGCCTAGACCGGCGAAACATTATGTTCTACCTTTAGGGTCAATTCATACCGAAACGAAAATATGATACTAGCTATTCAGAACTGAGCTTTATTATTTATACTAGAGATACACGTTTCATTGTAAGTGTTCGAATGTCAGGTTGCACCGCGCTGTACAGCATATGGCTGATGTTATATGAAAAGTGTATCTTTTTGTGTAGTGAATAAAGTCCAATTTTAAATAGCTATCTTAAATATGCAGCGCCGCGTCGCCACGCGTATCGTCGCGGTGTGAGCTGACCCTTAGCTATTAGGAAAATTACAAGAACTGAGTTCTATGTTAAGTAATGTAATAATTAAGAATCTTACATCTGTGAGACTGGTTGACTTCTTGGCTCGCAGTATGAAAGCCATCAATACTCCTATCAGGTAGATCGTCGCTCGATGTGTAGGTAGTATGTAGGAGTAGCGTGCCGCGTCCAGTAGCTTGTTGACTCTGAAAACGTAATACCTAAGTCAGCTTTCGGCCTCACCGGCGAGAAATATCGCGTTACCGAGAGGTTACCGGAGTCCCAAGAGGGGTTCGGGATATATGGAACAGGAACGTAAGTGCTCAGCACCAGAGGAGCTACAAGTGTAACTCCTCTCGAGTTACAGGAGTTATAAACGTAACTCATCTGGAGTTACAGGAGCTATAAGTTTAACTCCTCTGGAGGTACAGGAGTTATAAGCGTAACTCATCTGGAGTTACAGGAGTTATTAGTTTTACTCTATAATACTATATAAGGTTATCTAACTAAGCAAATAATGTTTTATTCATTTTATAGTTTAGGAAAATTGTAGACATTTTTGTTCGTCTACAATACTAAATCCAAGGATTTAGTGAAACAATACTAAATCTACTTTTCTGTAAGGATTAGAGACTCAATAAATCCAAAACATACTATCTATCTTAAATCTAGACTAATAGCTAATGAAACTCTACTGGATGGGGCAAAGCTCTTAATAATCTCAGAAGTATATCATACATTTATGCAAACTTCAGAAATGATGTGAAAGTTTACATAAGTTCCAACAGTTTTCCAAGAGATCTATTCGCTCAACTTAAAATATCGACTTAATTTGATTTTGAATGATTGGATATTGATAATAGCGTCCTATACCGATTGCGGTGACGGTGGTAAGTTACGGTGAAACCAGTCCAGCTACAGAGAGAGGAGCGGGAGTTATACAATAGTGCCCGAGCGTGTTGCGTACACAAGAGCACTCTCTCTTCCTAAGCTCGCTGTGGAACGGAGAACCAACACGACTGGCAAGAGATTAGGTTCAGGAACGACTTTTTACATGCCGAGTATCACTTTGATAACAAGTTTAATTATTCATATCTTTGTCAACCACTATATACTATACATAATACACACTATATGCATAAGAAAATCACGCGAAACCCGTACATTTTCCCGCAATAAAAAGTAGCCTATGCCCGTCTTAGCGGTCTACTCTACATCTGTGCCGAATTTCATCAAAATCGGTCCAATATTTGCGGAGCCCATCCAATGCAAACAAACAAACAAATAAGTAAAAAAATCCTCAAAAACTTATGGACGCCCTGCCCCCTAACTAGTAATGTGGACTTTTATGTCATCATTGACGATGAAGGTGATGATAATGATGACGACCATGATATCGACGAAGATGATGATGATAATTAAAAAAAAAACTGAAAAAAAATACTCACGATATGCCATAATACACGAACATGCTGATGTCGTACCAGTGTATGGCCAAATATCGAAGGACGGTGGAACCCACGGCTATTCCAAGCATGAGGGTCAAGCCAAGTCTTCTGGACTTCCATAGCAACAACATCAGGGGTAACGTGGCCACGTATAGCTGCATGTCGATGCCGAGCTGATGTGTGTGGGTTAGGCACTGCAACAAAGGTTAAAAAAGATCTAAATCTAGTAGAAGTCTTTTAACTACGCGTTGAATTTCGATAGAAATATAATATACGACTATTGTTATGCACTTACTGCAGGTACCTACGTAATAATTAAGGTAACTAAGGGTCAGTTCACCCCGACGATAACAGACGCGTGTATCCTACTAATATTATAAATGTGAAAGTTTGTGAGGATGAATGGATGGATGGATAGATCTTTCACGCAAAAACTACTCAACGGATATTGATGAAATTTGGTGTGGCAGTAGCTTGAGGTCTGGATTAAAACATAGGCTACTTTTTATACCGAAAAAGTACAGTGTTCCCGTGAGATACTGTATTTACGCGGGCGGAGCCGCGGGCAACAGCTAGTCTTCTTATATGTAATGAATAAAGTTCAATTTTGAATAGCTATCTCAAAAATGCAGCGCTATGTCGCGTATCATTTCGTTTTGGTGTTAATTGACCCTAAGATAAACTAGATAAACTACCTGTACTTACTGTGTACTGTCTATCTTTTACTTTAATTTTAGCACTCGTGACAATACTCAACAACTTTTCGCTATATTTAACATAAATCATATTGTGAGAAGTATAATATCACAAACTATCACAATTACATCATGAATACATTATTATGTTCATATAATCATATTCTCATAGTTACTATCGATAAGTGCGTAAATTCCCAGAGACTTTTGTTCTATGACAATAAGAAACATGCACCTTGTTGCACCTGCTTTTAAGACGGAAGCGAGCATAAAGGCGCTACTCCACCGTTTTGTGTCAAATCCCTTGAAAATGGCACAATAACATGTAACCCACGGACACGCTACGCACGAACACGCGCGAGTGTTAGTCAGCCACGCTGCAACGCTGCGCACGTGTATGGAAACCTGCACAGTTGTGCAACCCAAACGCTCCGGCTTACCTGTACACACAAACCTGTCAGGTATACCGTTACGGCAAGCATAAGACCCCAAGTTTTTCATAATCCTTTTTGACATTAGCTTACCATATCCTCAAACCCGAAGTAATTGTGTATGAACAGAAAACTCTTCCACATGTTCTTGACACAGACGCGGCTGTGCTCCTCCACCACGAGGTTCCACTGCGGGCCGTTGTTCACATCCGGCAAGATGTACGTGCAGAAAAGCATTAGACTTAGGAATAGGGGGAATAGCCTGGAAAAATGTTCAACATAGAGATTAAGATCATATACTTTAGGTCTAAGGGTCGGTGCAAGTAGAAGCGATCACGACGCGCTTTTTCATACTTTTTTTTATGAAATGTACCAGAAAATAAAAAGACGTATCGCCTGATGTTAATCAATTACAGCCGGCCATGGACACCCATAATATAAAAGGAGTAACAAGTACGTTCCCGGTCCATAAAACTCCCAAACCTACTTTGAGATTCCGTGGTCTTTATCCGGTCGAGCCGGCCCAATTGTGCCGAAGCAGGGCTCTTTACAATGAATGTAGATTTACCGTACACGTGTGGCCGGTTGCGGCAACTCAAAGTTTAAGAAATTTACGGCTACCGGTCGCGTTAATTTGTGGCTCATCTTCGCCAAGTCTCAATTAAACTACATATTCGGTATTGTAACAGTATCTTACCTGAACCATCTAGAAATAAGCCTCTCTTTGACGTCTATGGTTCCTTTTCTGTCCAGTTCTTTAAGTAGGTTGTGGGCATTTAAAAATCCGCTGAGATAGAGGAAACTGTCTGTGTACAATATAGCTGATCGACCGATTACTGCCCATGGCATTCCAAAGACCTAAAACATGATGGGTTAGGGTTAAGTCGAGGAGAAACTGGCTATGTAAAATGTAAGATCAAATAGATAAACAGATTAAACAAACAGTTATCATTTACAATATTCTTTACTATAGGACAAACAGTATTAAGATTGTTTTGTTTTTTCTAAATAGTGCTTACAGACGCTTGGATTTGGTTCGAACGGACCACGGATTTGGTTCGCTTTTAAAAATCTGACGAACATAATTATTATTAGTTGAGTCCGCCGCAGTCCGCATTAGGTAAGGTTCGCTCCGTGGACGGTTGGATAGGACCACGATTGACGATTTCAATGGCTTTCGGGAATCGTAGTTTTTCGTACATCATTGTCATTTTCATAGAATTGCGACGATTGCCGGGGGCCATTAGAAACATGGTTTTATGTGCGGTCCGATCGACTGTAGTGAGACCGGATTTGGTAGGTCCGTCGGACCAAATCCGAGCATCTGTTAGCACTATTATAATAGTCCTAGATCATTCAGTAATACGAGCATATAAAATGAGAATACCCACAGCAGAATACGAAGTCTTATTAACATAAGGGTTATGTGCCATAGCCATCGACTTATGTGCTAGAAGCAGAGTGATCATGTTTAGACCCCTCATGGCGTCAACCCCCTTCACTTTATCGGAAGTTTCTGACAGATCGAAGAGCTTCCTAAAGTTCCTCTTCAGTGAGAAGGCGTTTAGAAGTTTCTCGAAGTTGGTCGCACCTTCCTTTCCATCGTCGAGCATCGTCCCCAAACTGAGAAGGAGGATTATGCCGAGAAAGAAGGCTCTGGAACAAATAACAAGTGTCAAACCAGACATTAACTAATTATCATGAACCTAAATGCCAAATGAAAAAGTGAAGGCAGAGCTTTGTCAAAAAAAAACTAAGGGTTTTTATGCATGTGGCACGAGTGTAGCTACGCACTAGGTACATATATAAAAAACCACACACTGCGACAGCTCGCCTTACAAGACTAGGCGTAGTTAGTTACATGTGTGTGCGTGACACTGTGTAATTACACGACGAGGCGTAGTTTAGCCCACTTTTTTATTTGGTATGAGCATGAATTTCCAAGGGTCAGTTCACACCGTAATGATACGCGGCGCTGCATGCATTTCTTAAGAAAACTATTCAAAATTGAACTTTATTCATAACACAAAAACATGACATCAGCCATACACTGCACATGCGGCGTGCAGCGTGGTGCAACCTGACATTCGAACTCTTACAATGAAACGTGTTTTAAAAAAATCAATTTTGGATAGCTATCTTAAAAATGCAGCGCTGTGTAGCGTATCGTTTCATATCGGTGTGAAATGACCCTATCGTATCTACTACTGGTGTTTTGATCTTTCTTCCAAGTGAGAAGGAGGCTGTAGACAATCACACTAGCTTGCTACGGGTTGGCTAATAATGTTGATGACATCTGTGGCTCAATGGTTAGCGCGTCAGCGCTCAAGCCGGAGGTCATGGGTTCCAATCCCGTCGAGAGAATAAAAGTGTTCAATGTTCCTGGGTCTAGGATGTGTATTTAAAATACGTGTTATTATAATAAAAATCGGAAATAAATAAATAAATATAACTATATACTATATATAGGTATAAATAAATGATTTGTCTCGGCGTTCGACTGGATACCGACTGGTATACTTGAAAAATGCGGCAACAAATAGTATGCCGAAGTCGGCCGGCCGCTTGCCGGCGGCGATGTACGTTCCGAATTAACGCACACTAGAAATTGTCTTACACACAATGGTATTATAAACCCACACTATAATAATGAGTTGCCGCACTCACGGAGCTGTTGTAGTTAGATAGCGAGACCAATCATTTATCTATGTATACAGGATTATAGGTTACGTCGATGTTGATCCTTTATGGGGTTGTAGTTCTTATTATTTCCAATGTTTTTATACAATGAAACCCAGAATATTCAAAAAATTATATTTTACGAGATTTTGGATTTTGGACTTTGAATTTTATTATAAAATTGACGATTGACGAAATTCAAAATCTTTGAAGGACTGCCAAGGAAAATCTTTGGACTGCCCCATTGGAGTTGAATTTTTTCCCTTGCAAGAAGTTATCCAAATTTCGAAAACAAAATGGTAATCTGTCGGAGCCAAGTCCGGGGAGTACGGTGGATGTCTTAGACATTCCAATTGAAGCTCCTCTAATTTGGTAGCCATCTGTTGTGCAGTGTGTGGTTTAGCGTTGTCCTGAACCAGCAGTGGCCGAGAGCGAATGACCAACCTCGGTTGTTTAGCAGCTAGCTTTTCCATCATGATTTGCAGTTGCTGGCAATAGACATCTGCCGTAATCATCTGACCAGATTTAAGAAAGCTGTAGTGAAAGACACCGGCACTAGTCCACCAAACGCTCCCAAGTAACTTTTTTTGATTTTTTTTAAATTTTCGCTTGGGGCAGGCTTTAGCTGGTTCGCCAGGGTTCAGCCATTGCGATACGTGTTTCCGATTATCGTATAGGATCCAATTTTCATCACAGGTAATGATTCGATTTAAAATCCCTTCATTATTATGCCGGTTCAGTAATATAACGCAGCAGTCGACGCGCGTTTGTCGGTTTGCTACACTCAATTCATGAGATACCCACCTTTCAAGCTTTTTCACCTTCTCAATTTGCTTCAAGTAAACAGTTTTGTCACTAATACCGCAGCCTGCAGCTAACTCGGACGTGGTTTGCGATGAATCCGCTTCCACAATAGCCTTCAATTCTTCATTATCAACTTTGGTCTCCGGCCGTCTGCAGGTCGAAATTTCCAGAACGAAAACGTTAAATGAAAAACGCACTGTGTTTTCTTTTGCGACACCGCCGCCATACACATCATTAATCCTTTGAGACGTTTCTGCAGCACTGGCGTCACGGTGGAACTCGTACTCGAAAATAATACGATATTTCAAGTTTTCCATTTTGTAAGCAGAGTGACGCAAAGAAAAAAACAAAAGAGAACAAAACAAATGAATTACGGTTTTCGAGCAGTATAAATTTGAAATTGTAATTCCTAACCAAAGAAGATATTATATTTGAGTACAAAGTGGCCAGTATGCAAGGACCTAATAAAAAATGGATTTCAATTCCAATGTCTCGCTAAAACTTGCGAACGGCTGGACCGATTTGGGTAATTTTGGTATTAAAATAATTGTGGAAGTTCAGGGAAGGTTTAAACGCTGAGAAATAGGTAAGAAAAAGGTGAGAAAACGATGGAGGTGTAGGTGTAGTTACTTAATTATTCCATCATAGCTAAGACAGAACAACGTGTGTTGGGACAACTAGTATAGTTTATAAAAATAAAATTTATGCTTTTCATTTAAATATGTTTTTATAGTTTTTATGTTGCTAATTAATTCGCAAAACTAAGTCGCAGTAGAAGATTGAGTTTCATTCAGTCGTTCTTGCATTATGAAACAAAGCATTTTGTGCTTTCCCTTCGATCTGTTCAAGACACAACCCAGAGGATATCTGATGATGATGACTGTCTTGCAAATCGTCTATTCCCATCGATGTTGGTGAACAATAGTCTGAGACAATAGGTGTCTGACCGGACCTTCACATGTTTCGCTTGAATGGTCAGGGTATCTACACACTATAAAATCGATTCTTCAGACGTCTGTACATAACATATTGATATATTGGTAACAGTTTAGAGCTTCAGGTGAAATGTTTCAGCTGAATTTCAAAATCCCTAACGATTTCCGAGAAATTTTGATACGAGTCTTTTAGTTTGGGTGAATGTTTTTTATTTATTTATTTAAGATACAATTTTTACAATATACTGTAATACGCCAAACTGATCAAGCAGTTTGTAGGCTTTACAGTCTCCGCTCAGTCTATTACATAGGTACTTAAATACTTATAATTAAATTACTATACTAACAAAATACTTTGAAGTTTGCCATGCCAATTACACTTACAAGTTACATCTAATATAATACCATAAAATCTATTTGTTTCTCTAATATTAAATGTCTAGTATCTGTATCCTTTAGTATACTAAAAATATCCTAATTAATACTACTAGGGTTCTTATATTTTATGTTCTTAGTTATATTATGTATACACTATAAGTTACCATAAGTTACAATGTTGCAACATGATATTATTATAAGTTCTTGGATGAAATCTATGTAAAAATATTTCATAAAGCGACTTGATAAAGTTTAGCTGATAACCATTTCTTAAGTTAGCGTAATAACCTTGTGATAACATTAAAAACACACACACACACAAGTATTTTTAAGATCTCCGTTTGATTCTAAACATGTCAGAATAATAAAAAAGAACTTACATAGACAGCGACTTCCCGAACGAGTACGGTCGCACCACGTCCTTCACGGTGCACATGGTGTTGTGGACCTTCACCGAGATGCGTAGATCGGCCAACTTGTCGGCCAACTCGTGCTCCAGGTCGAAGCTGCTGCAGGAGCTGGGGATGCAGACTCCCCACAGCAGACTGGAGTATCGGGGAAGACGGTGGCCCATCTGCAACAAAATGCTGCTAATTATCAAGGTATAATATATGTATAGACCACATAAAACATTTTCATGTAAAATTATGCCAAGACGAGACCAAAAAGTTTATCAGATCTCATATATAGCCAAGCTTCTGAAAGTTTCGTTCATTTCTGGTACAAATCAACTTCGCTTGGCTCATCTTGGCGAGGGCACTACCGATTTACTAGAACAGAAAAAAACGTCAGTTTCCGCTAAATGAGGGTTTTTAATTTCGTGACATCTGACACGACAAGGACCGTCGGACTACCAAGAGCTGCCTGGTGACAGAAAAAGAATCGATTGTTTTTATTGACCGTTTTTGACTTACGTACCAGGTGACGCTTTGTGTGCGTTGGGTCTGCCCCCTAGCTGCAGAAAAAACCCTCAACATCAAACACCCTCATTCTAAAGCAACGAAATAAGATAAAAGACAATTCACTTGATCTAGTCACAAATATTATCATTGAAGCCGTGACGACCGCTTATGTATATCTATCTATCTTTTGCATGTTTTCTCGTAAATAACCTAACCTAACCAAAAGCATGTCAGGACATGACGTGTTAGGTGGGTTCTGTAACTATGACCGCGTAATTGGTTATTTCAAATTACTTCTAAAATAATTGTACAATATGCCCAAAATAATTTTCCTTAAGGGTATTTATCATGATTCATGACATGTCATAATTGCCAAAGGGGGCCAAGTACCTGTAAATCACTTTTGTGATTAAATTGAGGACGTTTTTTCATATTATAAACTAAAACTAAAACGATTATTATTTTATAATGCCAAAAGAAAAACTATACGTGTACTCGCGAATTTATATTATTGATTACAGAAGTTAGCAATGGCGGACAGAGTATTCCCTGTAGTAGGTACTACAGAACCCTAAAAATATTTGTCAACGAAATTTTTTTTGTGATATGTTTCGTAATTACATAAAAATGCAATTAATTTATCTTGTCCATCCGTTTAGCTGGCATAGCATTGCCTAGTGATGGCAGTTAAAGAACTATTACCACAGGAGCGACACTGTCTACAAATTACAGCTAGAGTACCGGCAAATGTCAGTAATGTTGATGTATGCGTAAGTTTGACATCAAAATAATTTTCGAGTTTTGCCGGGGAATTCAATGGGTTGTTGATTTTGTATTTCTTTCATAAATTTGTGTTATTTCGGTTCGTAATGTGGTAAAATATTGGTAGAATATTAACCATTTAATATTCGTTAACGTGTACAAGTGTGGGCAAGTGGAACAACTTAAAAAAAACGTGTTATTTTGTGTTCCCTCCAAAACTCCCTAGAAACTTTCAGTGAAGCTTCTACCACTTTACTGAATCGACTGACTTGACTCATTGACTACACTGACTATTTGGACTTTGACTAGACTTTAGACTTGACGATTTAGGAATACGGTGTAGAAAATTGAAACGAAAATTCTATTTCCCGCCTTTTTAACTTGACACTGGCAAATGGTTTTAAGCCGACGCCATATATTTAAATAAAAAAAAAAAAAAAATAATTTTAAACGTCGCGTCAGACAAATCTATCATAAATATTATGAAATTATTCTGTCAATTATGTCAAAGCACGAAACGACCAGCGGCCATACCCGTGAACGACAGTCCTGGCTGGAATAAACTCACGCCCCGCCCGCCTTCGCATTCGCCCAGCCACGCACACAGCCGCGAGCTGTCATTCGTGTAAATCGGTGGAATGACGATTATTTACGTTAGTAAAATATATTCTTTGCTATTACTGTACAAATGGCTCAGTCACGTCACTCACGTAATTAGAAGGTTAGTGTACTTTTTGATTAACAAAATGTAGTGTAAGTTACTACGCGACTTGGTTCTTTAATCCATCACATATGTTGCGGCGAACGTAAGGACATCGATCATTCATGCCTGGTTTCTGAGCTGAATTTGGCGGCAGGTTATAATATATTCATTAACGCTATTGGTTCGATAACGGGTTCTGAACAAAAAGAGACATTATTTAAATTAAGTTCAACTTCACTAACCAATCCATCGTCCGCCCGTTTAACGATTCCTTAACTCGAAATTGACATTACTACTCATAAATGGCGATGATACAGAAAGGAATAATAAACTTTACTGAAAATGATTATTTTTCTTAGTTATAATAGTTTAAAGCTCAATTTCACTCTCAAAGTAAGAATTTTTTGTTATAAAACTAAACTTGCCAAATTATAGCAAAATAAAATAACTTAATACTCAAATTGAAAAAGATTCATCTAGTGGCCACTAGATGACCCTTTTGGGATTCGAAAACTTTGCGCCAACAAGTTTAACAACTTAGTGTATGTAGAGTTTATATAAAAACTTCAGAAACCGAATGATATTTAAGGCCTGTTTCACAATCATTATAGCGATTATAAAGCAAAAACTTTCTTTATAATCCCTATAATAGCTATTTTTTTGCTTTCTAAAAGTTTTATAAGACTATTACAAAACGCGAAATGGGCGCAGATTACCTATAAGGGCTAAAGCGTTGTAGACTTATTATAGTTACCATATAATAAGCTTCATTCCCTTATACTTGACATGTAACAGTAAACTGAAAGCTAATTAGGTTTTTAAAGGTAATAAAATTTACATTTACATAGCCAATCACCATTGTAATTGCTAACAAAATGCGGCTATAAGGGTGATTTGTAATGTAGTGGCAATTGAAAATTATGTTATCTGCGGGCACGGTAGTGCCCTCGCCTAAATGAGCTAAGCGAAGCGCACTACCAGGGGGTCTAAAAAGGCCACTTTAGGTGTTTCATATTATGATTCATATGTATGTATTTTTTTCAACTCATATTATGTGCGCCATTTTACGCATTTCTATTGAAAACTGTAAAAATTTATGTTTTCTAATATGATGAAATCAGAAGAATCATGTAGCCATTTTACATTTCACGATTTTTTTATGGAAAAAAATATATGAAACATAATATGAAACACCTAACGTGGCCTTTTTAGACCCTCTTTTCTCGAAGCGTTTCGTCGATTTTTTGAACCCTCATAACTTGTGTTTGAATTATACCAGATAAACGAAGTTTTTAATATATATTCCCATTAGCAGAGTAATTAAAAATGTAAAGTTTTGATTGCATTGGTCTTACACTTTACATTTTATTGATATCTTAAAACCCCTGATTTCGTCACTGGACTCACTGATGATCAACAAAATTTATAGGGTACTTCCGGATGTCCTAGAAATTTGAAATAACATAAAAATTTACAAACTTGGAACTTTTCTCTTCCAACCCCTTAAACTAGAGTATGAAAACTCTAGAGGTCTGAAAATTGTTGAGGGATCCCTGTTATAAATAGTAACAATAAAAAAAAAGAAAATAAAAATATTGTCATAACAACTTTAAAAAAGAAATGATATCCCACTAAAAACATTCTCATGTAAAGTGATGATAAGACGATACCATATGGCTCGCACTGTCAAAAAGCTATCAGATCTCATGTAAAACCAAGCTTCTGACTCTATTAAACTTCTAACTCTACAAGCCTTAACTTTACAAGTCTAGCTTCACAAACTATACCCCTTAGTCAAGTTATGTGGCTTTGCCGTTTCGATCCTACAAGAATAGTACAACAGAATAACCTGTTTTCACCTGACTTGGCTAAGGTGTGAAGTTTGTGTAGTTAGGCTTGTAGAGTTAGAAGTTTGGTAAAGTCAGAAGCTTGGTTTTACATGAGATCTGATAGCTGTTTGACAGTGCGAGTCATATGGAATCGTCTTGGCATCACTTTACGTGAAAATATTTTTGGTGGGATAAGAATATTACAGGAAAAGCATAGAATATGGCCTTTTAATCTTGTAAAGTTATAGAGGACCTAACTTGTAAAAAGCGCTTACTTGATAAACTTCGTACAAAAATTACGAAATAATAAGTAAACAATTAAAATACTGAAAATAAAATCATAATAGGGTAACTACGCCCTACGGAACCCTATTCTTTGGGTGGCCTGACACGCACTTGTCCGTTTTTTTTCAGTCGGATATACAATTTATTAGCTATCCTAGTGGTTTGCTATAGGGTTGACAGCAGCTGCCATTTATCGATATTAAGAATTATAATAAAATCCAATTAATAAACATTCGGTCATTGTCTATTGTTACGACACAACAATTGCGATTCGAATTAAGTTCGGTCTCCAAATATGCAGACAAAGTACTGGGCCTCATCGTACAGAATACTAATCGTGGACCTTGATTATTTGCGTGAGAGCGATTCATTCGATATCAAGTCGAACGTCACTAATATTATTTGTAACTATACTTCAGTAGCAGACAGCAGTACGTCCAGTTGTTGATATTCCACTATACAAACTTTGAACCCCTATTTCACTCATTTCACGAATTTAAAAAAAAACTGCGAAATACTTATGTACTCAATGATTTGTATTTTTGGTTCAGATATTAAATTTCATGGAAATCGTGGCAGATAAAAAAAAAAAATCATACAAACTTTAAACCCCTATTTTACACCCTTAGGGGGCAAATTCTAATACACCCTGAAACGTAATATATTTAATGAAACATATTTAAGAGAATGAATCTCAAGTTTTAACAAAATCAGTGCAAAAAATATTTTCTTTACAAACTTTCAACCCCTATTTCCCCTTTTGGGGATGGAATTTTTCAAAATCCCTCCTTAGCTGCTGCTACGTTAAGAAATAAAATTACTGTCCCAATTTCACGTTTCTACTATCAGCGGTTACGGCTGTGCGTGCGTCTCTGCGCCCGCGTCAGTCACTCAGTGGTGACATCTCCTTTTATATACATAGGTAGATGGTGGCTTAAACCATCCCAGCAAAATCATTATGGTTCTTAACCTGGTCAAAATCTATTTTGTGGAACTACGCGATCCGAGGGGTAACGAGATCTTCTGTGGCAGATAAAATAAATGTCCCGTAGGGCGTATACGAACATTTCTAGTTGTTTGGATCGTTCATCACTCAGAATAACTTAAGAACCTATGGTTGTTAGTCATCGTTGTTTTGTTTGTTCTTTTAACTACCATGATTTTGTCATTCAAATCGCATTTAATCTTATCTACAACACGTATTTAATCTAATTAGCCTTAAAATAAGTTAACATACTATACTGCCTACGTATTAAAGACAACCAGACAACGGAAACATATTTAATACTTTTTTATATTATACATATATTTAAGAATTTTATTATATTATACACATATTTAATACATCCATGACCCAGACACACAGAGAACTTTATGTTCCTTCGGCGGGATTCGAACACGCGACCTCCGAAATGAGCACCAATACGCTCAACCACTGAGCTACAGAGGTCGTCAAATTTTGGTCGTCAAAGTATGTTATTCAGTAACTCAGTAAGAATTTTCTCAATACGTTTCCAGCTGTCTGTCTCTCTGTTTGTTCCAGCCATAGACGTAGTATATTATATTATAGATGTGGCATGTCGAGGCAAAAACTGTCCCCACTTAAATTTCCCCACTTTTGGGGGTTTTGGGGCCATTGTGACATTTGAGGTATGCTGAAATCAAGATGGCGTAACTATTCTTGTATGAAGATTTTATCTGTCAAATGTACGTCATAACTCATAGCTATCCTTAGTTTCGATATCATTGGTTTCAGCTAATCTCTGAAATTGTCTGAACTGATTTTGTAGAATTAGCTGGATTTTAGGCATTTTTATTTTAAAGGTCCTTTTAAAATCGGGCTCCGTGCATTGAACGCTTGCAAAGGAAGTTGCGGGTAACAGCCACAACGAATATATTGCATGTGGCTTTTCATTGGAGTTTTTCTTGGTATTTAATATTATGCAAGGGAATAAAATTCTTGTATTTTTTTGTCGATTGTTTGTTTAGACTCCGGCTCAAATAACATGCAGTCAGCTAACTGTGAAATGAGTAAACAGTTTTATCAATGAATGTTATGTTATTTCCATGGATTTTATAAATATAGCAAAATATTACTGAATTACGTCTGTCTATCACAGGTTTATTGTATTAACAAACATATTAATTTATCAAAGTATAATATTTTGAGTGGCAGCAGATGAAGAACGAAATACATTGCGATATTTTTCGTTGTTTAACATGGGAAAAAAAGATGAATGTATAGTATATGTATATGTTTTTACTCGTTCCAAAAAGCCCAGACTTTTGGGCAAAATTAATTCTAGTTATAGACTACCTTTTATGTTTGAAATATTTTCTTCTCGAGTATATCCAGGGTGCAGGGGCGAGTTAGATAAAGTAACGATATAAAAGCGATAACGTATGGGATGAAAAATCACGTACTAATTAGTCCAATACATTTTATTCGTTTCTAACTTCGTTATCGTTTTGTGCTTTGCCTTGATTGTGATTTGACCCCAGATTTTTGATATATAAGCACAAGATAGTTGAACTGTCCAATAAACTAAGGGTCAGTTCACACCGCTACGATATGCGACAATACGCGGCGCTGCATTTTTGAGATATCTATTCAAAATTGAACTTAATTACACAAAAAGATACGCGATTAATATGACATCAGTCATACACTGCACATGCGCTGTGCAGGCTGTGTAACATAACGTCCGAACTCTTATAATGAATCGTGCATCTTCTTGTGTAATTAATAAAGTTAAATTTTGAATAGCTATCTTAAAAATGCATGTCGCGTATCGTTTCGTTTCGGCGTGAATCGACCCTGATAGTACAAGCTGAAGTTCGTAGGGACAGAAACTTTGATTCACATTCTGAAGTTTGAGGAGGTAGATTTTAATAATTTCAGTCCCAGGAAGGCGGTTCTTCTTTTGGGTTACTTTGATTAGACAAATACGGAGGAAATTAATTAATTAGTCATATATTTATGACGTAGTGAACGACGGGCTGGTACCGACTTCAAAATTATGAAGATTGATTAGAGAAATATTTAAAATTTTAGCCAAATTTAAAAGGCGAATTATTTAGAAAATAAGTTTTATTTCATACTTTTTTGTGCATTTTTACTTTGGAAGTCGGTTTAATTTTTTGTTTAAAAATAATTATAATATATAAGAAGAAGAAGATAAGTAATATTCATAAGGGAAGCCGATATGATGTCGAGTTGAGAAGTTATATAGATCAACATAACTGTACATTATAATACTTGCATGTGGATTGTAGGTACAACTAGCCTTAGCTCCAATTTCACCAACGGCAACGTATTAAAGGGACGTTTAACGCTGAGCTACGGTTTTCGATCTGTCTGTCCTGTTCTAACATCGAATGATAGAGAGAGATCGAATTCGGGTTTAGCGTTAGGCGCATTTATAGAAGTTTGGTGAAATCGGGAGTTATAAACGAAAACAAACGGTTCTGTTTATGGAAGAAAGACAGAAGAAAGAAAGAACATTTAATTTTATTTACAATACATAAAAATACACAAGTACGGCTAGAGCATCTGAAATCGCTACTTAAAAGGTAGTAGTTATGGTTCATAACTTAACTTTCATAAGCCGGCCGTATGTTTCAAAGTACTAAATGATTTTGTTTAACATATTTTAATAAACCTATACAAATATCTCCATCAGTCCAAATTATGTAGCTTACGTTATTCGAGCTGTACTTAGAAGAACAAAACACATACTGAATACTGAATGCTAAGCACGATTCGTTGCTATCTGATTCATTTAAGGCTTAAACACACTGTTCTAAGCACAAGTTGCGATTGTCCAAAAAACATTATTTTATATGTTTGTAATTTACGTTCTTAGCATTTTAATCTCAACTGATGTGCGTTCTAAATGTCTGTAAGTATTAAACATGTTTTAGAGGTAAATAATTTATTTAAATGTAATTAAATTACTGACTTATTTTATTTTATCGGTCATTCTAGAATCGAAATGCAACTAATATATTATTATCAATTTACTTAAATAGTTTTTTCTTGTCACTTAAGTTCTGGTTGCAAAATTTTGCACAGTAATAACCATACAGCTATGTGAAAATGTCAAATAATTCACGAATGTATTTTTCTAAATATTATGCACCAAAATTCCTATTGTTTTGCCCGACTGCGTCAGAAGGAGGACTGTTTTTAGAGTGTATGTACAATGTATGTTTGAATATTTCTTTAGCACGCTCTAGAGCCTAAATGGCTTGTCGCATTTGAGCTCGAGAGGTATCTATAGATTCTATAGATTCGTCTTAGTCGTGAGAGTAATACTGGGTATATCAAAATGCCGCAGTCTGGTAGTTTGTTTTTTTTTTTAATCGACAATAAGGTTTCTTGCTAGGTAGAGTAATTCTGTTAAAAGTTAATGTATTATGTTGTAAATCAAATGTGATATGAAAATTGTTAAGAAAGATCCTGTTTATATTCTACGGGTTTAAGTTGTAAAAACGGTAAATGATCATATTTTGTTTGTTAATTCTGTTCATGTTGGTCTCGTCGTGAATCGTGATGCATATTTGTGAACATAATCACTGTTGTCTCAAATGTTCAGTTGGACATTTAAAACGTGACTGTAGTTACTAACGGTCAAGTACAAGTATCGAGTAGCTATCTTAAAAGTACAGCGCCGCGTCGCGTAGCGTATTGTCGCGGTGTGAACTGACCAAGGGCAGTAAGAACAGTGTATGCGCGTGGATTGGCATGACACCTATACGGTTTGCCCCGTTATGAATAAAAATATTTACACCACGGATACGCTAATCCATGTTGCTGTCTTTCAGCCGAATACGGAAACGTTAGTTAAATTGAGTGACGCTCAAGTCACATGGTGTCCTTCGTTCATTTCGGCTAGCAGAGACGACAGCCTGTGAATAGGAGGGCTCTTAATTTTGATAAGCGTTTGTTATCCGTGATATCCGTGGTATGAATATTTTTCTTAATAAGGGAGTTTTGGTGTTTAATTAAAACCATACTTCATACCAACTAACGTCCAACGTGCTAATGTAATGTGACAAATAGAAAATTTATTTCAGGCGCACTGATTTTACAGTTTATTGCATTTCAATACTGAGCTCTGATAAATTGTCTCGCGTCTATGTTGTGAGTTATGTGAAAATTGAAAAGTATGCTTTATTTTGTAACAAAGTATAACAATATGAAAATAGAACGCTGCGCTACACAATAGAGCTGAAAATCGAACACTCGATGTTGAGTCAAATATCAATGTCATACACTGCACTAAAAGTATCGGGAATGGAATATTTCCACTGTTCCTGTCATATTAAAATCTTTTTAATTTAAAACTCCTTGGTTTTAAAAATCGAATACCGTTTATTTATTTAAAAAAAGATTCTCGGTCTTGTCACAAGGTCTTGTCAAACTTGTTTAGTCGTTGAGAAAATGGAATTGACTCGAGAAAATTCTAGAGCGATGATTTATTATGACTTTCGAAGTGGTTTAACACAAAAACAGTGTGCTGACCGGATGATTTCTGCATTTGGTGATGAAGCCCCATCCAAAACCACAATTTATCGCTGGTCTGCTGAATTTCAACGTGGACGTGTCAAGCTCAGTGATGATCCCCGTCAAGGTCGTCCAAAAACTGCAGTCACCCAAGAAAACGTTGATGCTGTGCGTAAGCTGATTGAGGAAGATTGACATGTGACATACCGCGAAATTCAGGCAACTTTAGACATTGGCATGAGTCAAATACAAATAATCTTGCATGAACAATTAGGTGTAAAAAAGTTGTTTTCCCGATGGATACCGCATTTTCTCTGTGAAAAGCAAAAAGCGGCTCGCGTTACTTGGTGCATCAGAACTCTCGAAAGATTCCACGCAGGATCCTCAAATGCCTTATACAACATCGTATCAGGTAACGAATCCTGGATATACGCGTACGAACCCGAAACAAAAAACCAGTCACGAGTTTGGGTGTTCGAAAATGAGTTAAAGCCAACAAAAATTGTTCGTTCACGGATTGTTGCAAAAAAAATGGTGGCCACGTTTGTCTCCAAAACCGGCCATGTTGCGACTATTCCTCTTGAGGGACAAAGAACGGTTAATGCAGAATGGTATGCTAACATTTGTTTGCCACAGGTCGTTTCTGAACTCCGTAAAGAGAACTGCAACCGCCGCATCATCCTCCATCACGACAATGCGAGTTCTCACACCGCGCACAGAACAAAAGAGTTTTTAGAGCAAGAAATCATAGAATTATTAGACCATCCGCCGTACAGCCCCGACCTAAGCCCTAATGATTTCTATACTTTCCCTAAAATAAAGAATAAATTGCGTGGTCAGAGATTTTCATCACCTGAAGAAGCTGTGGACGCCTACAAAACGGCCATTTTGGAGACCCCAACTTCCGAATGGAATGGTTGCTTCAATGATTGGTTCCATCGTATGGAAAAATGTGTCAAATTTCGCGGAGAATACTTCGAAAATCAATAAATACATTTTTAAATAGTAATGTTGTGTCACTTCCTTGATTCCCGAAACTTTCAGTGCCGCCCTCGTATGTGAGAGCTCGGCACTTCTCGATTCGATTTCGATTCTCACAACTCTATTGTGTTCTACGAGATAAATACTCTTTTTCTGTAACTTAAGTATAACAATATAATGTTATGTACCAGTACAGCTTATGTACAGCTTCATACATTCGCGATTTGATTGCACTACTACAAGCATACGGGGAGTGTATGCGTGACCACATAAATAAATAAATATATAAATATAATGCGGCATATAATTATAGTTTAATTTACCCTAATTATCAGGCAACCTTACAAAATTATTATCAACCAGCTGTCTTGACACCTTCTTCGGTCTTAGTATAAGAAAATATACTCGTCTTTATTAGAAATTTCCCCGCAATTTTTATTTCTCATTCAATTTCCAATATTTCTCACCGTTTAAACCTTCCCTGAACTTCCACAATTATTTCAAGACTCTTCAACTTCTTAGTCAAATCGGTCCAGCCGTTCTCGAGTTTTAGTTAGACATTGTAATTGCAATCCATTTACCATTTTTATATATAAGAGACTAGATGTTGCCCGCGACTTCATGCGCGCTAAAGGAAATCCCGTGGCAACCGTACATTTCCCACGATAAAAGTAGCATATGTTCTTTCCCGTGGTCTAATCTATATCTGTGCCAAATTTCATCAAAATTGGTCCACTAGTTTCGGAGCCTAATCAATGCAAACAAACAAATCTTTCCTCTTTAATATTAGTAAAGATTTCGAAGCTTTAACGAAAGCTGTCTGTCTATACGTAAGTATAAGTATATTTTATTTACTCTGTGACTTAGGTACTTATTTCTTCAACAATATGGTCAGGGCGCCTGTTGCCCTCGTAAATTTAAGAAGGTCCGGCTTCTCCGGTTGTCGACGGCAGTAATTGCTTTCCACCAGGCGATCCACAGCTCAATAAATAGCTGCTGCGGTAAACGTTATATCACGGATTCCTAGTCATTGGCTAGTCAGTCCCCGTGGCATGGGGTCACCTGATGTGTGTTCACCGAATCAATATTAAACACCTGTTTTCGCTTACGTTGTGACATGTTACGATGCTCTGAATCTGAGATTCGTAGTGGGCATGTGTGATACTCATAGTAGTATTTACCTACTAACTAGATAGGGGCCGTCCACATATTACATCACACAACATTTCGACTTTTTGAACCTCCCCCTTTCCCTAACTCACGATTTTTAGGATCCCTTTATCCTAATTGTATTTGATATATATTCGAGGAAAGAAATTGATTTAATTTTCTTCATATTTTGCCCTAATTCCCTTCATATTCTTATTAGACTTGAACGGCTAATTTGGTTTTGGTAGACTAGCGGATACTAGCTGGTGACCGCATCTTCGTTACCGTAGAACTAAAGAACGAAACCCTAACATAAAAGTAGCCAAGTTACTAAGCATCAGCTATCTGCCAGTGAAAGTCCCGTGATATCGGTCCAGCCATTTCAGAGATTAGCCGGAACAAACAGAGAGACAGAAAGACAGACAGACTGACAGACAACAATTTAAAAAATTGATATTTTATTGTAAGCGCCGTATATACTTTCATATACATTTAGTGAAAAGCTGATCATTTTATTTATTAACTAATGGCCAGGATGCGCTATGTAGAATCTAGATAGCGGATTTGGCGTGTGTGCTCTTGATTGAAAATTAATTGATATTTTATAGGCTTATAATAGATCATTTGGTATTAATCATAAAATTATTGTAAGGTACTGGCCTACATAACATAATAGTTAAGATCGTAAGAAGTGACAAAGGAACTAGAATAATTTTGTGATTTACTTAAAATAGCACTTTGTTTCGCATTTTTAGTACAAAAAATAGACGTTGTCGCGACTTCATGCGCAAAAAAGGAAATCCCGCTGGGACTGTACGTTTTGAAACGATAAAAAGGTAAAAAGTAGCCTATGTCCTTCCTCGTGGTCTATTCTATATCTGTGCCAAATTTGATCAAAATCGGTCTAGTGGTTTCGGAGTCTATTCAATGAAACATTAGATATATAGATTATTTGGAAAATAAGAACTTAGATATGTTGGAAAATAAGAACTAAGGAATAAGGCTGGGACTATAATATGATCGGGAATTCGGCGGGCCCATGAAAATTCAGAGCATTGAAAATAGAACTTCGCGCTAATACAACAGGGTTGAAAATCGAAGTGTCGAGTGTCGAGCTGTCATATGTGACAGACATTTGGCTGTACACTTGTGTGTGCGATTAACAACTCTATTGTATTAAGGCACAGTTAAATTTTCAATGCTCTGAGTTTTACACGGCCTGTCGGATTCCGGGCAATATAGTCCCAGCCCAAGGTGACTATCTTAGTAAATGTTAAGCTTGGATATAGTTTTTTAATCACCTACCTCACCTACCTATATAATGTTTTCGCCACAGATTAACACTCTCTGGCATAAAATCTAATATTATCTAACCACCGTGTAATATGTAATAATGAATAACCATGTAATAATGAAATGTATTTAAATAAGTTATACTTTCTGTCACAATCGGTGCCAATTATAAAATGGTGTTATTGTTTGTGTACACAAAACAATGGCTTGTTAACTCTTTTTAATTTAATATATCTATGCTTGTTAAATAAATCGATACAAGACAATTTGCAATTAGTTTTAATTAAATACAGTATAATCAGATGATTTGAATAAAGGAAATGGATGTTTCTAGATTTTATAAGGAAAAGCGGTACATGTCGTAAAGAACATCGGGAGAAGACAATGCATATATAATTACTGTGTTGATGACAGATAATCAGGTATTTATTGAGCTTCTTGAAGCAAAATGTAGTTAAAGCAAAAATGTAATAGGCGATATTGTGCTGATGCTGAATTGCAAAAGTGTAAAATTGATATTAAATAGGTAGTTTGTTGATTTGTGATTTCTCATACATATTATATTTATTCATACGTGAAGCAAAAGCTACGAGTACAGTTTTAAGAGAATTGTGGGAACACAGGAGTATGAAATCTGGCACAGTTAAAGTTTATGTGTAGGAAGGTGTGAAGAAATAATATATTTTTTAAATAGTGTTTAGAAACACATAAGATTAATTAAAATAGAGTTACACTCATACTACCGTATGGTAGTATACATATACATGCGTTTGTATACATTTGGGAGTTACAATGCTACGGACAGACATACACACAGTCAGACACCTCAAACTTTTAACACCCCTCTATTTTCGTCGGGGGTTTAACATCAATCAGTATTGACAAAGGAAATCTGTCACATTGACTATACAACTCGTAACAATATGTTTGTGTAGGCAAAACACGTTTGTATGGTGGTCATGCTACTCGTACAGGGGGAAGGGGCGCTAACTGGAACATTTGACAGTGGCGTAAACGTAAAGTTATCGAATGAAATTTGTATGGGCGCTGTCATGATTTTGACCGATTTTCATACAATTCTCATTAATTAACGATACGTTTATGCAGTTGTCAAATGTTCCTGCTAGGCCCACAGGTCCACTACGTTAAGTTAGGCTTCCGATCTATGCGACCGCAACGCGCGATCGCAACGCGAGACCGCGACCCGCGACCGCGACCAGCCAAACAGCCAATCAGAACCTCAATTCTCGTATTTAAAGTAGACTTTCATTTTACTATGATTGTATTAGATGTGAATTGTGAAGCAACTATTGTTATCATAAACTGATTTTGTGACGATTGGACCAATCAGAAGGCACTAGACGTTGCTTTAACGTTTACGAGAATACCGGTTTGACAGTTTTAGCGTGTCAGGACTTGATTGTAATATTATTGCAGGTTTTATTTAGCAGAATTGACCCTCAGGTTCTCTTGCCACGCTCACCGGTCGCTCGTCGCAGATCGCGAAGATTGTTTAGTGCTCCATAAAAATTCATACTAAGCAGTGATCCCGCGACCCGATTTGGTCTCGGGTCCCGGTCTCGTGTCGCGTGCATCGGAAGGCTACCTATAGTCTACACTCCAGACAGAATCCAATAGTTTAAAGTAGGTACTCACATCTGTAACATTGCTCCTTATGAAATATCCGCTGTGCACCATGTTGTCTACCGCCTCGTGTCCGTCTATCGTCACCTGTAGGGTACAAAGTATTATAGAGTATTTTATCTCGGCCAAGGTTTAGAAAGCCAAATCCTTTAAATAATAATAAAATTATATTCTTTATTTCCGAGAAATTGGTGTACAGTGTTCTTAAGTTTAATTAGTTTCACAATTTCTACCTCTTAGAGGTGTGGAAATATTCAGATTATTAATTTATTTTAATGCATATATAAATTAACTAAATCATTTAAAAGTAACACATTATAATTCAGAGTAATATTAATTAAAAGGGACAAATCAAGAGAAATCGATTCGGTTTGAGCTGTCTTGGCGCCTGGCAGTTAGTTGGCACACATTGCATTTTCGACATCTGAAACTGCCCCGGGGCAGCGCAGGCGAATGTACAGGGAAATAGTGGAAAGATCCATCAGATGGCATTATATCGATGGCGTTACATCCAAAATCGTGTCGTGTCGTAACGCAACCTTGCTATTTCACTCTCAACGCAGCTACGTTTCACTTCAAAAACTGGGTGAGTTCTTTGGGAATTTTTTGACGCATGCGCAGTATACGTGCGAAAAACTTCTACGCATAATTTTTCGAATGTCAAAAATTTCGGCGCCTTTATTAAACATGCGCGCGCACATCATGCGCATGCGTCAAATTTTTTTTTCCTTGAACGCAGCCACTGTATATAAAGTTTTTTCACCTGCAGCGAGGCCAGGCAGTACTTTCCGCGCACCGCGCCGTCGACCGCCAGGCACTCGTCGAAGTCGCCGTACTGGTTCGCGTTGCCGGACAGTATGCCGGACGGAGGCTTGGCGGTCGCGTCGAACACTGAAACGAAACATTAAACTGAAAAGAATTCTCGTAATGGTTATTATCTGTTAAATATGACGCGTAACGCGTACGTTTCGTCATATGCGAATATGTCAGCGCGTTGACCGAGATCATAGAGATCATATCCAAAATTGGGCTTCTGGCATAGGGGCGACACTCTTCCTCTTCTTCTTTTGGCATAGCCTCCCCTGTAATAGGAGTTGCCAACGTCAGAGTGATGGAGCAGATGTTCAGTGAAAAGCTGATGGCGTACAGTGCAGGGAATGGCTCATGGAATGACTTCATGGGTACCTCATGAAGATACAAGTTATAATTACTACAATATAAGCGATACTCTCTACAAATGACAGCTCGATCACCGGCGAATGTCAGCCATGTTGACGTAAGCCTAAGGTTGACACCGAAATAATTTTCAACGTTGCGTCAGACAAATTTATCATAAATATTATGAAATTATAGTGTCAATCATGTCAAAGCACGAAACGACCAGCGGCCAGCCCCGTGAAAGAAAGTTCTGGCTGGAAAACAACTCACGCCCGCCCGCCTCCGCATTCGCCCAGCCACGCACACACAGCTGCGAGCTGTCATTCGTGTAAATCGGTGGAATGACGATTCTTTACATTAGCAATATATATTATTTGCTTCTGGGCAACGCAAGAATAGGCAAAATGGTAGAAACCAAAGATTTAAAAACTAAAGATAGGCTTATGACGCACATTTGACAGAACAAATCTTCATACACGAAAAAGTTACGCCTTCTTGGTTTTAGCTTAACATTTACATTAACATTTGAGGTATCAAATGTCAGCCATCTTGATTTCACCATACCTCAAATGTCAAAATGGCCCCAAAAACTCCGAAAGGGGGTCCATTTAAGTGGGGACAGTTTTGTCTCAACATGCCTCGTCTATAATATATACGTTTATGGTAGAAACAATAATGCCGTTTGTAGCAAAATAGTTCTTATTGCAAAGCAACAAGACGGAAGCATCGTCGTTAAGAGAAAACAACATTTCTTCGATCGACGTTCAAACACGACCTGGCCATGATCTATTCTACTTTTGATAGGTACGAGTATAAAGGTTTCTTCTTAAAAATGTCAAATAGGCGGTCTAAGAAAACAGTTTCTATCCGTTCTACTGTACTATTCATAAGGCCAGTTCGACACGGATTTTATAATTTTGCTGCTTGGCGATCGCTACCTACGCTACCGGTAAACATACCTACATTCATACATATCTACAGTAATTATACAGCAGATGACATTCTGCTCTCGGATTCCGATTCGGTGGCAGTTAGATTTGGTAACGCTCAACTGCTAAAGTTAATGCTCAGTTATATAATTAAAGTGATTGATATAGTACACTACACAGTGCCAGTGCCTTCACCTCGGGGCTTCAAGCAACGACGTGACGCCGGGATTTTCGCGCGTTCCATCACGACCGTTGGGTTTCCCGCCGCGACCGTTATTTTTCGCGGTGACCGTTATTTTTAGGCGCGACCGTTTTCTAACACTTTTCCACCATCGCGATCGCTTCGCATAGCGATAGTGTAGTGTCGGTGTGTTCCTGCGTCCGAGGAACAAAGGAAAGTAAGTAGAGTGAAATTGTCGATTAGGATACACACCTGTGGACTCCTCCACGCACACACCTTCCCCCCCCCCCCCCCCCCCCCCCCCGGATGCCGGGAGGGGTTGAATCCCCAAATTAAAAATTTCAAATAGAGAGCAGACCAAAGAAAGTCAGGGTAAATAGCCTGACCATGGACAGCTCCATGGTGAGGATGTTCCTGACCTTCCTGGAAAAAACATCCCCAGGAGTATTAGAGGAATGGGAATCATTCAAATCGACCTATGTCCCCACCAGCATTCCGGCTTCTCCGGCAGCTACGTCCGAAGAGTCGCCGTCGTCGCCGGCGACGACAGCGACTACAATGTCATCGCCAGAGAGCGATGAAAACAATTCATCCCAGTCGGAGATGTCCTGCTCCGAGCAGGAGGCCTCCGAGGGCGAGGACGGTTTTAAAACCGTCAAAAGTAGGAAGTCCAAAAAGAGGAAGCGCACGGACGGCGCTTCCTCTGCGGGCTGCTCTTCACCGACGCCACCGGCTAAAGCCGCAAAAAGCGAAAAGGGTCCTAAACCCAAACAAATTCCTACTACAGCGCCCCGTGCGCAAACCATGCAGGCTGATGGCACAAAAGTCGCGGCCTCGAACTCCCCCAAGTCGACTTCCCAGTCGACCCCACCGACCCCCAAAATGCCGCCTCCGGTTATAATACAGGAGAAGGCTAAATGGAACCAGATAAGCGGGGCCATAAACGAGCAGCGTATCCGCTACTCGTCAGCCCACGCCACCCCAAATGGGATACTCATGCAGGTCCCAACCCCAAGTGACCATAGGCATCTGACTGCTTTCCTTAGGGAAAAGCAGATAGGCTACCATACCTACGCCCTGGAGGACGAACGCATGCTGCGTGTCGTCATCAAGGGAGTGGATAAGGAGCTGACCACAGAATCCGTACTGGAGGACCTCTGCAGACAGGGGATCCCCGCCAAAGAGGTACACAGAATGTACCACCCAAGTAAAAAGTACCACTATAATATGGTACTTGTCGTGCTTCCCCCCACTCCGGAGGGAAAAGCCATATTTAACATAAAAGCCGTATGCCACATCACGGGCATACGCATTGAACCCCCCTACAAAAGGGGAATGCCAGGGCAGTGTCATCGCTGCCAGCTTTACGGCCACTCAGCGCGGAACTGCTTCGCCAGACCGCGCTGCGTAAAATGCCTGGGAGACCACGGCACGTTAGACTGTCCGCGCAGGAGCCCAGCTGAGGAGACCACTCCTCAAGAGAACTCGTGAAGTCGTGAAACGACTAATACGCCGGTTATTAATGGCGTCCCCGGGGAGAACAAAACCGCACTCGATTTGTGTCGTGTCGTTCAATACGAACGGCATATATAATAACATTGACGAAATCCGTGATTTCGTCAAGAGCCATAACGTAGACGTACTACTAGTGCAGGAGACGTTCCTTAAACCTAGTATGAGGTGCCCTAAAATAACAAACTACAAATTAATTAGAAATGATAGAACTCGATCCAGCTTAGGAGGCACTCTTATTTATTATAAGAATTCCCTCCATTGCGTCCCTCTAGAACCACCACCCTTAGAGACATTAGAAATTTCAATTTGTCATGTCAGTATGACAGGCCACGAGCCAATCATCATCGTCAGCGCTTACCAACCGGGTAGCAAACTATTAATTTCTAGCGACATACAAAAGCTAATTAATTTAGGCAACGCTGTCTTAATCGCCGGCGACCTAAACAGTAAACACACCGTTTGGGGTAACATTTCAAATAATCAAAATGGTATCATTTTAAACTCACTCTCCGACACTCTCGAATTCGGAATAATGGCCCCTCAGGACCCCACTCGCTACGACACCAGCGAACGTAGCAGTGGCCTTATCCATAACCCCAGCGTTTTAGACATAGCGCTTGTCAAAAATATTTCTCTCGATTTTTCTATCGAGACTATTCACGAGCTTAACTCAGACCACCGCCCGGTTAAAATTACTCTCGGTAATTCTAACCGAATTAACTATAATAAGAAAAAGATTATCGACTACAAACTGTTCGCCGATAATATCCAAAATCTTCAATCGAGTTATCTCGACAAAATTCCAGATAACATAGAGAGTAGCGAAGTAGCAATAGAGGCTGCTTCCAACCTAACAGACCACCTGGTAGCGACCATAGAAAAGTCATCCAGGGAGGTGCCTGTGGCTCACGAGAGACACATGCCCCTCCCGGAGGACATAAAGGAGTCCATCAGACTCCGTAATGCGGCCAAACGCACCTATGATCGCTACCCGTCGGAAGAGTGTCGTAAGACCCTCCGTCACCTTGAGAGAGTAGTCAAGTTCAAAATAAAAGAATTCAAAGCCGAAGAGTGGGATCGATTTCTAAGTGAGCTAGAACCGTCACACACGGCCTACTGGCCTCTCGCGAAAGCCCTCAAAAGAGACACGGAGAGCGACATGCCTCCGTTGGTCAGACCAAATCGCCCTCCTGCACTGGAGGATGGAGACAAGGCCGAATGTTTAGCCGACACAATCGAACATCAGTGTCGGCCGAGCTCTCTCCCGATAGACCCCCTGCACCTTAGGGCAGTAAATAGCGAGGTCGAAAGCCAACTCTCGAGACCACCTGAAGAGAGCATGAGGCCGGTGGAATCGGAGGAGGTCAAAGATATCATAAAGTGTTTAAATGCCAAAAAGGCACCTGGCCTAGATGGTATTTCAAACAAAACACTTAAAATGTTACCGACCGCATTAATTCAACTACTCGTGAACATCTTTAACGCCCTCTTAGTAGGATGTTCATTTCCAGACATTTGGAAAGTAGCCATTATCATAGGTATTCACAAACCGGGCAAACCCCGGGTGCAGCCTACTAGCTACCGACCAATCAGTCTCATTAGCTCCCTTGGTAAGGTATACGAGCGTGTTCTACTGAGGCGTCTAAAGGACGTCATAACAGAGAAAAAGCTCCTACCAGACGAGCAGTTTGCCTTCCGCGAACAGCACAGCTGCCCCGCTCAAGTACACCGCATAACGGAGTACATACTTGAAAGCAAGAACGACAGGAAAACGACTGGCGCCGTTTTCTTCGATATCGCAAAAGCATTCGATAAAATCTGGCACCAAGGTCTGTTGTACAAACTGTACCAGCTCGGTGTACCGGACTGTCTAGTTCTGACAATCAGTAACTATCTCAAAGACCGAAAATTTCGCTGCCGAGTCGAAGGCGCACTATCCTCCCTCAGAGGTATTGAGGCCGGAGTCCCTCAAGGCTCGGTACTCTCGCCCTCCCTCTACAACCTGTACACTTGCGATATCCCCAAACACCCTAAGGTGCAATTGGCATTATTCGCAGATGACACAGCCCTGTACTATGCTCATCGCAAAATAGATACTATAACTGATAATCTCCAGAATGCAGTCACCGCTCTCGGCGACTGGTTCTCAAAATGGAGAATAGAAATAAATCCCACTAAAAGCCAAACAATCCAATTTAATAAAATCCATCGTAATAAAAAGAATCAAAAAGTTGGTCCCATCAGCCTGCACGGAAACCCAATCCCGGAGGTTAATAAAGTAAAATATTTAGGCGTAGTACTAAACAAATCGATGACGTTTACAAATCACGTAACTTCAGTAATAAGAAAAGCCAAATTCGTACTTTTCAAATTATACCCATTATTAAACGCGCGGAGTAAAATGTCCCTAAGACATAAACTCACTTTATATAAAACTTGTATTAGAACAATACTTACTTATGCGTGTGTCTCTTTCGCACACATAAGTGACAATCAAATGGAACGCCTACAAAGGGTTCAAAATCGCTTTTTGCGCTTAGCAACAGGCGCGCCACATTACGTACGCAACATCGACTTGCATAGAGACTTCGACCTTATCACTATAAAAGCCTACATCAAAGAACTCGCCGAGAGATTCTTTGAGTATGGCAAAAAACATAAAAACCCCCTCATACGTAGGGCCCTGGACTACGAACACGACGCACAGACGTTCAGACACCCCCTAAAGCGGCCTAAGCACATATTAGCCGACCCAGTATACTCCATCACAAAATACGTAATACAATTACGTAAACACAAATTACATGCACCCGCGTGGATAGTAAAGCACCGGGGTCGACGCCGGCGCCTACCCCGAAGTCTTACACAAGACACGAACACACGTATTGACATACGGACCGACTCAAACACGGGACCACCGGACTCGAACCCGGGTCCGAGTTCGACTCCTACCAGTTTAGCCACACCAAATCAAGACCGCGACCGCGATATTGTTATAGAGAGCTCTATCAATACTGCGGCATTATTAGATATCAGGACACTCGCGCGCGAGTCCGCTCGACCGCACGCGGAAGGGGGGAGGGACGGCCCTCCCAGTTCTATCTATAAAAATGAGCTTCTCTATCAATACAAAACTCGTACGCCGTTAGTTTGTGCTACCGCGCGCGAGCAACCACACTCGTCAGAGAGTGTGGAAGGGGTCGGACCCCTCAGCAGGAGGGACTACGGTCTCTCCAGTCCTAAAAATAACTTATCCATAGTTTTTCCCCAAAGTCATTACGTACATCACCCGCAGGGGGGTGATGTAAGAGGGGGGTCAAACCCCCTCTTTGTTTTCCCACCAAACGACTGCTAAATGGCAGTCACTAGACCGACTAAGCTAAGAGGGCTTAAATTATTTCGCCATTAGCGTAGACCCATTAGAAAAAAAAAAAAAAAAAAAACAGCAGATGATTATTTTTAAGAATCACCTGTGCAAACTCATAGGTTTTATAAGAAAAAGGAAAGCAGCATAGGCTATTTAAGTTACGTGATACCTAAAATTTTAAATGACTTTCAAATATTTAACATAAAATATGAAAAATGATACATTATTTAATATTTATTGCTTTTTCAGTAAGCGTGAACCTCAGCGAAATACCTTTTCCGGTAAAGTTAAAGTTACGAAACTGAAGCTTACATTTCACTTTTATACTTTGAAAGTTATAATACTACGAAACTTCATAAAATATTTCGTTTGAGGTTAAAATATTTGGAGAGAGGCATATAAACTTAAATAAGTTAACCGATTTTAATAAATACTTCACGAAGCATCAAAAATATAGGGCTTTAAAAAGATAATCCAAAGTAATAGAAAAAAGTGTTGCTATTATATAGAAATTGATTTCAGCTAAGCGTTCTATACAGATATTAGATATTATTAGTTCTATAGGCATACAGATCGATTTTAAGGAAGATTATTTGTAAACAAAAAATTAATCCGACTTACAAAGTAAAAATACACAAAAAAGTATGAACTAAATATTATTTTCTAAATAATTCCCCTTTTTAAATTCGGATAAAATTTTAACTATTTCCCTACACAATCTTCATTATTTTGAAGTCGGTCGGTTTAATTTTTTGTTTTAATATAATATTTTTTCCTTTTTTAGTGATATTTGTTATAATATTATTATCACATTTTAATAACTTTTAAAATAAACTATCGAATGTATAATTGAATACGCGCCAAGCTTCCATTAGGTATTGTATATAAGATGATGATGATGATTACTGTAAGTTACGTAATGGCATATGCTTGCAGTTTTTTAAACAATGTCGAAATTTCCAAACGCGTATCTTTAAAGACTGAGGAGTTCTGTTCAGTGCTTTTGGATCCTTGGTGCAAAATTTTGAAAATCGGTCCATAAATGGCAGAGTATTGTTCAAAGATATCCGTGTCGGTGTAAAATACTATGAGAAGTACCTATTATATCATCATTATGTGATGATGTATGGAGTGATGATGGTGGTGATGATGATGATAACTTTAATTCACATAGTGGCTTTTGCTTGCAGGTCTTTAAACACCGCCGAAATCACCAAACATGTATATTATGTACATAAGGAGTCAGGAGTTCTGTTCAGTACTTTGGATTATCCTGGGTATACCTTGGTGCAAAATTTTACCTTTTGGTAGCATATGCTTAGGTTATTTCAGAAAAAGTCGAAATCACTAAATGTGTATGTCCATTTATAAATTTCGACGAGTTTCCTCGACTCCTCATGGATGCCATCATCAGGTCACCACTTTAGTGACAACGGGACCAATTATACCCTTTATTACCCTTATACCCTTTACATCAAAAAAAAATAATTCTGAAAATAGATCAACAGATAGCGGAGTTATCGCCGAATATACAAAATAAAAATGTATAATATACGGCCGAGCGTATTTTTTTGGGAATTTGGTTAAAAACTTACAACAGTCAACCAAATAAAAGTAAAGCAAAGAAAATATACCGAGTCAAACTATTAGAACCTGTTACTACCATATCAGAGATTATGTCAGATAATATTATGTTATTGATTTTTACACGCTAAAACGTAAGTTATGTAACATTTTGTGTAATGTCAAGGTGACGCGCTATATGGGCCTAGCATTGACCCTTACAGCACATCATGGCGAAATGCGGCAAGCGGTGAATTGGAAATGCGCAAATTGACATTGGCGTGAGCGGAATACACATGATACTCGTATAATCGTTATAATCGTTGCACATCAATTAGATAGAACTAATAGTGATTTAGTATTATATTATGCTAGTTGCTAGCGAAAATGATAGTTGAAGTCATTATCAGATGGATACATTGAGCTAGAATGCGTACAATCTGATATCTATTTATAATTGGTATCCTTCTTTCGTTATGTTACATGCATTTCATTCACTTATGTTGTACAAGGCCCACGCAATGTTACTAACCTATATTTATATAACAAGAGAAAAGCTTTTTAAAAAAAACCGCAGACAATGACATTAATCCACTATACATGCTTAGATGCCGTATAGTCTCAACATTATAATAATAACTATGATACAAAAAATAATTGATAACGCTTTCGTGCGTGTGACAAATAAAAAACGGAATTACAAATGTAAATGTTTAAATTATAATGTATAAATACAAAATATTGTTTTGGGGAAACCTATAGCAGATATATTTAATTTATTAATCGTTTATAATTAGCCTACAAGAGCCGAATGAAACAATATTTTTAAACTCTGAAACAACGATTAATAAAGTTTTAACATTGTCTAAAAGCGATAAGATTTTTGGTACATATTCGAATTAATATTAACGGACATACAAAAAGAAGAGGTTATCAATTCCTCGGGATGTACTATGTTTAGTTATAATAAATAAGATAAAAAAAATCAGATGGGGCAGAATATAGGTATATGGTCAGTTTCTTACAAAAAATATACATATCTTAATCCACAAATTAAAATAAGACATTTTCCTCTTGCCACTTTCTGCATATCATTTTATTATTTTAGCACCTTTTCACACGTGTCGCAGTATTTTTTAAAATTTATTTAGCGTTTCACCACCGGCATGACTGCAGCAGCACACAATCCATATAAATTCGAGTTTTTATTTTTATTTTACTATTAATAATGCTATGTAAAACCAGTACTTAAACGATTGTTTGAAGTTGGTGCACATCGGCCATTACTATTATTGCCTTTAAATATTTTTTTATAGATAAACGAGACATTGTGACCAAATAACACACTCCCTATTCACGTAATAGGCGATGACTACATGTTTATTGCATAAATGAATAGCACTTTTAAATATGAGTAACTTCTCAGAAGAAACAGTATGTCAAAAGTCAATATTTTCAAAGGTACAGCGATTTGCTTACAAAATTTCACAAGTCTCGTGAAACCGCTCCATACTGAAGTACGTACCTAGCTGTGACGTCACGCCTAGTTTAAAGTGTATGAAGTATACGGCCGTAGGAACATCTATATAATAGGTCTTTACCTATGAAATTGCCGTTCTACAGTACTGGCCATTTCAAATCAAAATAATTTTTGTTTGGCTAAGAATTGTAATTTGAAATTAATGAGTAATTATGGAATATGAGTACCGTCGTGGCAGCAACGCGGCACAAGCGGCACGCAACATCAACGACGTTTACGGAGCTAACAATACAAACCAACGCACCACCAGTTATTGGTTTGCTCGCTTCCGTTCTGGAAATTTCGACCTGAAAAATGAACCTCGCGGTCGTCCGAAGACTTTGGTCAACAATGACGAAACAAGGCGATTGTGGAAGCTGATGATATACAATCTACGGCTGAATTAGCAGCAGCTTTCGATTTTAGCGTCAAAACAATATTGGTCTATTTGCATCAAATTGGAAAGGTAAAAAAGCTTGACAAATGGGTGCCCCACTAACTCAATGATCGCCAGCGCGAAGTACGCGTCGAGACGTGCCTTGCACTGCTCAACAGACACACAAATGAAGGAATTTTGAACCGCATTGTTACCTGCGATGAAAAATGGATTCTGTTTGATAACTGCAAGCGCTCAGCAAGTTGGTTGGATCGTGGTTCAGCACCTAAACAATGCCCTAAACGAAAACTTACCCCTAGAAAAGTGATGGTCACTGTTTGGTGGTCTAGCGCCGGTGTGATTCATCACAGCTTCTTACCAAACGGGGTGAGCATTACTGAAGATGTGTACTGTGAAGAACTGAACACAATGATGGAGAAGCTGGCACATCTCCAACCAGCATTAGTCAATCGCTCGTCTCCGCTGCTCCTGCACGACAACGCGCGACCTCATACTGCACAGCAGGCGGTCTCCAAGTTGAAAGAACTGGGGTTGGAAGCTCTCCGTTATCCGCCCTACTCACCAGACCTTGCGCCTACAGACTACTACTTTTTCCAGAATTTGGATAACTTCTTGGCGGGAAAAAAATTCAATACCCGAGAGGCAGTACAAAATGCCTTTGAAGAATTTGTTGCCTCCTGTCCAGCTGATTTCTTTAAGAAGGGCATCAATAAACTGCCACTGCGTTCGCAAAGATGCATTGATTGCATTGGTGATTACTTTGATTAATACAAATAAAAAATACATGAAAAAAATTCGTTTAAATTTTTTCATACAAAACGGCAATTTCATAGGTAAAGACCTAATATTTATGGTCGATTGATGAAACCGAACCGACAATTATTGTCAATCCCTATGAGTTTTGACGTTCGGTTTCATTGTGAAAAACATGAGTGAAATTTTATTTTTCGTAATTTTAATGACTGGACTGATATAATTTTAATTATTATAGTATATAATTATTATCGCTACCTCAGTTAGCTCACACTACCTACCGTGCGTTTAATAATATTTTTTACACATTGACGGTTGTCAATCTGTCACAACCTTTTTTTTTACTTTTTTTTATCTAAAAGGCAAAATAATAAATAAGAATATATTGTTACAATATTAAAAATAATATAGCTGTCTCTCACATCAAGCGACATTGTATCGCATAATGTGAAAACGCTGAGAAATATGAGAAATATGAGAAGCAAAAATCACGTTTTCACAGTTTTGGACCTATTTTAAGGGCCATCCTCACGGTCCAGTCGGCAAATCCAGCAGCCTGTGAATAATTTGTTTATATCTTTTCATCTTTTATCTGTAAATAGTAGTATTAGGTCTCAACATATGAAATTGGCGTTTTGTCGTACTGCCCACTTTGATCCCAAATATCTCTATCTCTCTTTCTCTAATATCTTCTTTGGTTAGGAATTACAATTTCAAATTTATACCACTATTTACTCATGCATTTGTGTTTTAAAAACCGTAATTCATTTGTTTTTTCCTCTTTTGGTTTTTTCTTTTCGTCACTCTGTTTACAAAATGGAAAACTTGAAATATCGTATTATTTTCACTCGAAAATAATACGATATTTCAAGTTTTCCATTTTACGAGTTCCACCGTGGTACCAGTGCTGCAGGAACGGCTTGAAGGATTAATGATGTGTATGGCAGGGGTGTCGCAAAAGAAAACACAGTGCGTTTTTGGTTCCAACGTTTTCGTTCTGGAAATTTCGACCTGCAGAACAAGCTCTGTGGACGGTCGCAGACCAAAGTTAATAATGAAGAATCGAAGGCTATTGTGGAAGCGGATCCATCGCAAACCACGTCCGAGTTAGTTGCAGGCTGCGGTGTTAGTGACAAAACTGTTTTAATCCACTTGAAGCAAATTGGCAAGGTAAAAAAGCTTGAAAGGTACCTCATGAGTTGAGTGTAGCAAACCGGCAAACGCGTTACTCAACCGGCACAATAATGCAGGGATTTTTAAACGAATGTGTGTAAATTTTATTCCTGTATTGAAAAGTGAATCGTTTACTATAACCGGAAACGCTCATCGCAATGGCTGAACCCTGGCGAACCAGCCAAAGCCTGCCCCAAGCGAAAATTGACTCAAAAAAAGTTACTTGTGAGCGTTTGGTGGACTAGTGCCGGTGTCGTTCACTACAGATTTCTTAAATTTGGCCAGCCGATTACAGCAGATGCCTATTGCCAGCAACTGCAAATCATGATGGAAAAGCTAGCTGCTAAACAACCGAGGTTGGTTATTCGCTCTAGGCCACTGCTGCTTCAGGGCAACGCTAGACCACACACTGCACAACAGAGGGCTACTAAATTAGAGGAGCTTCAAATGGAATGTCTAAGACATCCTCCGTACTCTCCGAACCTTGCTCCAACACATTACCATTTTTTTCGAAATTTGGATAACTTCTTGCAAGGGAAAAAATTCAACTCCGATGGGGCAGTCCAAAGCGCCTTCAAAGATTTTATTGATTCCTGTCCGAATGGTTTTTTTAGTAAAGGAATTAATGATCTACCTATGAGATGGTAAAAGTGCATAGATGCAATGGTATATACTTTGATTAAATAAATATATTATGTTTAAAAAAATCGAATTTGTGTTCTTCCTTGACAAAACGCCAATTTCATATTATGTAATGACCTAATATAATATATATAGGCGCTGTCATAATTTTCTTACAATTATCTTCCGATAACGCTACGAATACGCAATTGTCAATTGTTCGTGCTAGCCCCACTGCATGAACATTGCGCCTTTAATAGATCGAACTCAGATTAAATAAATATAGCTCGAAGTTGTTTTTCCAGATAGGTAAAGCATTTTACTACAATGCAGTATACTGCAAAAAGGTAAAACTAGTTTGTAAGTTCAAGCTCGGTTCAAGTTATTAATAATCACGGTATTTGCCAAGATAATTGTAGTCTTAGCAACAATTTAAATAGCCTAACCAAGAGCATGTCAGGACATGTCTAAGAAGGGTTAGGGGCTGGAGCCCCTCCGTATACGGTCCGGTTTTCCTTCAGTTCGGCCTGAACGGGTGCAAAATCGTATCATCTGTGTGCAATTTCGAGATCGCATCAGTCGGCCGGATGGACTGAAGCGATTCGTTCTAGTGTTTACTACTCTGTTTTTGCTCTGTACTCTGTTTTTGCTAAACTATTAAACTCGCGTCGATTTCTACTAAAAACTACAAAAATAATACTGAAAACTATATTTTTGGGTTTTTTTATATTCAAAAAATATTATATTGAATTTTATTATTAAAATATACTAGAACATATTACGTATACAGGGTGTCCCTAAATCGACGTCAAGCCGTAAACCCGTGATAGGCCAAGTTACAATAGTTATCAGAAAAATTTTAAAAAAATCCAAGTAATGTGTCTCAAAAAATACAAAGCTTTTAAAAAAAATCGAAAAATCGACATCTTGTGGTGGTTTTTTAGTTCCCGGCACTACAAATTTCTACTTTTTTGTAATTTTTTTTTGTATGTAAACCTGAATAATGCTTTAGTAAACTGTTGCCTAAAATTTGAATCAAACGACTCCGACTTGAAAGGAAATGAGGCTTTTTACCCAAAACAATGATTCGAATTTATTAGTTTGCTCGACTTTAACTGACTGTACTGGAAAAAAATGTACTACGCTTGTTTGGCAAGTAATTTTAAAAGTTGGCGCAGCTAATAAGGATTCCAAAATGGTATGACACTTGCTAGATTATTTCTTAAATTTTGGATAATATTGATTTTTGTAAAGGAAGTCAGTTTTCGACAATTTTTTATTACTTACTTAAAAGGATTCAAGTGTACCCGGGACTTTCTTCTAAGTGATATTCTGATTTGGATGAGACGGAGAGAAACATTCGAGTCTTCTTACGAGTGTAAGAGAGACAAAATCCAAGAAGTAAAAGAATATCACGGGCCACGGGGGCCATAGTGTCTCATTACTTTTAACTTTAGGAAAGGTGTTTTTTAGGAAGCTTTTAATTGAAACAAATTTTTGGAGTCTAAAATATTTTATTACATTATAACAAATGTTCAAACTGCCTCCCACCAGCATAAATGCAAGCTCGCCATCTTTTTAAAAAAGACCGCTTTATCAGGCGGGCAAATCTGCCGTTATTAACTAATTCAGCAGCTTGCATTAATTGTCGTCGTAGTTCAACTACATTTTCAATTGGCTTTGTATAAACTTTTTCTTTCACAGCTCCCCAGTAAAAAAAATCTAGCGGATTTAAATCAGGTGAACGGGCTGGCCACGAAATGGTACCAGACCGCCCTATCCACCTTTCTGGATATTCATTATCTAAATAATCTCGCACTGAACGGGCATAGTGCGCCATGCAGCCGTCATACTGGAACCACATGTCTCTGTAAATGTGCAGAGGTACGTCTTCCAATAAATTTGGTAAATGATTTCTTAAAAAGTCCAAATAAATGTCGCCATTCAAGGTCTCTGGCAGTTCCAAAGGTGCGATGATTCTCCCGTTTAGAATCCCGGTCCACATGTTTATTTTGAATCGATACTGGGATCTATCCTCTCTCATCAAATGTAGATTATCTACATGCCACTCGTGTAAGTTGTGTAGATTCATGTACCCATCTTTTTTAAAAGTGGACTCATCGGACCATAAAATTTTGGCTATGAATCGTGGATCTTCCCGGTGTCTTTGTAACATCGTTTCACAAAACGTAACTCTTGGGAGATAGTCCCGGGGTAGTAAAGTTTGTACTCGCGTGACGTGGTATGGGTGGAGCTCATGATATTTCATGATTCGATGGGCTACACTTTTGGGCACTCCTGTGCTTTCTTCGATTTGTCGTATTGAAGTACTTGGATCTTCTGCGACTGCTTGTAGTACGATGTCATCTTCTTCTTCTTCCTTCACTGTGTACTTGGCTTGGAAATCGTCCCTCTGAGAGTGAACGGTGCACATTTACAAAAACTCGATGATCGGGATGACGAGCAGCGTTTGGATATCTTTGGCGGTAAAGCCTAGCTGCAGCACTAGCATTGCATCGGCATTCACCATAAATGAGATGCATGTTGGCATATTCCTGTGCGGTGTACACCGACATGGTGGTACTACACAATCACACGATCAACGATAGTCCAGGAGAAAGCAAAGGTCGTTGAAAGAGAAACTAAACAGTCCAAATCCAAATCACAAGCAATCGAGTCCAATAAACAAAGCAAAAAGTGGTATGTACGAAATCAAGACGAAGGAATACGGTATGCGCAGTAAACGAAGTAGAGTAACGTACTGATCTATTGTATTTTGTTTGCTGTACGGCGGGAACATGGACAATAACGACATTGTCTCGCTCACACTAGTAGCATTCTATCTACCCGTCTCACATACTTGTGGCGTCACTATCTGTCTCGCTCACACTAGTAGCATTGTGTCTACCCGTCTCGCGTACTTGTGGCGTCAATATCTATCTCTCTTACACTCATTGAATGTTTCTCTCCGTGTCATCCAAATCAGAATATCACTTAGAAGAAAGTCCTGGGTACACTTGAATCATTTTAAGTAAGTAAGAAAAAATTGACGAAAACATACTTCCTTTACAAAAATCAATATTGTACAAAATTTAAGAAGCAATCTAGCAAGTGTCATACCATTTTGGAATCCTTATTAACTGCGCCAACTTTTAAAATTACCTGACAAAAAGCGCAGTCCTTTCTTTTTCCAGTACAGTCGGTTAAAGTCGAGCAAACTATTTAATTCGAATCATTGTATTGGGCAAAAAGCCTCATTTCCTTTCAAGTCGGAGTCGTTTGATTCAAATTTTAGGCAACAGTTTACTAAAGCATTATTCAGGATTACATACAAAAAAAAAATACAAAAAAAGTAGAAATTTGTAGTGCCGGGAACTAAAAAACCACCACAAGATGTCGATTTTTCGATTTTTTTTAAAAGCTTTGTATTTTTTGAGACACGTTACTTGGATTTTTATTTTTATTTTTCTGATAACTATTGTAACTTGGCCTATCACGGGTTTACGGCTTGACGTCGATTTACGGGACACCCTGTATAGTAATTAAACGGGTAGTTTTAAGCATATTATGGACGAATGTATTGTTATGTGGTGTATTTTTTTGTGCCTAACCTAGACCATTATCCATATGATTACAGTCTGGCTCTTTCCTACTAAAACACTGCTAACAACTAAATTCCTACAAAGGAGAAAAAAAAATTCTTAATTTAGTAGTAAAACTTTGTAAAATAACTAAGTTGGCAACATTAATTCTGGACTGTACGGATGGACTGAACGGACCATGTGTGAACAAATCGCTTCACTTCTCGCCAGAGCCGCGGTCGCGCGGGCGTGTATCGTGTACAAGCGTAGTGAGTTTAATTATTACACAATTAATTATCACAACCGTAGCTCGCGGCAAACCAGAACGAACTGATGCGATTTTGCCGTGTGTGTGCTCGAATCCATTCAGGCCGAACCGACGTCAGTTGGGTCGGATGCGATTTTTTCAGTGTATGTGCTCGAATCCGTTTAAGCCGAACTGAAACGATCGGCCTCTCGTCTGTGGAGGCCTTTACGTAACTATCAACGCGTCATAGGTTTTTTTCACATAACTTCAAATTAAGTTACTGTCCGATTTCGTTCAAAATATTTTCCTAAAGAGTATTTAGCATGACCTATCAGCATGAAATTTCTAACGGCTGAATACTGAAACGCTAATTAAAATTAAGAGCCCTTCTATTAACTCAGTGTCGTACGTTGAGCGCTATAGAACGGTCGCACTTCGCATTACACACGAAGCAAATTTAATTGTTTGCTAGTCGCGCGGCTGCGCCGCTGCACGTGCATCATGGCGTTGGTGGCCTACGAATTGCTGGCGTTCATCCAGTACGCCATCGACACTATGGACGAGGTCAGCATCATGCAGATATGCAAATATTCCTTCACTAGCGAGCAGATTTGCACGGGCAAACCGCTACTATACGAGTCGCTGGGCCAGAGCGCGAACATGCCATGACGGAGGCGAGATGGCGGCGAACGAAGCGAGCAGGACATCATCTACCTGCTGAAGCAGACGGATCCAAATGACGTGCCGGCTTTTGTGGCAAAAGATCTCCACAAACTGCCGGTGGTAACGATGGACCACGTCAACGTCTCCGGCCTGCTGAAGTACTTCAACAGTATGAAGGCAGAGCTGGACGAGATGCGAGGTAGATTGGATGCAACGGAATCTACCATCCGTGACTTACGTAGTGAATTACTACAATTAAAATGTTATAATTCAGTAAGTAGGTCACCCGATCATTCAACCGCCTTTATCAATACAGTCGTGTCAACACAGTCAACCGTCGTGGCGGCGCGCGAGCTGTCACATCATTTTGCGTGTCAGCGGAATCCGACGAGTCGGCGACCGCCGCCACCCCCGCCCGCCTTCCCCTCCGGATCGTGCAGAGCGCCGAGTCAACAAGCGACTCAGCAGAAAAATTTTGCGACTATCGCCGGTCGCCCCGGACCTCCCCCGCGGGCGAAGACAAAGAGGGAGAAAGAGAGCCACATGGCTGTGGAGAGCCGCAAGGCTGAGATTCCTTGACCTGGTAAGGACGAGAGCAGGAGGTGCGATGAGGGCTTCATATTGGTGGAAAGAAGAAAGAAAAGGAAGGCCGCCGCCCGTAACCATCGCGGCACCGCACCTCACGTACCGGAACCTGCGCCTGCGGTGCGAGGTACCCGCAACGCCGTTGTATGTATCCCGCCTGCACTGGTCCATGGAGGTCGAGGACGTCATGGACTACATCCGCAAGAAGACGTCCATCGCCTTGAGGGTTGAACGACTGGAGTCTCGCGATACGGTCAGCTTCAGCTCCTTTGTGGTGAGAGTGTCGTCTCTCATCGTCATCGTCATCTTTTGTCGACCTTCGAGGTGGAGTTCAAGCCGACGGGTGTGGTCTACCGGAGGTTCCGGGAGACTCCGGAACGAAGCGCGCACCACGTCGCCGACAACATGTAATAAAGTGTAGTTTAAGTGTATAATAATAATAATATGTATGTTAGCCGGTAAAGTAATTTATAATATCGGCCTATGCCTATTGACGTATTTTGTAAATGTCATATTTTGTAGCTTAATCGCGTGGTCAGTTGCATACATTTTAATGAATTATCTAACTTCGTTATTGTTTCGATAGGGAACTTCGTCTACGGCCCCTCGGTAAGAGAGGAGTCGCCAATCTGCGGCAATATTTAGAAGACGACTTGAACAAAGTCGATGGTTAACTTGCCAGGCGTCTCGTGGTTTTGGTTTATTTTAAAATTAGCTTTGACCCGCAGCTTTGCCTGCGTGGGAGAGTGTTCGTAGCAAAAAACTTCTTTAGCAAATATACCTCCTGCAATATAATAATACAAACAGTAAAAACTATAATAAATATACTTATAATAAATTTTTACACGTACTTTTTATATTATTATAATTTTAAATAAGGATTAGGTAATATTGTATCCGTCTAAATCGCTACGGAAAATACCACATTATTTATGATATATTTTTTGACGTGATAACGTCTTATAATTTGATGGAGCCGGCTGCACGCACGAAAAAACATGACTCATACCGTTACCACCGTTACCAGCGTTACCTCGCTAAATATGACGCATTTGCCGTTACCTCAGCTGGCCGCGTCTTAGGTATGTGAGCGGTGGGACGGAGAGGCTTGATGTTATTACTCAGTTCGGCGCCGGACTTCGCGGCGGCAACACGCGTTGACAGTTCTGGCTAGTTTAGACAAAACGCACAAGAGATTGCAATAGCAAGATGATAAAACATGTCCGCCGATAAAAAGTCAATCTAAGGAAATAATATTTAAAGTGCATACGTTTTTTAAAAAACGGAAAGCCGATGTCAGTAGTTTAGAATATAAACCTGATGCGTCTTTAATTTATTCTTTTCAATAATTGATTAATTATTGTTCACGATATCTCGAGATTGGTCGTCACTGTCTAATCTCATGTTAATTAGTTCCGCGCGCACTATAAACATGACGTTGTCACGTTCAACTATCGTCAGTAAACCGATTTACAGACAACCGATTTTTTATTAGAACAGGTATAGTAACTTATTCTTAAAAGATAGACATATCTATGTCGACCGACTTCAAAAATATGAAGATCGAGTAGAGAAATAATTGAAATTTTAGCCGAATTTAAAAGGGAAGTTATTTGGAACAGAAGCTAATACTGGACCTACTAAATAATCACCGTGTGATGATAATTATTAGATACTACATTATTAAATAATAATTATTATCTATTGTAGTAGTCGGCGGAAAAAAGTAGCCGTCAGCATTAAATATAATATTTTAGTAATGATGATGATCATGATGATAAATGGCTATAGCAAAATTTCAAATACATTGATATCGGTGTACTAAACTATGAGGAGTACAGTGAAAACTGCATTCAAATCGGTTAAGTCGTTGACATTGTACGAGCAAAAAGAAGTATCGCGGGAACCGTACATTTTTCCGCAATAAAAAGTAGCCTATGTGTTAATCCAGAGTCTAAACTACTACCATACGAAATTTCATCAAAATCCGTTCAGTAGATTCTGAGATTAACGCGTACAAACGTACAGACAAACAGATAAACAGACATACAGACAAACAGACAGAAATTATAATAATCATTGTTCTGGGTTCTATGTCGTTCATAAAGCCTTGGAATCGTTTTTCTTATATATCTTCCATGTACAGACAGCGATGGTACGACTTTATTACATGTAATAAAAATGTAATAAAAATGATATGCTAAAGAGTCGCTAGCTAGTATAATAATAATTCTAGACTAGCGTAATAGTCCGTGGCGATAGGTGATGGGTCGTTGACACGTACTTGTAAGCATTATAAGGTAATACAATATGTGACTGTACGCCGAATGAGTACATTCCGCGAGAGAATACCGAAAAACATTGTAATATTGTATTGATTAATACGTCAAGAAAAAAATTTCAGTACAGGTTAACGAGAATTGCGCAACCGGTTACCGGAGGATTGGATGTTTGGCCGGTAAATTAAAGGTTATGTGGAGCTGTGTGCAGAATGCTAATTTTTTTTTTAATAATGCTCAAAATACATATAATAATAAAAATAACAACCACACACGTAGTCAGATAATATATATAATTTTGCTAATTGTTACACGCTGACGTTTGTCAATCTGTCAAAACATTTATTTATATTTTGAAAGAACATTTATTAAGTTTAAACATAACCATTAGAGTCGCTGGGCGCTCCACCAGACGGAGCTGACGTGCTTGTCAAATACTGCAATAAATTGTCAGCTAAGGTCGGCTTACCCGAGCCAGTCATATTGAAAGCTTTATTATCCCGAATATTTTATTCAATTTTAGTTCCAATAGGAAAAAAAATGCCAAGTTTCGTAGTGAAACTATGTAAAAACAATTGGACCAGAAATAAGAAGGACACTGGGATCACATATCATCAGTTACTATCGTATAATTTCGAAATTTCAACATAAAATTACATGAATTTTTTTTTTAAATTTATTTATGACCATGGATACAAAGTCCTTCAGTCGGATACATTTTGAGTTTTGACATATAAGACAAATTATATGAACGCCATTCAGTGTTGCCGCGTACGCAACACTGAATGTGAAAGAAGAAATATGAAAAAAATATAATTATGAAAATGTTACAGTTAAATATTATGTTACGAGGGCGGCACTGAAAATTTCGGGAATCAAGGAAGTGACACAACATTACTATTTAAAAATGTATTTATTGCTTTTCGAAGTATTCTCCGCGAAATTTGACACATTTTTCCATACGATGGAACCAATCATTGAAGCAACCATTCCATTCGAAAGTTGGGGTCTTCAAAATGGCCGTTTTGTAGGCGTCCACAGCTTCTTCAGGTGATGAAAATCTCTGACCACGCAATTTATTCTTTATTTTAGGGAAAGTATAGAAATCATTAGGGCTTAGGTCGGGGCTGTACGGCGGATGGTCTAATAATTCTATGATTTCTTGCTCTAAAAACTCTTTTGTTCTGTGCGCGGTGCGAGAACTCGCATTGTCGTGATGGAGGATGATGCGGCGGTTGCAGTTCTCTTTACGGAGTTCAGAAACGACCTGTGGCAAACAAATGTTAGCATACCATTCTGCATTAACCGTTCTTTGTCCCTCAAGAGGAATAGTCGCAACATGGCCGGTTTTGGAGACAAACGTGGCCACCATTTTTTTTGCAACACTCCGTGAACGAACAATTTTTATTGGCTTTAACTCATTTTCGAACACCCAAACTCGTGACTGGTTTTTTGTTTCGGATTCGTACGCGTATATCCAGGATTCGTCACCTGATACCATGTTGTATACAGCATTTGAGGATCCTGCGTGGAATCTTTCGAGAGTTCTGACGCACCAAGTAACGCGAGCCGCTTTTTGCTCTTCACAGAGCAAATGCGGTATCCATCGGGAAAACAACTTTTTTACACCTAATTGTTCATGCAAGATTATTTGTATTTGACTCATGCCAATGTCTAAAGTTGCCTGAATTTCGCGGTATGTCACATGTCGATCTTCCTCAACCAGCTTACGCACAGCATCAACGTTTTCTTGGGTGACTGCAGTTTTTGGACGACCTTGACGGGGATCATCACTGAGCTTGACACGTCCACGTTGAAATTCAGCAAACCAGCGATAAATTGTGGTTTTGGATGGGGCTTCATCACCATTAGCAGAAATCATCCGGTCAACACACTGTTTTTGTGTTAAACCACTTCGAAAGTCATAATAAATCATCGCTCTAGAATTTTCTCGAGTCAATTCCATTTTCTCAACCACTAAACAAGTTTGACAAGACCTTGTGACAAGACCGAGAATCTTTTTTTAAATAAATAAACGGTATTCGATTTTTAAAACCAAGGAGTTTTAAATTAAAAAGATTTTAATATGACAGGAACAGTGGAAATATTCCATTCCGATACTTTTAGTGCAGCCCTTGTATGTGTAATATTATTATCGTACTAGCTGCCTCGACACACGTTACTCTGTTTTGACTAATAAATAAATAAAAATAAGGCCTTATACATACCTACCTAACATTCTTGTGAAGAAGAAGCGCATAAGAATAATATAATATTGATATGTACATTTACTTTTAATTAATTTTAATCCTACTATCCCACTACTAGAATTATAAATATGAAAGTTAAAAGAACAGTGTTCCTGTGTAATACTGTATTTACGCGGGCGGTCCCGCGGGCAAAAGCTAGTTTTTAAGTATTTTCTTAGCTACATTTATAACCAATAACTTGATTAATAGACCACAGCATAATATATTTTTCCCATTAAGGGAAATGAAACCTGAGAAATAAATGATTTTGACAGATTTTTCATACAAAGTCTGTCAAAGACATATTTATTCAGATACAGATTGAAAAATCAGCCCTTAATCGGGCAAGACTTGAGTAAGTTTTTCGTCGTGAAGTTCTGTTTTGTTTGCAGAAGTAGTCTGTGATATGTTAATCTGTGTGAAACATACAGTGGGGTTAGCAGGAACAATTGACAACTATGATTCGGACGTTCACATTTATAACAAACGATGTGTTAGTAAATCCCGCAGGAACCGTACATTTTGTCACGATAAAAAGTAGCTCATATCCTCAATGCCTTTGTGCCAAATTTCATCAAAAGTCTAGTTTCGGAGCCTAAGTGTTCAATGCGAACAAACAAACAATCATATCATTCCTTTTTATAATATTGGTATAGATACATAGTATAGAAGTATAAAGGTCTGTTTCACAATCTACTGATAAGAGTCAGATAGCTTATTTGCATGTTTTGTCTGTGTCGCTCAGTATAAAGTAAGCAGCGATAAAACTTCCGAATAAGCTATCCGTTACTTATTTGGCGCCCGTGAAACATGATTAGTACGAGTATGAAGTATCTTTCAATTTTAAGTGAAGATCGTTTTTTCTTTAAAACATGTTGGTAATATAAAATTGGCGTAACTAATTTGACCTTGTTGGGAATGATGCGATTGTTATTAACTTCGTTTATTTAAATGAAACTTAAAATTTATTGTTAAATTAAATGTTATCTTTAACAATTTCATCATTGTTCCTAAAAAGTGGGTGCAAGAACTGCGCATAATCAACATAATTAGAAAATTTTACTTAACCTCTGACATGGTTTTGACTTATAAACCCATCAGCTAGACCATGTCAGGGGCAAGGGCTCAGAGCTTAAAACACTCTCGATTAAGTCACCTTGCAAACAAATAAAAAAACTAGATTAAAATAGATTCATCTGTTTGAGAGCTTTACATTTTGTATTTGCTCGAGAATTATCCCATCAAATTAGCAGAATGTTAGGATTACGCGGCAAAGCCGAAATGATACTCCGAGCCCTATATTATTGACGATCAAACAGAGATCAAACGCGTAACTTGACGTAACTTTTATTTTTGTAAAATCATTTTCTATTTTAGTGCTTCAAATATATACTTTTTACCACTATTTTGTATGTTAAGATTGTATTATGACAAACATAAAAAATTGTATTTTTTTTTTATATTTTAAAAATATTTTCTACTAAACCAAATAATGCTTTTTAGCCAAAATTCCAAAAATGAATTATAATTTTGTCAAAAAAAAAAGGTTTACGTCCGATCAAATCATCAATGATGAATATATACCACACTCACATTCGCTCACCGGTATTTCCTGTTTCCATGGAAAATCGTTAGATGGTTCAAAAGTAAATACCTACATATTAGTTATAACTTAGACGACATCTATGCGTACGTAAGATAAGCCACGTCACACATAAAAATATGTACGTAAGAAAGGGAAATAAATATAATATTAAAATTTTATAAATATTATAAACAAAAATATTAGTAACGCATCTTAATAATAGTGCAGTAGCATCCTATACACGGTTCCTGAGGTGAAATTGTAAGTAGTTTATCTTTTCATTAGCGCTATTGGTTCGGAAATGTATTTTTGAACAAAAATTTACAATATATAAGTTAAGTTTAACTGACTGTCAAATGAGTTTATCGATTCCATAACACGTAATTGACCGACGCTGATACAGAGACGATTTAAAAAACTTTACAGACAATTAATATTTTTTCTTAGTTAAAATCGTTTAAGGTTCCATTTCTCTTCCAAACTAACAAATATTTTTCACAAAACTACTTAGTTACATTGCTGAATTAAAATGCAAAACAAAGTAACTTGATCCTCGAATTTGAAAAAGATTTATCTAGTGACCAGTAGATGGATCTTTTAGGACTCTGCGCCAGATTAACTTAGTTTATTTAGAGTTTATGTAGAATCTTCAGAAATTTGCCATCTTAGTCAGAATAAGCGGTCAATCTAGGAATCTAATGGAATAAGGTGAATTTCTGTTCAAACCTTTATTTTAGCATTGCAAATGTATCAAAATCATTTGTCAAATTTTATTTACAAATATTTTTTATAAATTATACGTCGAACCGTTTTTGAGTTAGTGGGCGGCGGCGCAGAGTGTGAGAGTGTGGACTGTGGAGCGCTCAGCCATACATACTTTGAACAATATATTATAATACGGTTTACGGTACGGTTACTAGTTGTTTTATGAACAAGTTTTTTCCGTTTTTTTCTCGATTTTGGAGGTAAAAAGGAGTAGAGGCACAGTGCCTACACGATGGACAGACGCGGTCGTTGAGGCTGCTAACTGCACGTTCCAGGAGGATTTCACCAGGCCAAGAACAGAGAGATGCCTACGCAATGTGTGAACGGAGAGCCCTATCCCATGACGCAAATTTTGATGGTCACGTTCATCGGTCATGAGAATACGACGATAAAGAAGAATCCCAATTAATAGAAATCACGTTTATTGACGAACATGTTACCTTTTTATCGGTTCGACTGTAACAATGACATAATTAAATCCCCGCACAACTGATTTCATAACAGCCCGCAAAAAATGCAAACGCAGTGCAATTATAACGTAAATAATGTGAGGAAGAAGCGTTCACCAATCATCTTCAATCTTTATCTTCGCCTTTCTTTCTCCTCACGGTGTTACTTTGCAAGGGACATTTATATCTATACAGGACATTTTGTGACGAGTTTTTTAAGTTGTTATTAGAAATGGCATCAAAAAATCCATAATACAAACAAAAATGTCGCTGAAGGGCGCTAATTCACACGATTTTAAATGTTCAAAACGCAGTCTCGCTACAGTCTCAGTGTCGTACTGCACATTAATTAGTTCTGTATTGTTTCTACTACGAAATAAAGGCTTTTTTATTTATTTTAAATCAATATGCACTTCTAGCAAAAAATAAATATAATTAAAATAGTTCTTAAATAACGTTTGTGTGCTAAAGCTTATTATAGGATCAATGATTTTATTGACGATTGCACACCTTGGGAATTGGATGGCCACTTGCAAGGCTTCTTCTATGTACTATATTATGTATCCTGACTTTTGTTAATATTATATAGACTAATTTAAGTATTACATTGTAAAAATATATATTTTTTTAAAAGAACAATTTTCCATCTTTTTGCTAAAAGTTGGCCCCGTGCCAGTTTCTTACGCCGGTTCTCCTCGCCGGGCCAGTTCCCGAACCGGTGGTAGGCATCTTGTTGGACAATTCTATAAGAGTTATATTATAACCAATATGGCAATAAAAAAAAAAGAGTTTGAGTTTGAGCACAATTTTCTAGGTGTGATTCCGAATCCAACGAGGTATCACACATAGTTATAGGACCAGTATCTCCATTTGACACGAAAATCAGTTTATCGCCTAGACCAGGGGTCTCCAAACTTTCCAGCCTTAGGGCCATACTGATTACTCCAGTAAGTTCCGAGGGCCAAAACTATATTATCATTGTTGCCGGTGGTAAACAGTGAAATAGTCCACTGATGAAAAAAAAAGTCCGAAAAAGTACGCAACGTTTAAAAAAGGCTGCAAATCGGACTAAAGTCCGCAAAACGGCAACACTGCATATTATTATTTTTTCTGTCATTATCTGTAATTTCTAGATTATTCGTAGAGTACGAGCCATGAGGAGTAACGTGACACGACATCTGGTGGACACAACCGGAAATAGGTAGTACCTTCTATCGCTAACAGATGGCGCTAATAGCATGTACAGAATAATCTCGTTGGTTCGAGAAAGTTCTGGTGTCTTCCACTCACTTCTAGATGGCAGTAATTGTAATATATAAGAAGGCTAGTGGCGCAACCACAAGTCAGTTCCTATGACAATGTTGTGAAATAAAATAGTGCGTACCTCCTTAAAACGTGTTTGTGCGTGTTGTGCGTGTGCGTGTGCGACAGAAATTTTACACCATTTTAGACTTGCTGTTCCCGGTAGATGACAACACCACCGTAGGAATTGGGGAATCATTTAGTAGACATGCTGTTGTTTTAAATCAGCAAAATTCTATTATTTCCGAAAAGCTTCGTAGAATAAAAATAATGACATAATCAGGGGGATACAATTTGAACTATTGATGTTTATACATACATATTTGAAAATAAAATCTGAATATATTAATTAAACTAAATATTATACATGTAGTCATCTCTGCCCACGTAAATGCTATATCCCACGGGGACACTGTGACCTTTCAGCGTGAGAGATTTAACAAACATCACATCATCCATCCTCACAAAATTTCACATTTATATTAGTAGTAGGACAATGAGCAGAGTGGGTAGACGATGGTCGAGAATACTACGGCCAAACCAGTCCCTGTCCTTGACTCCCGCGGAACACGTATCGAGCGACATTACATCAGTTTACATTTCATTTCATTGACTTAATTTTTTTATCAATGTTTTTGATTTGTCGAAAGATATAATCTCAAGTTAAGATTATTATTTATTCGGGTAAATTTTAAATGAGTTTTTGTTTTCAGGAGAATTAAAGCTTATACTAGATAATATATGATTAAAGTTGATCTTGAAAGTTCACAAGCATGCGATGCTTCCCTTTCTAGTTATAACATTTCTGGTCATTACAATCTGACTGCCTCCCGCTTTGCTTGAGGAGGGAAACTGAAATACTTCCTACTCCACCTTTCTTCTGATTAATTTCGTTGCGGGTCCCAAGACAGATTTAGCATGTCCCTCGGGCACCCCTGAGATCATATCACTTGGGTTTTTGTGGTTGGTTATCGCTGTCAATCCTGCGTACACAGGAGTTGCAGTGGTAGGAATGTGTGGTGGGCCATTTGCCCGTTAAAAAAAAAGAACATGCGATGTCGTACATTGATGGAAAGATAGATAAATAAATAGATTTGATTTATGTACAACAAGCTTATTCAGAAGATATGTTTTGTATCTTGCATAGTTCGATGACCTGTGTGGCTCAGTGGTTAGTACGTTGGCTTTCAAGCCGGCGGTCGCGGGTTCGAAACCCTGGTACCTGTAACACAAGTTCTTCGGATACTTAGCACGGGGCCAGATTGACGTGGTGTGAAGCTTCCATACTCCATAGATATTATTATTATTATAGTTACCTATTTGAACTATGTATTTAATCAATTTAAGCGACATTTTATCAATTTACGGATAACGAAATTAAAATACTTACTTACCTTAAATCGAAGTTGGCCAGGATGAAAAGCCAATTTTTTATTTTTGATGCGATTGATTAATATTGATTTGATGAATTATAGCTAAGAACACTCTCGATCATGTTAGTTTTAAAAAACTAAATCTAAATCGGTTCATCCGTTCGGGAGCTACGATGCCACGGGCAGATAGTTACACTGACACTCTGTTTTTGTCGGGGACTAAAATAACGCTTGATCAAAGACAATAATATTATAGGACACCACAGCCTAGTGAGCTAGTGAGATTTACTAAAAGTTTGTTTTTTGTAAGTAGGCTACTAGTAGGTAGTACAAATTAAATTTCTTTATTGCTGAAATATATATTTAAATTAGATTTTTTTATTAAATACATACCTTAATTTTAATGTATTATATTTTAATCAGATATTTCAAAACTAAAGGCTATGACGTACATTTGACAGAACAAATCTTCATACAAGAAAAAGTTACGCCATCTTGGTTTTCACCATACCTCAAATGTCAGGCATCTTGATTTCACCATACTTCAAATGTCAAAATGGCCCCAAAACTCCAAAAGGGGGCATTTAAGTGGAGACAATTTTTGCCTCAATATGCCTCTTCTATATTACATACGTCTAAGAATTTAATATACTTGATTAGGTTAACCGTGACCCCAATACGTTCGAAGTGAAATGAAAACATTTCATTTTTGCTCTCATATGATTACTGATAATAATGCATAAATTATGAAGTTAATTTTATTTTATAACTAGCCTTTTCCCGCGGCTCCGCTCGCGTAAATATTGTATCGGGTATCCCACGGGAGTAATGAACTTTTTCGGGATAAAAAGTAGCATATGTTTTAATGCAGAGCATAAACTACTACCATACTAAATTTCATCGAAATCTGTTCAGTAGTTTTTGCGTGAAAGATTAACAAACATCCATCTATCCATCCTCACAAATATTCACATTTACAATAGTAGTAGGATATTTATAAAATAATCTGATATTTTATGTTATTAAAAAGACAAAATCGATTTTTTAACTTTCATTCTTACACAACTTTGCCCACATGCAAAGGCTTTGAGCCGCCCCTGATCTTCAGGACACCTGCATACTTCATTTTATAAGTATCATAGTGTAATAACATAATAGGATTTACTAATATATACAACATATGTAGTATATTATGTGACATATTATTACACGAGGGACTCTAACTAAACTACATCAACAGGAGTTCCGTACCCAAAGGGTAATTAATAACTATAATTATTAAAAAACACAAATAATTTTGATGTACCCCCTGTCACTCTTACGACTAAGACGAACCTAATGATACCTCTCAAGCTTAAAAGCGACAAGCCGTTAATAGCCGTGATACACTCGAAAAACATTACCCTCTTTCTGGCGCAGTCGGGTAAAAACGGGACCCCATTACTAAGACTCCGCTGTCAGTCTGTCTGTCTGTCACCAGGCTGTACCTCATGAACCGTGATAGCTACACAGTTCAAAATATCACATGTGATGTATTTCTGCTGCCGCTATAACTAAAAACAGAATAAAATCAATATTTAATAAGTGGGGCTCCCATATAATAAACGTGTTTTTTGCCGTTCGGTACGGAACCCGTGCTCGAGTCCAACTCTCAAAATTTTTGAACTAGGGTTGTTAATGTTTCTATAGGAATTAGTTAATTACGGAATACGGAGACACACAGATATATTTGGCGTTTTATATTTTTATACTGATAGTTGTATTGACTTGCAGTTATATTGACGTCCTCTATGGCTCAGTGCATTGGTGCTCAAGCTGAGGATCGCGGGTTCGAATCCCGCCAAAGGAACAAAAAAGTTTTTCTGTGTTCCTGGGTCACGGTCTACGGGTATTAAATATGTGTTTGTAATAAAAACTCTAAACATATGTATAGTATAAAAATATTAAATACAGGATGTCCCGTAAATCGACGTCCAGCCGTAAACCCGTGAGGCCAAGTTACAATAGTTATCAGAAAAATTAAAAAAAAATCCAAGTAATGTGTCTCAAAAAATACAAAGCTTTTAAAAAAATCGAAAAATCGACATCTTGTGGTGGTTTTTTAGTTCCCGGCACTACAAATTTCTACTTTTTTTGTATTTTTTTTGTATGTAATCCTGAATAATGCTTTAGTAAACTGGTGCCTAAAATTTAAATCAAACGACTCCGACTTGAAAGGAAATGAGGCTTTTTGCCCAAAACAACGATTCGAATTTAATAGTTTGCTCGACTTTAACTGACTGTACTGGAAAAAAATGTACTACGCTTGTTTGGCAGGTATTTTAAAAGTTGGCGCAGTTAATAAGGATTCCAAAATGGTATGAGACTTGCTAGATAGTTTCTTAAATTTTGGACAATATTGATTTTTGTAAAGGAAGTCAGTTTTCGACAATTTTTTCTTAATTACTTAAAAGGATTCAAGTGTACCCAGGACTTTCTTCTAAGTGAAATTCTGATTTGGATGAGACGGAGAGAAACATTCAACGAGTGGAAGAGAGACAAAATCCAAGAAGTAAAAGAATATCACGGGCCACGGGGGCCATAGTGTCTCATTACTTTTAACTTTAGGAAAGGTGTTTTTAGGAAGCTTTTAATTGAAACAAATTTTTGGAGTCTAAAATATTTTATTACATTATAACAAATGTTCAAACTGCCTCCCACCAGCATAAATGCAAGCTCGCCATCTTTTTAAAAAAGACCGCTTTATTAGACGGGCAAATCTGCCGTTATTAACTAATTCAGCTGCTTGCGTTAATTGTCGTCGTAGTTCAACTATAGTTTCAATTGGCTTTGTATACAATTTTTCTTTTACAGCTCCTCAGTAAAAAAAATCTAGCGGATTTAAATCAGGTGAACGGGCTGGCCACGAAATGGTACCAGACCGCCCTATCCACCTTTCTGGATATTCATTATCTAAATAATCTCGCACTGAACGGGCATAGTGCGCCGGGCAGCCGTCTTGCTGGAACCACATGTCTCTGTAAATGTGTAGAGGTACGTCTTCCAATAAATTTGGTAAATGATTTCTTAAAAAGTCCAAATAAATGTCGCCATTCAAGGTCTCTGGTAGTTCAAAACGTCCGATGATTCTCCCGTTTAGAATCCCGGTCCACATGTTTATTTTGAATCGATACTGGGATCTATCCTCTCACATCAAATGTGGATTATCTACATGCCACTCGTGTAAGTTGTGTAGATTCATGTACCCATCTTTTTTAAAAGTGGATTCATCGGACCATAAAATTTTGTCTATGAATCGTAGATCTTCCCGGTGTCTTTGTATCATCGTTTCACAAAACGTAACTCTTGGGAGATAGTCACGGGGTAGTAAAGTTTGTACTCGCGTGACGTGGTATGGGTGGAGCTAATGACATTTCATGATTCGATGGGCTACACTTTTGGGCACTCCTGTGCTTTCTTCGATTTGTCGTACTGAAGTACTTGGATCTTCTGCGACTGCTTGTAGTACGATGTCATCATCTTCTTATTCCTTCACTGTGTACTTGGCTTGGAAATCGTCCCTCTGAGAGTGAACGGTGCACATTCACAAAAACTCGATGATCGGGATGACGAGCAGCGTTTGGGTATCTTTGGCGTTAAAGCCTAGCTGCAGCAGTAGCATTGCATCGGCATTCACCATAAATGAGATGCATGTTGGCATATTCCTGTGCGGTGTACACCGGCATGGTGGTACTACACAATTACACGATCAACGATAGTCCAGGAGAAAGCAAAGGTCGTTGAAAGAGAAACTAAACAGTCCAAATCCAAATCACAAGCAATCGAGTCCAATAAACAGAGCAAAAAGTGGTATGTACGAAATCAAGACGAACGAATACGGTGTGCGCAGTAAAAGAAGTAGAGTAACGTACTGATCTATTGTATTTTGTGTGCTGTACGACGGGAACATGGACAATAGCGACATTGTCTCGATCACACTAGTAGCATTGTGTCTACCCGTCTCGCGTACTTGTGGCGTCAATATCTGTCTCTCTTACACTCATTGAATGTTTCTCTCCGTCTCATCCAAATCAGAATATCACTTAGAAGAAAGTATTTTCTTCTCTTCTAATAATAATTCTTCTAATATCACTTAGAAGAAAGTATTTTCTTCTAAGTGATATTCTGTCATTTTCTGTAGTCATTTTAAGTAAGTAAGAAAAATTTTTCGAAAACTGACTTTCTTTACAAAAATCAAAATTGTCAAAAATTTAAGAAACAATCTAGCAAGTGTCGTACCATTTTGGAATCCTTATTAACTGTGCCAACTTTTAAAATTACCTGCCAAACAAACGTAGTACATTTTTTTCCAGTACAGTCGGTTAAAGTCGAGCAAACTATTAAATTCGAATCATTGTTTTGAGCAAAAAGCCTCATTTCCTTTCAAGTCGGAGTCGTTTGATTTAAATTTTAGGCACCAGTTTACTAAAGCATTATTCAGGATTACATACAACAAAAAAATTACAAAAAAAGTAGAAATTTGTAGTGCCGGGACTAAAAAACCACCACAAGATGTCGATTTTTCGATTTTTTTTAAAAGCTTTGTATTTTTTGAGACACATTACTTGGGTTTTTTTGTATAATTTTTCTGATAACTATTGTAACTTGGCCTATCACGGGTTTACGGCTTGACGTCGATTTACGGGACACCTGTATATTTCCCGTTGTCTGGTCACTGTTACACAATTTCTTCTGGTACGCACGCACGTACGTACTTAGCACGGGACCAGATTGACGTATTGTGAAGCGTCCTTAAAAGAATCGTTCATAGTTCATCAATGAGCCAGTTATGTTAAAATTAAATTATTTAGTTATTCAAATAATGTCTTATTTATAAAAATCACCACTTTTCCGCATCTGATTCGCGATACACAAAGTTAATGATGCTTTAATATACCAGAACTGTAACTAGACATTAACAATAAAAAAAAATATATGTAGTACATAATATGGATCATAGAATTTTAATCTACGGTCTTAAAAATTGAGTAAGATTTTAAGTCGATATGATCACTATATGATCACTATAGAAATAATTATAAAAATTTCTTAATTTTTAGCCTTGTTTCACCCTTGGTAATTTTGATCTTACAATTCTTTATGCTGTCTTTATAGGACCGTGTTCGTTTTGTTGTAATAAATCAATAGAACAACGTTAAAGGCATTGTTCTAACTCGCGATAAAATTGTAGGAGTTTATCTTTTAATTTTTTATGCAATATCTTATTTTTTGGCTACTATGGTAAAAAAACCTCTAAAAATTAAACTCCTAAGAAAATTCACTGGTTTTAAGTTTACTCTGCTCGCCTTCGAATTATACGACTATTTAACAATATTTTTTTATTTAATTTTGGTCGGCCAAGCTTTTTTTCAGTGTAGGTATAACAAAACACAGCTTTCGTTATCGAACCATATTCGCGACCATGATAATATGAGAAGACGGGGGCGATACGCATACATAAAGAAGGCACTATTTAGTATTAACTATGTTTAATAATAGTATTACAAAAATCTACTATATGTTAAAAACGTCGTCATTCAATAATTTGCCGGTTTTTTGCGATACAAATTTGACGTTTTTAACAATAGGTAATTGAAACGAGTCGATAATCTTATTACTATTGACAAGCTAGCAGGAAGCCTAATCTTGTACACACGCTTTATGCTACTTGTACAAAAATGTCTTTATCGTTTATTTAATTTATTGAAATAAGGTGGCCGGAATGTCATAGAATAAAAAACCTAGTACTAATAGTCTGCAAATTCAATTTCTAATTCGAGTTTTTTTTTTCGCACAATTAAAAGTTATATTAATAATTATTGTAATTAAAGTTTTTTTCATCTCCGTTACAGTCCTATTATTCTACTTTACAACAGTGTAGGTTCTACGGTGTACATACTGCATGCTCAATATTTTGACAAGAGATGTTTAATGTTTATTCATAAAAACCTTAACGCGAAGGCACGTACGATAACCTTTTAGTAGATAGTAAAGAACTTAGACAATTCAGACAATTGTAAAAGATTTTCAATATAATTGAAATGCAATGCTGCATTGCAATTCCCAATTTAACACACTCTCATATATCTATTATTATAATGTATATACATATATAGTACATTGTACCTTAAAGAATAGCCCACGGCACAAACTAACTAAATATGGAATACATTTTATCAGTAAGAATAAGGGTAGTCTGGCGGGCCCGGGATCTCAGTCCATAGTAACTCGATGAAACCTCTTTTTTCTTGTAAATAATTTGTTTACGCTTTGTTTATCACCATTTTTGCTTAAATAAAAGGTATTGTTTTGTTATTTATAATAAAGGCCATTTAACAACCAGTTTAATAGTCTCATTTTAATTATCAATTAATTATCACCATTAGTCAGAGTAAGAAGAAATTGTCTACAGTAGCGGGAAATTTACGATTGCGTTCCTAAGTTCCTCATATTATTTTACATTTTTTGTTTAAGTAGATAAGATTATGTTTCTTATTTATTTTTATTTTAAATTTATCTGTTACTTCTAGAAAATCTCAGGAGGTACCTTCAGATAATTATTTTAATAGATAAAAACTTTTATATCAATATTTTGTTTAAGCTGCATTTGCAGTTTAATTCTGCAGCGAATTGCAAATTATTAATATCACTTACTCTGAAGCGCCCATAGCTCCAAACGGTCCAAACTGTCCATAAACAGCTGACTCTCCCGCCTACACTGTTCGCTAGTTCCGTTCAAAGGCACCACTGTTTTCGGGAATTTATCCCACAGACCCAGAATATTAATTCTGGCACCGTCCTGCTTAACTTTCAGTATCGTATTATTGAATAAGGTATCGGATAGGAAATTGTCCTTTATCGTAAGTTCTATACACTCGCGGGCTGCGTACGCGCACAAAACGACCGCGCACAGCACGATGCAAGCTCGCGCCGCCATGGTTTCGCGACCAATGAGGCCTGCGCGCCGGCAGCGACTATAAACACTTGCTTCTATGACATTGTCAAACAATAGGATTGAGAAATTTAGTTTTTTTTTTACTGATATCTCACACTAGCAAAAAATTCAGGTAGGTATCTTACGTGTCACCACCACTGTTATTAATTGAGAATTATCATTTTTTAAGTCACCCGTTTTCACGAATGCGTGACCTGACACTATCGGTTGTGGGTGGATTTTTTTAGTACCGGCTGTTGATATTGTCAACGTGAACTGGTTTCAGGCGTTTTCGGTTTCTATGCATGATGCATTGTTTTTTTACATACTTACTTATTTCTCATTTAAAATAGCATTTGACATAACATTTTTCGTCAACATTTTTATTTTTGATCCGGTTACAATGAGGGTGTTTGATATTTTTTCCGCCGCTAGGGGGCAGAGCCAACGCACTAAAAGCGTCATCTGGTGGCGTAAGTGGTATCCAAAACGGTCACGGATGTCACGAATTTAAAAACCCTCATTGCTTCGCTTGGCTTTTATATTAACATTTCATTCACAATATAGAACCGCACTTGACAACAATTTAAGCATAAGGTATATTGCACGTCGTAATATAAGCCCTAACAATCCCAATTAATTATACATTAAACTAACAAATGTCAAAAAAACTGCCGAGCTCACACTATCGCGAAACGCGAACGCGAAAAAAGCTTAACGCGAATAGACTATAATTATTTGACATTAACTGCATCATTGTTTTAATGAATTGAAATCGGTCACCCATCCTATGCCGCTTCCACGTCTATTTCTTTTTCAAGGAAAGGCAAAGATCTCATATGAGATCTTATACTGTCACTTATATTGTCCGGAATCTGGCGGGCGTGGAAAATTCAGAGCACTGAAAATAGAACTCTGCGCTAATACAATAGAGTTGAAAACATACAAGTGTCGAGTCAGTGTGATACATGATATCTCGACACTCGACACTTCGAATTTCAACTCTATTGTATAGCGCACGCAGAGTTATATTTTCAGTGTTCTGAATTTTCCCGGGCCCGCCGGAATCCGGATCATATAATCCCAGCCTAACCTTGCAGTCAACTATTTACGCGCTTGCTTCTCCTCAAGGTCAAATACTCAAGGGCACAATAATCCTCCTGTAGTTGAACGTACTTACAGCTGCAGGAGGAGGTAACCGGTAAAATGGGTTTTATTTTTCTAGAATAAGACTGGTTTCTGTTACGGCATGAAAATTATTCAAGTGCAAGGATAGACGTGTACATACTATAAACTAGGTATTGACGACCGCGCAGTAACTAAATCTGTCTATCTTTTGTTTATTTTAAATTGCCGGCTTTTAAGTTTTACGGTACCGAATGCAAATGCAAAAAAATCTACTCGTATGTCTTTGAGCCAGAAGACGCTGGACGGATTTGGATAGAGTTGGCAAGGACATTGGCTAAAAATACTGTTTTGCTTGTTTGGTGGGTTTATATATCAAGGGTAGTGAACCGAGGGTACTATAACAATGGAGAATGTTGCTAGGTATGTAAAAAATTCACTTGAAACTTTGTTACAGTAAAGCTATTATGTATACATATACACTAGTTTTTGTTTTATTCAAAAATATTAAGTGGTTAATTTGCACGCGTTCAAAGTTCTGATTTTCGAATCTCGCTAACAGTAGCGTGACGTCACGCTACATCTCGGCCATACAGCCCGGAGTACGCGCCGTACTAGGCACCGCTCAGTCGCAAGTTACCGTCTCGGCCACTTTAAAGTCAAATATCCTGGAAACTAATTGACGTATCGGAATAGTTCGTCCACGGGTATTTTCTTCCTAAGGATAATGCAGAAAACTTACATTTAAATAAATAGTTAACATTGCATCATGCATGGTAATTAGTATGGTAATACAGCTTAAAGAGAATCAATGTTGCAATATTAAAAGTCTTATCAATTCCAGTCTTTTGTAAAATTATAAACAATACAGTATTTTGCATTTACACAGAGTTATTATTTAAGTATACAGATTACAGAGTTAAATTTTGTAATTTTGTTCATTTTTACTCAATATCATTTTACCCAAAGGTGAAATTTTAATGAAGGCATTTTTTTTAGTTTGAAATTTGAAGTTGCATAATTGAGTGATGTATACACTTGTGACTCCTCTGGTATTGCGGATGTACATTGGCGTTGGTATTGCTTATCATCAGGCGATCTGCTCACTAACCTCATCCCCTGTAATCTGGGAACCAGGATGATCCATCCGAGTACCAAAGCAATTTAAAAAAAAAAATCAAAAGAAGTTGAAAACAGAAACAACGAAATAGGTTTATCATCTTTTTTACTTACTATTATAAATGTGAAAGTTTGTGAGGATGGATGAATAGATGGATGAATGGATGTTTGTTTGTTACTCTTTCACGCAAAAACTGCTGAACGGATTTCGATGAAATTTGGTATGTTAGTAGTTTAGGCTCTAGATTTAAAACATAGGCTACTTTTTATCCCGAAAAGTACAGTATTCCCGTGGGATACTATATTTACGCGGACGAAGCCGCGGGAATAAGCTAGTTTCATATAATTAATAAATGATCTACCGTGACCGGGAAAACGTGCCGAAAAACGAACTTAGATCATACCAATAAATTAATAACAAAAGTCGTTATAGATCTATTATTGTAATGTGTTCGACCCTGTTAGCTAATGTGACACGAGCATATTATTTATCTTGATTCCGGTACCAACCTACTCACGATGACTGGCCAGATAAAATTAATTATTTATAGGAAATTCTCGATTCTCGATGTAAATCATCTATTCCGGTGGGACACAATATTGTCTGCGAGTAGAGAATGTAATGCGTTAACTGGCAAACTATCAGGGAATTTGATACTTTCATAAAAGAAGTAGAATAATGAACTAACTACTAGTTAGTTCATTATTCTACTTCTTTTATGAAAGGCGGCCACAGTTAGTTGCCAATGTCAGAGTGCTTATTTTATTTATACTCTGCTCTATTGTAGGTCTAGTGGGCATGGAGAATAGAGGTTAGATAGAGGAACTTCACAATTTTATATTGTCAGAACGAATAATATGTACAAAAAATGTCAACAAAACAAGTATTTACATAACATAGCATCAATTCTATGTTTTTAAATTGATAGAGCGAGGAATATTGGAAGGAAGGTCATAAAGAGAGGATTGGTTTCTAGGGCAACAGAAAAAGATGTGATCCAAACGTAAGTCTCGTCAAGGCGGTAATATCATTCTCACAATTTGTTCGCATTATACATGATGATGGCATACAGACACAATGCACTTGCCAATTACACGCGCTAGAGTTTAATATTAGATCATTATTATAATACGGACAAGTTATAAGTGTGAACTACATGCTAAAGGATCGAATTTCCTGATAGTACAAAGGATCACAATCACACCATCCTCATGCAGCCTCGAAAAGTGAACGTAGTTTCAAGTCTGTTTTATTGGTCAAATAGGTATTGATAAGCAATCAAATAAAGAATTTGATAGCGTACAACTCAAAAATATTTTTTTTATTATAGGGGGCTTTAGGGGTGCGGTTTGTACAAAATAGTTTCTAGTTGTAATGACGTGCTATGAGAAGTATCCAAGTAACATTGTAAGGCTAATTGCGGCAGTTCCACGGATACTTAAAGCTGGTCTATAGTTAATAGTCATTATCAAATTCTTAATGTGTAAATAATAATAATGATATCTATGGACGCTTCACAAATCACACCACGTCCATCTGGCCCCGTGCTAAGTACCTACTCGAAGAACTTGTGTTACGGGGACCAGACAGCGGGAAGTATTTCATAGTTTTATATTATACACATATTGAATACACATCAACAACCCGGGAAAACAGAAAAGATTTTTGTTCCTTCGGCGGAGTTCGAACCCGCAACCCCCGGCTTGAGCACCAACGCACTCAACTGCTGAGCCACAGCGAAAACTTCGCGAAATCATTCCGGTTCAAGGATTTTCTTCAAACAGGTATAGATCCTACTATCTCTGAAACGTCGAAAACTATTAGCACAACTATAAAATTACATAAGAATAAAAATATCAGTATTTTTTAAAGTAAAATTCTTATATTTGTATGTCCCCTTTTGATATAAAAATAATATGATGAAAGCTCAGAATTTGCTTTTAGGCTAAATGTAAGGAATTTAAGTACAGCCTACCTTCATATTATAAAAGAACTCCTTTGTGAATAATTTACTATTATAAGAAAGACTCTAACAGTCTATTTCACAATCTACTTATGAGTGTCACATGCTTATTTGCATGTGTTGTCTCTGTCACTCTATATAAAACAAGCGGCGACAAAACTTCCGAATATATTATCTTACTAAACTCTACCTACACTTCGTAATAATCTTCTTAACACATAAATGGCAGTGACTATCTGATCTGTTAGTCCTACTATTGTAAATGTGAAAGTTTGTGAGGATGGATGGATGGATGTTTGTTACTCTTTCACGCAAAAACTACTAAACGGATTTTGATGAAATTTGGTATGGTAGTAGTTTAGACTCTGGATTAAAACATAGGCTACTTTTTATCCCGAAAAAGTACAGTATTCACCTGGGATACCAAATACTATATTTAGGCGGGCGGAGCCGCGGGTAAAAGCTAGTACACAATATTTACGCACGCACATAGGTACCTAGTGGAATGTTATAACTTATGATTCCTGGAAGAAAAATGATCTGCCAAAATTAAGAAACGGGGGTCCAAAATTTGAACGCAGGAAAAGAATTCAACGCGAGCGAAGCCGTTGACAAAAGTAAGTTTCAACAAAATAGGTCTAGTACTTTCGGAGCCTTTACGATGCAAACAAACAAACTTTTCCTCTTTATAATATTATAGTATAGATAAACGAAGATCTCGTGTCTAGTTTCCTTGTTTTGTCACAGATTAAAATATGGTTGGTTTTACGTCTAATCACGCATGCGTAATTATTATTACATCATTTGTAAACGGGTATGTTGTAGGATGTTACATAACAATCTGCACTGACTTCATCCGTTTTACCTTAACCTTGTAAGTGTGGTCGTATATGGTATATACCATACTATCGTCCAATCGGATTGTCGCTATCGGTTGGATCAGTTAATGGGGTTAGCAGGAACAATCGACAACTATGTATTCGTAACGTTATCGAAAGAGAATTGTATGAAAATTATGACAGCGCCCATACATATATATTATTAATTGTATAGTGTGTGCGGAGTACACAAGAGCACTCTCTCTTCCTTTACTCTCGTAACCCAGTGGGACGGATAACCGACGCGACTGGCGAGAGATCAGGCGCAGGTCCGAATTTTAACATGCCCATCCGACGCATGGATCATCTTTCTTGACGACCTCTGTGGCTTAGTGGTTCAGCGCGCTGGTGCTCAAGCCGGAGGTCGCGGGTTCGAATCCCGCTGAAGGAACAAAAAGTTTTTCTGTGTTCCTGGGTCATGGATGTGTATTAAATATGTGTTTAATATAGTAAAACTCTTAAATATATGTATAGTATAAAAGTATTAAATATACTTCCCGTTTTCTGGTACCTGTAATAAAAGTTTTTCGGATACCTAGCACGGGGCCAGATTGACGGGGATGTGAAGAGTCCATAGATATTTATTTATATTTATTTATTTATTTTCTTGTCAGACAATCAGGTGATCAGCATACATTGTCCTAACCAAACTTGGAAACAACATTTTTTGTCGTTCCAATGTGGGAATCGAACCCACGACTTCCGAGTCGAGAGCCAAGCTCTAACCACTAGACCACGGAGGCTGTTAGTTGTCCATGGTTCCTGCTTAGGCTACATAACTGTATGGGCGTGGATTAACATGGACAGTTTTTTCTAACCATAATATGGACTAGCTGCAGATTGGATCAAGCCTGCAGTGCCATGCCAGTTGGACGATAAGCAGTATGGGGATATGGTGGAAAAATCCGTGATGTTTACAAGCGCAAAATTTTATTGAACTCAGCATAATTATCTTTTACCGTATGTGCGTACAGTAAAACCATTTTGCTAATGGCGCTCGGCTATCGTCGTCTTTAGGGTTCCGTAAGTATTACGGACAATCAGGTGTACAATGTGTTCCTTGAGTACAAGGAACCTATAGTATCACTGTCTGTCCGTCTGTCTGTCTGTCTGTCCGCCATTCTAGCGTCGGTAATTATGAATATAAATGGATGAAATATGGGTATAGTTAAAGATTGTATATAGATCTCAGATTTGCCATCATAAAATAATAATCATTTTATATTTTAGGGGTGTCTGTGATATTTACACATGTGAAGTGGGGATAAAATATATTGTTTCGTTCTACATCATCGTGTAGGACATTGTTGAATAGGTCTTTTAAAATAAAGGTAAGGTTTCATACATGACTTTTTTATAAAGTCAACCATTTTCGAGTAATCGGCCTCCAAAGTGATTTATAATTTGGTCCCCCCTGGCATTTTCTAAACTATGAGACTTAGAAACTTGCAATTTTGTACGCTGATAGATGCTAAATAATCTTTAGAAAATTATTTTGAACAAATCGAACAGTAACTTTTGAAGTAATTTGAAAAAAAACCTATTATGCGCTTATAATTACGGAACCCTCCTTAGACATGTCCAGACATGCTCGTGGTTAGGATATTCTATGGAAATGACAGACGATATACTAAAAACGACGATTCCCGAAAGCCATTGAGATTGTGGTCGTACTGTGCGTACTCAAATAAGTCTAACCCATACCTACTGAGATGACTTAATTTTAAACATAATAGGTCTTTACCTATGAAATTGCCGTTCTGCAGTACTGGCCATTTCAAATCAAAATAATTTTTGTTTGGCTAAGAATTCTAATTTCAAATTAATTTTATTTTAAAAACATGAAATTCTTTTTCCAAAAGTAGTCATTTGTTTATTGATTAGTGTTACATTTTCATCGCATTTCAATCTTTTTCGTCATACGATATAAAATTTGAGTAATTATGGAATATGAGTACCGTCGTGGCAGCAACGCCGCACGGCACAATCGGCACGCAACATCAACGACGTTTACGGAGCTAACACTATAAACCAACGCACCAACTGTTATTGGTTTGCTCGCTTCCGTTCTGGAAATTTCGCCCTGAAAAATGAACCTCGCGGTCGTCCGAAGACTTTGACAACAATGACGAATTAAAGGCGATTGTGGAAGCTGATGATACACAATCTACGGCTGAATTAGCAGCAGCTTTCGACGTTTGCGTCAAAACAATATTGGTCCATTTGCGTCAAATTGGCAAGGTAAAAAAGCTTGACAAATGGGTGCCCCACGAACTCAATGATCGCCAGCGCGAAGTACGCGTCGAGACGTGCCTTGCACTGCTCAACAGACACACAAATGAAGGAATGCCTTTGAAGAATTTGTTGCCTCCCGTCCAGCTGATTTCTTTAAGATGGGCATCAATAAACTGCCACTGCGTTGGCAAAGATGCATTGATTGCATGGGTGATTACTTCGATTAATACAAATAAAAAATACATGAAAAAAATTCGTTTACATTTTTTCATACAAGATGGCAATTTCATAGGTAAAGACCTAATATTATAATATATTCTGTAAGCCTAATATTAACACAACAAATATTTTTTCCCATTTTACAGGTTAAAATCTGTTCAAACTAAAACACTAAAAAACAGTGAGAGTAGTGATTGCCCCAAAGGGATATCTCCGACGGAGCGAGATGGTATATTACTCGGTCAGGCCGAAGCACACTTACTTGTATGGATTTCAGATCTTGGATATATAGCGCTGAACTGTGAAAACTTCGATACCGCGATTCAGGATTGTGGTGCTAATTGGTCCACCACAATAGCATAATTAAAATCAACCGGCTAAAACAGAACATCGGTACTAAATAATATAGTATGTCAAAATAGATGACAAATAACATATTATCTATGTAATATCTAAGCTCTAAGGTATTACGAGTACCTACTTTATACTTTTTTGTAGTATACAAGTTAAAAAAAAATGTGATCAGTGATGTACCCAAAATATTGTTTCGCGTGCCATATTGAAGGGATTAGGTTGTGTTTTTTAATTAGGTTGAGTGTGTTACGTTGTTAGGTTATGGGATGGGAATAGGTTCGCCATCACTGTCCTAGGAAGTAAGCACCATGGCCTTGGTAAAGCACGCGACTCATCATGGCCTTCATCGTGTTCCTTTCTGCTCTCAATTATTCCAAGACGTAGACAAATCCCATTTTAACCGCAAGAGGCAAAGAATAAAAAATTATAATTTTAAAAAATATTTTATAATCCTACCTAGGTAATAGTAATCAAGACGTCCTCCTAGGAAGTAGGCATCGTGGCCTTGGTAAAGCACGTGAGTCATCATTGCCTTCATCATATTCTCTTCCGCTATCAGAACACAATGTGAACAAATCAAAATTGTAGATTTGTTTGATGGTTATTTTACTTACGGAATTTTTTTCTTTATATTATTAGATCCTTTTGCTCGTGATTCAGTTATGTCAGAAATTTTTTTTTTCAAATTAAAGTGATAATATGGGTCCACAGAATACCAGGGACTGTGGAGTATCCACGTCCTGTCATGAGTGGATTCCATTTCGACGCTTTGTGCATTAGTAAGTGTATTACTAAGTACCTACCTTTCATTGTTCTTACCCTCGTTTGTTTTCTCTTTGTTGTATTTATTTGCTTTGATTTGTTCTATTTTTTTATTTTATTTTAGTTTTATTTGCTTTGATTTTTGTTTAATTGTGTCTCGCTTAAGTCTTAGTTTTAGTATTTTCTTATTATTATTTTTTCTATCTGTGCTATTTGTTTTTCTCGTTGTGTAGCGTGATATCAAAAATGTCGAATATATTAAAATTTATTTATTTATTTGATATTATGATTACATTAACGTGGTGTGGAAGCGTCCATAGATATAATATTATTTCGTAAGACGTATATAGTATATTTTATGCTCTTTTCAATGTTGCGGAGGTCGTAATGTCTAATGACCAATGAAATATGTTATACTATATATATAGTATAACATACATAAATGACAGAACCGTGCGTTTGTATAATATGAACAGTTAACTAGGTGTTGGTTTAACACAATTTTATCATACGTTTGTCAATCTATAGGACTACCCTCACGGTCTAGCCTGCAAATCTAGCATTATGCCTATAGAGTGAAATAAAAAAAAGTAAAAAAAAAAGACTAGCAGGCAAAAATTAAAACCGTACCAAACGGCAAAAAATACATTTGTTGTATAGGCGCCCCACTTAAATATTTATTTACTCTGTTTTTAGTATTTTATGTAATAACAGCAACAGAAATATATAATTTAAAGGAAAATTTCAACGGTCTAGCTATCATGATTCATGAAACAGCCTGGTGACTGACACACATACAAACAAAAGTTTTTCTTCGACATCTGCCTAACTCTAAGTCTACGTCTCACAATAAAACAAAAATGTTGAAGTAAATGGCTCTTAACCGCAGCATGTAATTAAGTAATTAATAAAATATAGCTACTGTGTTTACTACAAAACTACGTTTAAAACCGACACGAGTGCAGATGCAAACATTTCTTAGGGTTCCGTAGTTTACGTCTCGCAAACCTTATGGTTTCGTCATGTCCGTCCGTCCGTCTTAGGCTTACCGCCCAAATGGTTAGTGCTAGAGATATAAAATTTTGCATGGATATGTGTATTTACCACCTCGACAAAGTGCTTAAATAACATCACAAAAAACTATTTTTTCGGGATACCTCCCCTACACATAAAGTGGGGATGATTTTTTTAGTGGGGTGGGGTATCATTAGATGGGTATTTTAAAAATATTGAGATTTTACCTAGGCGATATTTTGATTTAGGTATCCGTTTGCGAGATATTCAACTTTAAAGCGCATTTTTTTGTTAAATTGGGCATAAAAAAGGCCCTCTAAAAGCTAAACGGCTGACTCGAAAAATTTGAAAAAAATCATCATGGTACTCTATGTGGTGAACTTTAAATCCTAAATCATTAAAAAGGAAATTAAAGGAAAACTATAACGGTTTATTGAAATTCATTAGTTCAGGAGTTATAGATACTTAACTTCGAAAATGCGTTTTGTTGGAAAACTTCGTACATAAATAGCAAAATAATAAGTAAACATGTAAAATATTGGTGTAACGGTACGGAGCGAGTCCGACTCGCACTTCGCTGATTTTTGGAACGAAGTTCCTTATGGGGCGATGCGGAGGGGTACTCTTAGTCGGGAAAAAACGTCCGTAGCGTAAGATTTTTATGTATAGTCTTAATTATTTTCCTTATACCTTGAATAGAACTTAAAATTAATATTTTTATGTTATGGAACTTCGTTCCTATCCGGTGTCCCACGACACCACACGGCTTTTTTTTTTAATAGAAAATATTAGGTGTGTCATCGGCAAATGTAAACGAAGTTTGTGATTATTTTACCGTTATATAACAGTTAAGATTTAAGAGAATTAAGATTAAAATATAAAACTTAATGTATTAGGATGTATATTGAACTATCGAAAAAGTTTCCGCTCGACGCATAACATCAAAATCGCTTAACACCGCCGTTGTATCGTGGTCACGCACACATACTCACTTCAACCACGTCCGCAGTCGATTCGGTCACTTCCTTTATGTTTAAATGTTCTGAGCTGGCAAATGAAAATGTTTAGCAACTGATCGAGCAGGAATTTTGCCGATGTTGTACTTAAGTATACACAGTATCGGTCTGTAGTGTCAAGTGTAAAAATCGTTCCTATAACGGCAGAATACTTAAACGCTATACAAAATTAGGGGCTACTAAAATAAACGCTTGACGCTACTAAAAAAATCATAGGCTATTAGTAATATATATTCTTCACTACAATAGTAATATTAATTATATTATTTGCTATCGCTTATACTCGTCTATGCTTGACAGAATGACAAGGGCAGCACGTGACTTGAGTGCTACTTAATTTAAGTAGCATATCAGTATTCGGTGGTAAGATTAAGATTAAGAACTATAAATAGCATAGATACCCGGCTACTAGCAGGAGGACGAGACAATATAATATATCGTTCCTTATTCTCCTTACGACATGCTAATGGGTAAGAATAGTTAGTCACATACCAATTTTTCCTGATGTTCATTGTTTTTATTGTTGAAGCTTTTCGTACACAAGTGACATTCGTATTGCTATCAATTTAAGATGTCACTTATTTACGTCATAATTCGTTATATACATTTTCATTCATTCATTATATAAAGTCATAATTCTTACGTCTATAACCATTACAACCAAAGTACAGAAACCTATTGAATTTTGACAACTTTTATAATTCCATCTAAAGTTCCTTCCGTGTATATTCTTCTTCTTAATATACATAGAAGGAACCTCAGTATTTTAAATAAAAATAAAAAGCATTTTCGTGAAATGAACCAGGAAACGAGCAGACGGATCACATGATGGTAAGCGATTACCGCCGCCCATGGACACTCGCAATACCAGGGGAGTTACACTTGTAACTCCTCTGGTTTTGCAACTTGTGTTCCCAGTACTCAAAATCCCCAACCCCCCTTGGGCTTCCGGTAACCTCACTCACTCCCCGAAACAACGCAAGCATTATTTCACGTCGGTTTTCTGTGAGGCTGTGGTATTTACCTGGTCGAGCCGGTCCATTTATGCTGAAACGTGGCTCTTCCACAGTTAAAACCCTTTTTATATAAAAAACCTAAAACCTAAAAACTAGAAAGTACATAACTGTTTATGGCTGATAACATATTGTTGTTTGACATTATTATTCACTTTAATTAATTAATTATCTTTTTGATGATAAATCGTAACATTTTTAAGTTTTATTGAAAGCGCCATCTATCGCGTATATTACGAATTATTTTAGTTATGTCATCGTTCATCGCTTGGATTGGAAACTAATTTATGTAATATAATTATTTTCCTAGTATTCTTTAGTATTTTAAACGGAAAATTAAACATAAAGGTAAGATTTTAATTATGAAAAGGACGTTCGTACACTATTATTTAAGATAAAGTACATTAAAATATGTTGATAAGGATAAAAATACTTATTGTGTTTTTTGTTGTCAATAAAGGGTTCCATGGTCACAATTTTATTACATTTTATTGTTATTATTGGATCCCTACAACAATTTTTAGACCTCTAGCGTCAAGATTTGTGGAAGTCTCATACAAACTTCTATTCCCTAGTTTAAGGGGTTGGACTTAGTGGATAAAAGTTTATATGAGACTTCTGTTTAATAATTATAGTGTTACCTTTATGTTTATTTTTCCGTTGAAATTACTACAGAATAAGTTTTATTAATTGACGTAATACTGAAATAATTAGTTCCCGAGGGAACTAATTATTTCAATATTATGTCAATTATTTTCCAATCCGTGCGACGAAAACAGTATAACTGACATAGTTTATAATATGCGCGATAGATGGCGCTTTTAAAGAGACTTAACTTTCATCCCCTAGTTTAAGGGGTTGGGGGATAAAAGTTCCAATTTTGACTATTTTTTTGTTGGTTGTGTGCTAATACAACCTTACGTACGAAATTTCAGCTTTCTAGGAAATTCGGAAGTACCATATAATTTTGATGATCATCAGTGAGTCAGTGACGAAATCAGAGGTTTTTAGATATCAATAAAATCTAAATTATAAGACCTATGCAATCAAAACTTTATATGTTTAATAAGTCATTTATCTGGTATAATCCAATGAGATGATATGACATATGCGCTTCGCTTGGCTTATCTTGGCGGGGGAACTTACGTGCCTTCTTTTCTAAAGCTATTTCCAATTCTCGTTAGGTTAGTTGATCGTATAACTTCTATATTATTCATTATTCACGTTTATTTTGGTTTGACTTTTTTGTAAATCGTCCCTAAAATTATTGCTCTCATAATGGACGGGTGAAACATGATTAAAAATTCAAGGGATATGGATAGGTAAATGTTTAAATAAATCGTGACGCTGATTAAGGACTGTGGCATATCGCGTACGAAGGAGGGAAGTGGCGTCATTTTGAGGTACGTACGAATTCACGTGTGGCTATGTCCATGATACTATACCCCATTTCTTTCTATGAGCAAGAGTCACGTTTAGCTTTAGACTATCAAGTCTTACATTCGCCACGAGGATCTCCTAATGAATAATTCGATTAAGATTCGGACAATATTATAATTCTATCTTATCTATATAATATATAAAAGGCATAGCTGATTGATGGGCCAACGCACAGGCCAAACCCTTAAGGCTAGAAATTTGAAATTTTGCACACATATGGCAATTGATGCTAGTAATATTATAAACCAGCTAGTGCCCGCAACTTTGTTTGCGTAAAACTAACGGAAACGGTACGGTAAATCTTAATTTTTAAACGGAACCCTAAGATAAAAATAGCGTTACTCCTTAAAACATCAGCTATCTGCCAGTGAAAGTCCCGTGAAAATCGGTCCAGGCTTTTCAGAGATTAGCCGGAACAAACAGACAGACAGACGGAGAGACAAACATTTAAAAAATTGACAATTTATTGTAAGTTTCCGTATATACTTTCATAATATGCATTTAGTAAAAAGCTGTTAATTTAAATTATAATCAGACACTTTTATTTTATTTATTTGTATCTATAATCTATATTAAGGCTGGTCATAATATTTATGACGCGATAGTTACCGAGCGAATACCTAAACAGCAAATACCATATCGATATTAAGTTACTGATACAATAGATTTGTGTACCCATCTGTTCAGATCTTCCATATTTATTTTATTTTATATACAATATTATAAAGTGGTGGTGAATAGATTATTGATTTTTCATAATACTGTTTTAACTTATAAGTTATACGCAAGAATGAGTCATTCAATCCGGAAGCCCTGGCTCATAGGGATGAGGTGGAAATGCTTTCAGGATCTCCGTTTTTCACTCTCCAGGTGTTGTGCCTTAATCTTGTTCATGGGTCGAGGCAGGTTCACCAATTGCAGCAAGTCCCAAAATACAATGTCAATGCATATTCAATTTAATCGAATTGCAAAAGCAATTAAGTCTTGAAATGACTAACGCCCGAAATTAATAATCAATCTTAATCTCATTTTAGCTATCTGAGATCGAGATTTCAACACATTTCAACGATCCTAGGATCAATCCACGTCATTAACGTCAATTTTTGTTTCAGAATTTAAGATTGCGTTAATTAATAATGTATCTAAAATCTTAGATTGACTTCAATTTTAGTTTCTTAAACAAAAATAACGTAAATTGACGTGAAGTTAATCTTAGAATAGTTGAAATGTATTGTTATCTTGATCTCAGATAGCTAAACTAAAATTAAAATTGATTATTAATTTCGGGCGTAAGACCGGTCTTGCTATCTTAGCACCTCCATGTTGTGTATTAAATATTTTCAGTAATTTTCGGCCTGTTCAAGTGTTGTACAAGGCACAAAATTCATGAAAACTACACTTTTTTTTATTAAATGCTATGCGTAAAGCGTGTGATAACTATGAGACTAATAACTTTTTAAATAAATATCGAGGATATTTTTTATAGCTTCCGTAGCCTACTCAGGCTAATAACTAGAAATAGAAAATAGGCACTGAGTTACATTTCTATTATAAGTACCAAATACAATTCTACAGACCTCTAAGAAAATCAATGGCCCTACGATCCTGACCTAAGATGACACTGATTACTAAATCACAATAGGAATGTGTAAAAATCTCAAAAAACAAACGATTGATGAAATCGTCAATTGTTATTCTATCTAATTTAAATATTTGTATTGTTTTTGTTGACATTGAAACAGATAAAGATGCAAATAAGATAACACTTTAACGAGCATTCACAATCAAGTCTTTAAATTCTTTTATTTTTTAACTCATTAATGATGAAAATGTAATATATTTATTTACTAACTTTTGCTCGCGGCTCCGGCCGAGTAAAATTATAATAGTATTCCCACGGGAATAATATAATTATACTTTTCCGGAATAAAAAGTAGCTGTAATAATCCAAAGCCTCAACTACTATCATACTAACTTTCATAGAAATCCGTTCAGAAGTTTTAGCGTGAGAGAGTAACAATCATTTATTTATCCATCCATCCATCCATTTTCACAAACTTTCATGTTTTAAATAGTAGTAGGATTTCACAGCAAAATCTTTTGAGCGTTTTTTAGGGTGTCCCCAAAGCGTAAAAAAGTGAACCTATTACTAAAAATCCGCTGTCCGTCTGTCTGTCACCAGGCTGTATCTCATGAACCGTGATAGACAGTTGAAATTTTCACACATGATGTTTTCTGTTGCCGCTATAATGACAAATACAAAAAACAATAAAATAAATATCAAAGTCTGGATGTCTACTTGGTTTTTTTTGCCGTTTTTTTACGACACGCACTTGACCGTTTTTTTTTAAATGCTTTGGGATTGCGTATAGGTACTGTGAAATTTTAACGAAGTAAAATGATATCCAAAAATTGGGCTGTCTTTACCTTATGTCTAATAGACAAAAGAATATAAAAGAATATAGAAATGTAGTGAATAAAAATGTCATTTGACTGTCTGAGATAGTAATAATTCCTCCATGTCTGAGATTATGGATTCAAGGTATAAATGATATACGACCAAATACTGAACCGGTAATCAAAATTAAGAGCCCTCCTATTCACAGGCTGTCGCTGTCTCTGCTAGCCGAAATGACAAGGACAGCAGGTGACTTGAGCGTCACTTAATTTAACTATCGCTCCTGTATTCGGCCGATAAGATAACAAGGCGTTCATGTAACATATAACCAAATATCAAATTACTCCAAAAATAAAAATAAATCTAAGCTGAAATGTCTTTTATCAAAACTATTTTATATCACTGATTACGTTTTCAAATAGGTCAAGGAAAAAAGCCTTGGCCAATGCCCTCTTGAACTTGATTGTGTTTGGATGATTATTATGAACTCTTCTTTTGTAGTATGTCTACTTATTCTAGAATTCAGAAGACTGTAAAAAGAATGCAGAATACTGTAAAAAGAATGCAGAACGAACTTCAATCTTCACGACCTGTAATGATAATTTGGTCTAAAAATAGGCTCGATATGCTCAGCTGTGCAAAAATAAATGATACTCTGGTGTTTTAAATGTAGTTGTTACGAGCATTGTCTCAGTAAAGTAATATAGAATGTGTGTATCAAACTTTTTGTCACTATATTATATCCATTCGAATACATTTACATTTGAAATGAGAGAACGGCAATAGAAAAAAAATAACCAATACATTTACATATTATGTTATACTAAATTAGATGTCAATTTTATATCTCTTCAACGAATTATATTATAATAAATCATTATACACTTGCGTCAATAAAAATACACATTCTTAAATATTTTTTTATGATCCTTTGATTCTGAATTTATTACTATTTATCGAATTTTTGTGAATTTTAGTTAGCGTTTATCAAGTATCAAGGCCATGGTCATAAATTTCTATTTTATCTATACAAAAGTATTTACTAAATGATTGAGGACTCCGTTATTAGGTTATACTGTTACAACCATTTGACGATACACACACACACACACACACACACACACACACACACACATATGTAGTAAACAGTTAAACACAGGTATGTGATATGTTTCTTTATAATCTTTTATCATAAATGGACCCATGAAGTTTATAATACAATATTATCATTAAAGAACAGTAATGCTGTAGGATATGATGAGATTAGAACGAATGTTATTAAGAAATGTGCAGTACAAATATGTTATCCACTTGCTAAAATTATTAATCAATCGTTAGAACAGGGAGTGTTTCCTAGCCGATTAAAAATTTCAATTATTAAGCCTTTGCTAAAAAAAGATGATAGAACAGAATTAAATAATTACCGTCCAATAACATTAATTCCCATTTTCGCAAAGATCTTTGGAGAAAATAATGTCAAAACGTATTAAAAGTTTCTTTATTTCTAAAAATCTGTTGGTTGATGAACAATTTAGTTTCCGTGACAATAGTTCGACAACAGACGCCTGTTTTTATTTGAGCAAAATAGTACATGATAGTTTAAATAATAAAGTACCTGTCACTGCAATTTTCTTAGACATAACAAAGGCTTTTGACCTGGTTAACCATAACAATTATTGTATAAATTAGAAAGATATGGAGTTAGAGGAAAAACATACGACTGGATAAAATCTTATTTAAGCAAAAGAAGAGTATGTACAGAACTTACAAAAATTTATGGTAATATAAAAAAAACATATAAATCAAAATACGCATATATAGACATAGGAGTACCACAAGGGAGTATGATTGGTCCATTTCTATTTCTAACATATATAAATGACGTCACAACAGCAACGAAGCATCTTAGTGTCTTATTTGCAGATGATACAACGATATTAGTGAAATGCCAAAATATTTTATTATATGAACAAGAAATTAACAATGCACTTAATGACATAATATTCTGGCTAGATAAAAATGATTTACAGGTTAATCTGAGTAAAACAAAAATAATGCAATTTAAATACTATAACGCAATACAAATACCTAAAAAAATTACTTATAATAGCATAAATATAGATGAAGTAGACACGATAAAATTTCTAGGATTAATGTTTGATCAACACTGTAACTGGAAGGCGCATGTGGACTATATGTGTAGCAAGCTGGACAGATTCGTTTATGCACTGCGACGTTTAGCAAATACCGTGTCAATGTCTGCAGCTCTTTGTGCATATCACGGATACGTATCTTCCGTCATATCATATGGTCTTATAATCTGAGGCAACTCTGTTGAATTCAATACAGCTTTCAAATTACAAAAGAAATGCATAAGAGCTATATGTAATGTAGGACCACTTGAAAGTTGCAAACTGTTATTTAAAAAGCTGGGTATACTTACGTTGCCATGTATGTACATTAGAGGCATGTGTATGTTTGTTAAAAAGAACCCCAAATAATTTGTACAAAACAAAGACATTAACATGACTAACAGATCACAACGTTATCCCTTAAATTAGTTATGCCTAAGTGTAACAGCACAGCGTGTCAAAAGAGTCCCTATTTTATGGCTATTAAATTATTTAATAAATTGCCAAAAGATTTTGATAAACTTAACTTATCAACTTTTAAAAGAAAATTGAATGACTGGCTTTTAGATAAATGTTTTTATGACGTAAAGGAATATTATCTGGATACTTATTTAAAAAAATAAATAAAAAGAAATAAGGTAAGTGACATAGACATATCGTTTTCTTCCTTTTGCTATTTTTTTTATCCTGATTGTGTATTTTATCTTTTTTTTGACATTAATATATGACATTAAAATATGTAATTTTTAAATGAAAATTAATAATTATCATAAATTTTATTATTGACATTCGCATACTATTAATTTAGTTGAGTGACATGATCCCGAAATATTATTATCTAAGACCAAATTGTACATTCACTCTGGCAAATAAACGATTATTATTATTTTTATTATTATTATAAAATATTATGATCATTTCGGACGGAAATCAAATACACTACAGCGATATTTCATACGTTATAAAGTTCTCCACACCACATATCTTTTATCTTTTTTTTATAGATCTATCAATCTTTCGAAATTTTAACCGACATCCAAAAAGAGGAGGCGGTTATACGTTCGGCTGTATATACAATATTTTTTTGTATGTTCAACGATAACTCCGCCGTCTGTAGACCGATTTTCAAAATTCTTAGCAGCCAGCTTAAACGTGAGTTCTATAAAATATTAACAGGATATTATTTGGGCTGGTACCGACTTAATATAATGAGAAATAGTTAAAATTTTATCCGAATTTAAAAGAAGAATTATTTAGAAAATAAGATTTATTTCATACTTTTTTATGTGTTTTACTTTGGAAGTCGGTTTTCATTTTTTGTTTAAAAATAATTATACTTTGTACCTTAGGTTAAATAATTTTTTTAAAATTAAAAACAGCTTTGGACTTTACGCGATAAGCTTATTTTGATAACAGCATGAAAAATAAAAAGGTCTGATAAATTAATATACCTGGGTAATCGAGTTTTTCTCGGAGCTCTAAGAGATTTAAGAAAAAACCTAACCAAGAGCATGTCAGGACATGTCTAAGGAGGGTTCCGTAACTATAAACGCGTAATAGGTTTTTTCAAATTACTTCAAAGTTTACTGTCCGATTTCGTTCAAAATAATTTTCCTAAAGAGTATTTAGCATAATCTATCAGCGTGAATAATTATTTTAAAAGACCTATTCAACAATACCCCATACAATGGGGTAGAATAAAAAAATATTTTTCATCCCCACTTCACATGTGTAGAGAGCCCCCCCTAAAATTAAAAATTATTATTATATTACGATGCCAAAATAGAGATCTATACACAGTCTTTAACTATACAAAATTTCATCTGTTTATATTCATAATTACAGACGCTAGAGGCGCGGACAGACAGATAGAGAGACAGACAGACAGACGGACAGACAGAGTGAAACTATAAGATTATTACGGAACCCTAAAAATGAAACAGAAATATTTTACCGGGGTTCGAACCCACCGAATTCCGAATTTACAAAAAACGCAAAAATTACACATACGCATCGCATACCAAACTACCAATTTGACTGATATAATAGTCCAAATTGATATAGGCAATGTTGCACGTAAATGACAACTATAAAAACATATATAATTTAAAAATGCGCAGTTTCTCAGGGATAATACCTAGCTAGATCGATTTTTATCCCCCGAAACTCCCTGAATGCAAAATTTTATGGAAATACTTGCAGCCGTTTCCGAGATTACGATTATATACATACAAGATTAGCTCGTTGAAGATTGTGTGTAACTAACGCAAATTAATTATTGTTATATTTTGTCTACGGTAACAAATCTGTGTCACAATCTTAGGATTATTTCTCCAAACAATTTTTACCTATGGTTCATCGCGTATTAGTATTTTTGTCGATTAATATTTCGTAAATTCCTAGTTTATATATTGCGGGCTACTATAAAATATGTCAATCAATCAAATGTCTGTAACACAGTCAATCCGATCGCCATCAGTCCGTTTCGTGAACCGAACAATCGCCTTTAAAACTCTATTTTTAACCCTGTTGGCACCATGCCATAAGACGTTCCCTTGTGCTGGTACACTAGAATTAACCTCGGCCGGGAAAGTATATATAATTCTATAATTTTTACCGAGCGCTAGAGTTCAAATTACTATATTTTATGTATTCCCATTGATTATACATTTTCAGTTTATCAAGTGAAGTTTTGCGCGTACGACCAAAATAGCCCGCGCTGCAAGCTGTAAATTTCAGTTGCGCGGATGATGGCGCCGTGAGAGTCGCTTTCGGCCATGGTGTGCCACAGATGGACGTTAGTTGTATTATTATTATGTATTCCCCTCCTAGTGACAGTGATAAGTGCATTTCGTGTACGGCTGCCAGGATATTCCCAAGACGGTAAAGCGGATTTGAAAAAACACAAATGTGAAAATTGTGAAATGAATGAACCTAACCTTGACCAAATTGTAAACAATAAAAGGCCAGATATCGTAAAACATTCGAACGAAAATGTGAAAAAACTTCTCTCAAGCGATGCGAAAGCCAAGAAACTTCCCTTCGCTGATAAAACTGTGACAAACGAATTAAAACCTGCTCTCAAAAGTAAACAAGAAATATCTAACGATAAAAATGTTAATTTAAAAAAACCCGCGTTTGTGTTCGAGTTCAGAGATGATGATTCCGAAGATATAGATGACGACGATAATGATGAATTGGATGATGATAGAGATAAAACTACTTTGAAGTCTAAGAATTCAGATTATATTTCGAAATTAAAATCATCTCATGAACATTTAAATAAAATAATTATTAAGAAAAAGGAAAAAGAAGACGACGGTGATGACGCTGACGAAGCTAGTGTTGAAAATTATAGTTATGATGACGATGACGATATTGATGATGATGATAATGATAATGATGACGACCATGATAACGACAAGGATGATGCTCCTGAAAATAATGGTGCTCGTAGTGCTACTGACAATGACGATGACAATGATGATGACGATGATAATAATGATGAAGAAGATGATCATGAAGTAGATGATGATGACGATGAGGATGAAAAAGAAAGTAGTTATGAAAGGATGATAAAGCTTATAAAAAAAAGAACTAGTGAAGCTGTAAAAGGTCGATCAAGTGAAGAATTGGGAGATGATGAAACTAATGATGAAATTGAAAAACTTAAACTTTTGATACATACAAGTAATCCAGATTTACCAGACAAGTCACAGCCAAAGGAAAAGATTGAGAAGAAGGACTATAAAATATTAGATATAAAAAAGGCAAATGTATTATTGGAGCAAAAAACATATAAGAGTGATAAAGAAAAACCCGTAAAATCAGAAAAATCGAAGACACAGCCTATATTAGACAAGAAAGGAGAGAAACCAAAACCGGCAGAGACTATTGATACAAAAAAAGAGAAAGCACTCACGTCTCATGAAAAATTAAAGCTACCAAAGAAAGATGATGAGAAATCAACAATTGATAAAGAAAAATCACTTAAAAAAGACGATAAGAAATTGGAAGATACAAAACCACCTAAAAATGATGATAAAATTAAACCTATAAGTAATGTCGAAGAGTCCTCTAGAGAAACTTTGGAAAAAAGCAAGGATAAGAAGCTCAAAGCTGTTGATAAAACAATAATCATTCAAAAACAACCTAAAATTGAACTGAAACAAAAACTAATTCCGATATCAAAAAGTTCAATGGAAAAATCAAGTGCTTTCGAGCCAAAACGTAGAGATTCGCAAGAGACTGTAAGTAACATAGAGAAACTTCTGAAAAAACATGAAACTAAAGCCAAAGATGATGATAAAAAAGATGAGAAAAAGAGTGACCTCCAATTTATGACCGACGCGTTAAGAAGAAGGAATTTACTGCACAGTGAATTTGAGGATATGTATGCGTTTTTACCGTCATTCGCGCCAAATTTTTCACGAATACACAACGCCGAATGTCGACGTCACGGACAAATATTGCTGAGGCAGCTACGAGGGACGAAGTTATGGGCATTAAATAGTAAGTTTAATTTCAAAATCATGCTAAATTTAAAAATCTGTAATCAAAAGTAGGTTTGTATTCGCTATTTGGCAATAAGTTATACAATTTTGTTATCTAATGATGATTTCACAGAAATCTAACAATAAAAATAATCTAGTAAAACATGGAAGATAATTAAAATCTCAATGAAAACATCAGCTTAAGTATATAATTCACATTATAATTCTGAAGTAGCAGCTTTTTTTAATACAATAACCACGCGCTAAATAAGTGCCAGATGTTTTTAAATAAAGTACTTTTCTTTCTTAAAATAACTTTGTTTGTTAACATTTAACTGTGATGGCATACTATAATGACATTTACTTTAATGTAAATAGCACCTAGGAGACCGAGCTCCGCTCGGAGTTCTAGTACCTAGTACGAGAAAAAAAATCACTTTGCAATAGCTACCTATTATTGTATCTGGGTAATACCTCTCGAGAGACTGTCAAAATTAAAAAAGCCGTTGCGCGTAGGCACAATATCGTGACGTAAGGTGTAAATTGACGCCTTTATTTCTTTCAATGATAATTTATTTTAATGATAATTTGATTCTAAAACCATTTCATGTTATATATATTTAGAAACTAGAATAAATTCCCTATATGAAGATGTAACTAGAACTAAAAAAAACTAAACGAATAAAAGCAATCTTATTGTGAACACAAAATAATTGTTTTTTTTACCAATTTTTAGTTTTTTTTACCAAGTTTTAGTTTTAAAGTCAATAAAAACCGTATTTATATTTTAATGTACTTAAATTTGCGTTAATTACATACTGTGAATAAATTATTCATATTATTTAATTATAAAATAGGCCAATGTAAAAAATGAAATCTATGACCCCCTTAGTGTCGCGCGGCATTATACGGCTGAAGGCGGATGCCTTGTTTTTTTTTTATTCATTGACTACAAATGCAAAGACAAATGTCTATAACAGCTTCCTTTTAACCCTGTATTAAATTAATAAGTTTAAATCACTGATTAAAATCCATATATTTTTAAATGAGAAAAAAACAGAAGACATTGAAATAAAATTGAACGTATGTGCCGCGCGACGCTTAACGGGGACGGTTTTAATTGGACGTATGTGCCGCCTGACGCTCGAGAGGTGCAGTTCTGCGAAATTTATAATATCAGATCTGAAGCAGTTTTGCAAAATTTTTAAGAAGACTAAAAATGCTCGAATTGGCAGAGATAAGACCTAGCTGGATCGATTTTTCTCCCCCATAACCCCCTGCAACTTTAAATGTATTTTTACAATTATAATATATTTATATTTGTTTTATAAATAATAATCATGCATTTTTGATTCATTATTCACAAAATTTTTTTATAGAAATAAATAAAATGTGTAACCGTAATATGCGTGGTGTAAAAATTAAAGTTAAATTTTCTTTAATCTTTAATTTTTACGCGTGGTGCAAAGAAAATTTAACTTTTCTCTTTTTTCATTCACCAAATTACTGTTGATCCTAATTCTTGTGAGTATGTTGATTGTATCATTTTCCAAGAGGCTGGGGCATATTATATCAGCAAGATACATATTGACAACACAAACAGTTAATATGAAACAAATATGTTGTATCATGTATGGCTTTTATTAAACAAACGTTTGACAAGCTCCTGTAACCACTGATGGAATTATGAATAAATAACATCTGTTTGTATATCTCTCAAAGTTTAATTTCTGTTTGAACTTATCAATTTATTTAGCACAAAAGTTGCTGTTTAAATAAACTTCAAAACTCAATCTATGTGATATTTGAAGCAAGTGTGTTAAGCAGCTTACATTTTTTTTAAATTAGATACTCAGGCTAACCCTTTTTAATCAGAATACAAAACGTCTAGTATTATATTTAAATGAATCACTCTGGAAACGCAAATGTCTAGTATAACCTTACAACTGACTAGGTGTTGCCCGCGACTTCGTTAATCTCCCGGAAACCATACAGTTTTCCGCGATAAAAAGTAGAATATGTCCTTCCCCGTAGTCGACTGTATATGTGAACCAAATTAGATCAAAATCGGTCCAGTAGTTTCGGAGCTAAATTCAAACAAACAAACAAACTTTCTGTTTATAATATTGGTATAGATTAAAACATAAAATCTATCTCACTATATTTATTTCATACCAAACGGAACAAAATTGTAAATTACAGACATACGAACTTAATTCAACACAAAACAAAATTCCACACTATGTATGAATTTTCGGTGTTTGTACACGGTCCTTACCTTAGGAGTTATAGTCATGCAATATTTTATTACAGTGCTGGATGCGACGGCGAAAATTCCCTCGGGGCTACTTCAAGGCAATGGTATACAGTTAGGCGACTTCGACCAGTGTCTTGGGACCCGAGCCAGGGTACAACTGGACACGGGCAGCGTGGTCAAACTCCAGGGAAAGTACTGTTTGGCCATGTTGGATTTGAAAGCAAACGTGCCCGAATTGGAAGTGCCTGTGTATCTAGCTCAGGGAAAACATTTGTTCAAGAGCAGACTGGACGATGTGAGTTTGAGTTTCATTTAGTTTTAATGTATATCATATCAATGTGGTTAACAATAATTGTTTAGAGATATTCCCTCATTAAGCTACGTGTTTAGTTTTTGCTTTTGCTCGGCTCGAGTTCTACAATTTTACATATGCCGATTTTCGCCAAATTTGCGATTTTCGACAAATCGCCTTGTTATTTTCTTAGAAAAATTGCCTTGCAGCCTAGCCGAATGTGCGACAGAAATCGTGCGGTGAAAATCTACCCATGTAAATTACCCTCAAAAGCTAGTCATAATTTACGGAATTTGACTTAAGTCTAACTGTTATCAACATAATTTGCCCTAGCAATTAATTTATTGAAATAGTTATTTTTAATAAGTTAATCGGCTCTTTCACCTGGCTCATATTGTTAAACGTTTTTAATGGATTTACTTCTAGATTACTACAAAAAGTGATAAAATTCCTATAGGTAACGGCGTAGAAGTTTAGTTGATAAATAGTTGGATGATAATTTGTTCAGCCAGGTCACTTCGTACCAAGATTTTCGACGCTGAGCTGGGGAGTGTGCGTGCCCTCGCCCTGCGAGCCCCAGGATGTGGAGATGATGCTGCGGGATGCTGTTAAGCATTACCATAAGAAGCTAGGGGTGTCGATACGGATAAAGGTGGAGGAGCACGACTGTCATGTGAAGCAGGGCAGCGATTGGTGGGAAGATTGGCTGGAATTGCCCACTATATTTACTTTGTAAGTTGCTTTCGTCTTATAATAATCAAATGAAGAAAGATTTGACTGAAACTACTCGAACGATTTTGTTCAAAAAAACATATATAAATTAGACCACGAACATAAGATACAAGGACATAATATACCATTTATCATGGCAAAATCTACTAGCTAGTAGTAAGTAGTTTTTGTGCGCACAACATCTAGTATTATAATAATCTGAAAAATAAAAAAGGAAGGCTAATTTTACAAAAGACATACCTGAAACTATAAGAAATAGAGATAAATGAGCAAGCGAGTCACGGCTTCACGAGTCCGATTTTGACAAATACTTTGTATTGGACGTTAAGCCGTATAACAGTAAAACTTTAGTGACTAGTTTAGTTATTGTAGTAACCAGTTTAACTAGTCAAATTTGAATACCATAAATATATATTTTATAGTGCTGTATTATGGGAAAAGTAATATTTGTAATAACTTCCTGCATCGAATGGAGGTTGAGAAGATTATAGAATGCTCTACTTTGCAAGTTGATACATACGAGTAGGTCACTCTTGTAACATTTAATAAAATATTAATTATAGGATATCAAAGAATTGTTTAAGAACTTTTTGATGAAATAAAAATCTAATAAATTAAATAATGGACTTGCGCTACTGGATTAAATTATATTGAATACTAATTATAATAACAATCTTATATTACTTATTTACAGGTCATATTATTTATTAGTGGTGGTGATAGTCATAATAGCAACTGTACAAGATTACTTAGCCAGACACAGTTTAGAAAGTTCAGACGAAGAAGTAATCGATGAAGGTGAGAAAGAAAAAGAAGAGATTGACAATAAGGAAAGTACAGGTAAGAATTTTTATATTACCTCCTAAATAAATAATACGCATAGAAACGAAAACTTTGAACATATAATATATACGTTGCTCATGAGCAAAGTCTGTAATTATGAGCTGCAGCGCACTACCTACCTCTGATCTATTTCGTAGCAATGTTTTGCAAACCATTGCCACGAAATAGATCAGAGGGTCAATCCTCGTAACTAACACAAGACAATTTGTTGTATGACTCCAGTTATAGCGACAATCCATGCACTCGCACACGCCCGATTTGAAGCGTGCGCCAGTGCTATAGTATGCCTTGTCGCTGGAACCATACAATAGAGAATATGCACAGAACAGAAAATTTACTTAAAATATATTAATAGAATACAAGGCTGAAAAAAATGGTGAAATGTGCGAGATATGGGTGGTTCAAGTTAATAACCAATCTCTTTCAAAGTCATTAATGAACTCTCTATGCAAGTAGTATAATGTGACGTCACGTTACACATCGGATCACACGTTAAAATTAATATACATTAAAATAGTCAATTACTAGACAGATTCTAATTGACTATTTGAAACGTACATATCTTTATTATTTTTAATGATATCCAAAACTGATTTTACTACAAGATACCCAGATCTATTTAAATAAACAAATAAAAAAGTGCATATTGACAGGGCTTCTGATTAGATACTAATAATATGAACATCTACATTAACGCTAATAACTGAAATATTATCGGAATAGGATTGCTATATTTTTCAGACAATCAAGCGCTAAGATGTTAAATCTTCTTAATTTTGTGCAGTTGTTTTTATTTTTTTGTTTAATATTAATTATGGCGATTATTTTAAGGGGATATGTGGTAGAAATGAAAAGTGTATCATGCCTACCGTAATTTCTAGTGAATAAGAAATGAGGGTCGATTCTGTTAATTAAATCCATAAATAATCCACTTGCAGTGCAGTCTCGATATGTTACAACTGCAAAACGGTATTCTCATAAACGTCAAACGCAGAAATCTACCGCGATGTGAAAATTATAAGATCAAAACATAACTTTAGCCTGATCGAAGTTCGAACCACTTATTCATACTCGTAAAATATATTATTATAATATTCTGTTATTATTTATTGAAATCTCACTTTGTCACTTACAGCTGATAATCTTCTTCTTCCTTATGTTTAGGCTCACAAATGGCATTTTTTGCGGATGCCATTCTCTAAGTACGAAAATTAAATAATTAGGGTAATTATTTCACATATCGAAATGAAATTACACAAACGTAAAATGTAATATTATTGAAACGAACTCTACAGAAAAACAGCATAATTTTATCGCAATTTTTTATTTAAAATATAATGATGGTTCAAATGTTGATATTTTAAATTATCTATAATCAGTGTTTGTTCGTTTAGGATTTGTTGCTACTTAAATTCAAGGATTCTTTGACTGTGGGATAATATTTGGGTTTGGACTTGTCATTAGTATTTAAGTACTGTACAACCCAGAGTATTATTATATAATACTAGTAAAACTGATATGGCCATGGCGAGCTATGATTTTATTTAAGGCCTTGCCAAAGAATAGTTGTTAAATGTTTTGTTGATGTTGTTTACTAGTTGTTAGTTGTTGTTGTTGTTATAGTCCGTGGCATAGAAGCTCCCAAACGGAGTAACCAATTTTGATGTAGTTTTTTCGTTTGAAAGCTGAATTCGTCATAATCAGCTCGCTTACTGCAAGCAGTAACATTGTCAAGAAAATGTCGGGGGTTACTTAAAATTTGTAATTTTGTTTATTTAAGTGGCTTGGTTATAACTTATAAAAGTGTAGGTTGTCCTACCTTATTAATGAACTTTACTTTGGAGCTCTCTTGATCTTTTTCTGCCTACAGAAATTGTCGCCTTCATCATTCACACCATTTAAATGATTCTTATAATTCTCCAAAAATATTGATTTAATAATATTAAAAATATATGTATTGTAACGTTATAGTTTTAAGATACTGTGTATTCGCGAGTTTTGTTAACAATTTCGTAATGTATAGGGCAATTATACGGGATTGCATAATTCGCTACAAAATATGTAAGTTAAGTATTTTTGAAGGGCACACAAAATTCATCGGTACGTACATATATTTTTTTTAAAACTTTGCCGTACATTCACGTAGGCTTGTACTTAAAAGTTTAGATTGGTGTAGTCGTCTGACTATTCGTATATCTATCCATCTCTCAGTTATCTATACTTCTATAGTAATATAATAAAGAGGAACGGTTTGTTTGTTTGTTTGCATCAAATAGGCTCCGAAACTCTTGGAACCATTTTGATCAAATTTGGCACAGATACAGACTAGACCACGGAGAAGGACGTAGACTACTTTTTATTGCGGCAAAATATACAGTTCCCGGAGGATTCCCTTTTGGGCGCACGAAGTCGCGGCCAACATCTAGTTCTGTATAAAGGTCTTCTAGGTCTTATCCTTCTCTTGATATTATTGAAACCCAACGGGCGGCCAGTCGAGAACTCAACGCTCTTGACCTCTCTCTCCGGTTTTGTGACGCATTTCTCATAAATACACTTCGTTTTCACTTTCGATCACTATCATTGACAAAGTTAAGGTTGCATTCTTACTGTCCTTGATAATATTATAAACGCGAAAGTTTGTGTGTATGGATGTATGGACGTTTGTTACTCTTTCACGCAAAAACTACCGAACGGATTTTGATATGGTAGTAGTACCTAATCAGTAACATCATATTGTACCTTATTTAAGTGAATAAACGATTTCTATTATAATTCTATTATATTCTAGTTTAGACTTTGGATATATTCTTAGGCCACTTTTTATTGCAAAAAAATGTACAGTTTATCATACGCTGTGTTCAGAGTGCTAAGTCTGAGATTTTCTTTTCGCATTCGATCGTGAGCACGTTTGGCGTTAACTAGGAAAGTGCTAAGTGTGAGTTTTTCTTTTCGCGTTCGATCGTGAGCGCGTTTGGCGTTAACTAGGTAAGTGCTAAGCGGGAGTTTTTCTTTTCGCGTTCGATCGTGAGCGCGTTTGGCGTTAACTAGGAAAGTGCTAAGTGTGAGTTTTCTTTTCGCGTTCGATCGTGAGCGCGTTTGGCGTTTACTAGGAATTTGTATGTGATTTGTACAGCGCCACCTAGTTGTAACGCGACAACTAGGTCAAACCACATACAAATTTCTAGTAAACGCCAATCGCGCTCACGATCGAATGCGAAAAGTAAAACTCACACTTAGCACTCAGTGTAATCATTTTGGAATACGATACACAATTGGCATTCAGCACCGATTAAAAAAATAATAATTTCAACACCACAAATGCATTGTTAGAACAAATCACAAGCATCTAATTACTTCTTCCAAATTAAATGTAAAATGTTAGGTACAAAATGAATAAAGTAATACAACCACAGTAGAAAATATTATATTATATACTTACGTACAGAGCAACAGATTTCATAGAACGATTTTAAATCGATCCAAATTTGAAAATTTTGACGTCCCCTTACAACAACCCACGATTTTTCTACACAATCATGGACAACCCGTATTGTGTATTGTATAGTAGTGCAATCAAATCGAAAGCTAACTATGTAGGTGTTTATCTGTTCCTCTTTCTTAAATCTGTGAAGTATATAAGTATATAAGTGCGTGTGTCTCTAACCCTTCTTTATGTGAACACGTTATACCCAAAATAATTATGGTCTTAACTAAAAGTTCGATCGCATCGCAAGATTTCTTATGTACCTATCTCTATTTACAAGTTGTAACTACTGCAAGTATCCCTCGAGTAATTGTTTAAAAAAAATCCCTATGGACCGGTGCAACGAGACCTACAGCCGAATGCGAGTTGCGCAACTGAAATTGCCCTACGGGTTGCGAAATTATTAACAAAAAGCAAACCCACCTATGGATCACAACCTTAACCTGAATTGTATGCAACGCGAATTCGACTCGATTGTGTTTAAAATAGACTCTGAGTGTCAATTACATTTCACTTTACACAAATTAGACATACTTAGATGTTATTTTACAGACGCACAGTCTCAATCCTAGTGCTATTATAAATGTGAAAGCTTGTGAGGATGGATGAATGGATTTTAATGAAATTTGGTATGCTGGTACTTTAGGATGTGGATGAACAGATGCTTATTTTCCATACATTTTCATCCCGAAAAAGTAGTGTTTCGGTCAGATATCGTATTTATGTGGGTGTGTTTGACCGTCTTTCACGCTTAAAGGGCTGAACCGGTTTGAATGAAAATTGTTATGGAAGCGGTTAAGGTTTTGGATGTACACATAGACTACATTTTATCGAGTCATACTGTATGTTAAAGGCTAATTGTTACCCGCGATTTTGTACGCGCAAAAAGAAAATATTCAAATCCCTTGGTTTTTTCAACATATATAATATTATAATTGTAACAATATGTTGCCCACCACAAAAGGAAATCAGGCGGAAACCGTACATTTTGCCGCGTTAAAAATTAGACTATGTCGTTTTCTCTCGGTCTACTGTATATAATATTTGCTGAATTACATCAAAATCGGTCAAGAAGTTTCAGGGCCTATTAAATGCAAACAAACATACAAGCAATCAAATATTCCCTCTATATAATATTAGTATAGATTAAAGAATATACAATGATAATGATTATCTATAGGTAAACTTATAGTTCTACCTGTGACATTTTCATTATCATCATCATCGCGCTGCGCAGCGCCGCGCCGCTCTTGTAATGTATCCTCTTTGTAGTGAATAAAGTTCAATTTTGTATCGCTAATTTAAAAATGTCACGTCGCGTCGCGTCATGGTGCATGGCGCCTCATGGTGTTATAACAATAATAAGTGTGAACATAAACGCACAAACGGAGATGTAGGCAATTCTGCGACCTACATAGTATAATATTTCATACAATTTTAGGATCGCGTGACGTCATATTTACAGTGACTTTTGTATGGAGAGTAAACGGCGTACCTTTGAAAATATTGATTATTTAATACTCGTATTATACTGTTTCTACTGAGAGCTTACTTATATTTAACAGTAGGTACTATTCATTTATGCAATAAATAAACCAGTCGTCTAGCTCTAGCCTATTGAGTTAGCAGATAATGTTTTTATTTGCTTAGGTACCTCTTGTTTATAATATATTTTTATTATTTGACTGCGTATAATAATTAAATGATTTAAATTCGTATTTTCCTGTATTGAATAATTAATATATTTTTCTAATTAGAAATTGACAGAATTTAGTTTAATATCTTCAGTTACTGTTAATAACTAATTAAGTAAGAGGAACGAAACATATTTTCACGATGATAGTTAAAAATAGTTTACTGTCATCATGAGTCACGACTCACGACCAATAAAACTTGTGTTCCTAAACTATACCAGTATTACAAGCCAGTACGATCTGACGTCATCGGCATATACTGAGGCTGGGACTGTATGATCCGGAATCCGTAAGGCCGGGATAAATTCAGAGCACTGAAAATAGAACTCTGCTCTAATACAATAGAGAATCGAAGTGTCGAGTGTCGAGCTGCGCCATATATGCCATTGACATTCGACTCGATACATGTGTGTTAGATTTTCAGCTCTATTGTACTAGCGCAGCGCGCTATTTTCAGTGCTCTAAATTTTCCCCGGCCTTACGGATTACTGATCATTAGTCCCAGCCTTATGGCGCACCAAAACGCTACATGGATACTGGCCAGTGGCCACCCCGGTCAATGGCTGCAGCCCGCGTGCCAGTCCAATGTGGCGACCTGACGTGACGTCAAATCTTACTGGCCAGTAGTACTGGCATAGTTCCGGAGCACAAGTTTATTACTAAAATATTTTAATTGAGTAAGTATGTACTATCGAACAAGTTGCCGCTCGACAGGCATAAGATTAAAATAGCTTAACAGCGCCGCTGACACGTGCGCACGCACACATACTCACACGTAAATACGTAGGTCAACCACGTCTGCAGTCGTTGCGGTCACTTCCTTCGTGTTTAAATATTTTGAGGCGTTCTAGTGCAACGGAAATTGTTTTGAAATTGGTCGATCAGGAACTTTGTCGATATTGTACGTCATCAAGTTTTAGGAATTATAATAATATCTATTCCAAAAAAAGTCCAATTAATGTTTGGATGTTGGACTAACGTTCCAAGATAAATATGGTCCAAAGGCTTCTTTATTCTAACGTTTTACTAAATATGTTTTAGTACACTTACGTATTGAACTGTTTTTTTTTTAAATTCGCATTACTTATAATACTAGCTTTTGCCCGCGGCTCCGCCCTCTATGGAAGGAATTAAGGACCTTTAAATTATATAAACGTATAATTAACTTAAAAAAAAAAATAGCAATATCTACTGGTATTATACATCAAAGCATATGGGGCAGACCAACGTGTTAGTTATTACATGCTCGGGTCACGTCGGCTAATTGTCGTAACCGATCGCCCTTTGCTAGGGCAGGGATTCCTAAAGGACAGACAACGGAACACCAAACAAATATCTCTTGTTTTATGGCAGCCATATATCGAGCGGATGTACAGAGCCCGAGTCTTATGAAATAATCTACGTAACCGTGGATTATTTAACCCCTAGGTTCTGCGGAACCCACTTTGGGAATTCCTGTGCTAGGCCATATCATTCATATAGATACGCGGCAAATTCCCAAAGAGAAGTATACAATGTAAAGTGACTCTAATTAAGTAAGTCTAATTACATTTTTATGAAATAAAAAAAATACTAAGTAACTTATTTCAACTTGCACGATAAAGTAATGGATGTACTTAATAATATCCAATCCTTACTAATATTATAAATGTGAACGTAAGTTTGTTGGTTTGGTTGTTACTTGTTACGCTTTCGCGTAATAACTACTTAACCGATCCTCATGAAAGGCACAGATATAAAGTAAACCACGGGGAAGAACATAGGCTTCGTTTTATCGCGGAAAATGTACGGTTCCTGCGAGATTTTCTTTTGCTGCTGTTTCTATGTACATAAGTATATATATTTTCTGCTTTGTGCTAGTACTCCAAAGCAAAGCTCGGTCTGCCAGATAATTATTATTAGTGTAGATTACAGAATCAATACTGCGAATCATTCAGTTAAACCTAAACTAGGATATTTATAGTTCGAGCCAGCATTCGGCAAGGTTAAGACGTACTCGGGACGTTTACGATGCGGTTCCCGCGACGACTGACAGCTCTGTCTAGGTCAATAGTTATATGACTGGTATTGTAGTATTAGATAGTAATTAGTAATAGTACTGTAATACCTACTAGATAGTATAATAGTCTTAGAAGTAGTACGATTTAGTGACGACTGATCGCTCTAAGGGAATAAGATGTTTGCACTAGCTTTAAGCCCCTAGTAGGTGACCATAATATATTTTATAGATTGATTTATTAAAGTACTCATTACTCAAGTCACTATCATAAAATAAATTATAAAAATAAATCTTTCCACATACGGTATTAATTTTTTTTTTGAGAAACTAATTTGATGGACTAGGCATCTTGAATTGGACTTGGTCTCTACGGCATTTCAAAAGTTTTTTTCTTTTAATGCTTTTGTGGGATTGATTTGAGCTGAGAGTATATTAGAATTTGAGCCTTAGCCAAGTAACAAGTTTCATTCCCTAAATACGACGGTGAAGTTCGAAAACAAAAATGTATGCGATTTGACATAAGCATCGCTATGTCACTTAGCGATGCTTATGTCAAATCCCATTTTTTTTAACTTCGTCGTCGTAATTAGCGAATGCAACTTGGCTAAAGGCTCTGGGCCTTTAGTCACGATTCAGTAGATAATTTCGACGACGAAGTTCGAAAACAAAATATATGGGATTTGACATAAGCATCGCTAGCGACATGCCACTTGGCGATAACTTAGTATGTCAAATCCCTTACATTTTTTATTTTGAACTTCGCCGTCGAAATTAAGTATAAGTCAAAAGTGCAATAGATTCAAGCCTAAAATAAATTTAAAAAATACAAAAAACAATACGTAGGTTATTATTATCATTTTTTTATTTTAAGACCAATTATTGGGTTAAAAAAAACTATAATTCAATAATTTTTATTGGAATTCAAAGAAAATAAAATACAAAAGTAAGGCATTATTACAATACAGCTGAAAATCGTGTCCAGCTGTCAAATCTGACATTTGACACTTGACACTTCGATTTTTAGCTATAATGTACTAATGCATAGTTAAAGTACTTAATTTATAGGGGTTTTGTGAGCTTAAGTTTTAAAATTTAACTTGAGTATCATTTCTCGGACGTCACTTTTTACAACCTCAGCATTGTAAATAACAATTTACCAAGCTTAGTTCGCCTGTCCAAGTGAATTTAAGGGGGAAGGATGCTATGGATGCCAACGAAGGGTTGGACAAGAATAAATAGGTCCTATCTTTGATTGTGAAACGCAAGTTAAATATTAACAATAGAGTACTGTTTAACGGGGATAGCTATCTTTCTTTAATCTTAGATATGTTATTGAAAACGGCCGATATATGAGCGTCCCTATCTCTAGTAGGCTATCCGTCCGCCGATAAAGCCGCCATGAGAGGAAATGCCATCTGTCAGTAGGTTATTGAAACGCGAGTAAAGACAAAAGATAAGATTTGACTATCTTTAGTAGCAAGGATTACGGATAGATAGGTTATTGAGAACGGCCGGGCCGTTACAGAAGCAGATAGAGATAGGCTTAGTTAGCGTTACTAATAAATATTATTATTATACTGGTAGAGATATTCAGGTGAGAGAAATAAGCTTTCTCCATCCTTATTTGATCGAAGACTTGACATTGACATGGATTCACAAAGTTTAATATTATTGACACATGAAAGAAATGTTATGGTCAAAGTCGACAACAGACATTCACGACTTTGCCAAAACCGTAATAATAATAAATGAAACTGAAATATGTAAAATAGAAATTAAAAGCAAAACAATTTACACAAATTCGTCAGACTTATTTAATAAACAGGTGTACTCAATATGATACAAATAATTACTTTTATTAATATTAGGCATACTAATGTTTAACATAATGAATTTTCCCAACAAGCATGACTCCTTTTAATTTTTTTTACATTCTTGCATAGCTGATACTTTTGTAAGAATGAAGAATTAAAAAATAGTTTGTTTGGTAAAACACTGAACAAAAAAATATACATTAAAAAGCAAAACATAAGAAATTTTACCATATTGGTGCCCACTCAGCATATTACCAGTACCTAATGAAATAAAAATAAAATGACATTGGAATATAACTTATATTATTATGCCTTTATGTTTTAAGCCTGTAACATAAAAAAATATAATTAAGTAGCCTTCAAACAAATAAAACGAGATTATAGTGTCATCCATTTTTGTGAGGTACGATGCAACGGACATGCACAGACACGTCATACTTTTAAAACCCATCTGTTTTCGTCGCGGGTTAAAAGTGATATTATGACAATGTGCCATCATCAACATGTATGTATAATTGTACCTTTAACATAATGACTTACAACAACCTTACTTAAGCTATGGTGCTGTCTTTGTCTGTCAAGTGACTTTTACAACGATCAGAATAGCTTATCCGTTGTTAAAATATTATTATTAGAATGGCTCACAGTATACTATTGGTAATACTAAGCAGTTGCCAATCATATTATTATATAGTATACGTATAAATATAGTATTATGATTGGAAACCGTTTTGTCGAAACCAGAATCTAAAATACGTTAACTAAGTTAACTCCTCGTCAGCTTAAGCTAAGGTGTCCGCTATAAAAAATCGGTAAGGTTTGCTAATAACATTAATAATAATACTTATTTTTAGGGATCCGTACCCAAAGGGTTAAAAAGGGTACTGCGACTTCGTTGTCCGTCTGTCTGTAACCAGGCTGTATTAGGTGAACCGAGATAGCTCAACAGTTGAAATTTTCACAGATGATGTATTTCTGTTGCCGCTATAACAATACAAACAGAATAAAATAAACATTTACGGGGGGCTCCCATTCAACAAACGTGATTTTTTGCTGCGTTCTACGGACCCCTTCGTACGCAAGTCCGACTCACACTTGGCAGGTTTGATTAACCCTTTAGTGAAATTACACTTACTATGCAGTATTACTTTCCATTTTATTTTTCTCGTTTTTTTTTCTCCAGTCAAACCTTAAAAGGCCGAGTTTTGAAGAATGGCCGTTACACATAAAGTAGATCCCAAAAACTCGTGTCGTTCCTTGTTCGTAAATAATTTAATATGTAAATATTAGGGTTGCCAACCATCCTTTTTTCCCAGGACAAGTCCTGATTTTTAAAGTGGCCTGGGCTGTCCTGGATAGTTTCAAAGCAGCGTCCTGGGTTTTTATAGCGCCCTGATAAAGTCGTGTATTTTAAAATTCGCGCTCCACTTTTGCAATTTTTTTTTTGTAATTTAATTTTATTCAAATACTTTTATGAAAAACTATTATTATTAGCATTACATGTATTTCATTTAACTTATTAAATTAACTGTTGCAACTCTATTACTGCGTCCTGTTTTTACATCAAATCCTGGTTTTTTATTTGGAGTTGGCAACCCTAGGGTATATCCATTGTAGTGCCGCAACGTTTTGTCTTCTAATATTTTATTTACATGCTTTTAAAGCACCTGCTAGTAAAGTATGTACGCGGTTTCAGATACAGTATTAAAATATATACAACAGTGGCGTTCCTACAACTCCATTCCTATCGGCTTCACTTACCACTTATCTTTTGAAGACTCTTGTCCAAATCCGTACCTATTATACAGGCTAGGGCTTCCCTATGATCCTTCATAGGGAAGCCCTAGCCTTCTCCAGCCTTCGCCATTGGTATACAGGCTACAGACTTGACTTGTGTTTCGAAAACCGTAATTCATTTGCTTCTCCTCTATTGGTTTTTTCTTTGCGTCACTCTGTTTACAAAATGAAAAACTTGAAATATAGTATTATTTTCGAGTACGAGTTCCACCGTGGCACCAGTGCTGCAGAAACGGCTCTCAGGATTAATGATGTGTATGGCGACGGTGTCGCAAAAGAAAACACAGTGCATTTTTGGTTCCAACGTTTTCGTTCTGGAAATTTCGACCTGCAGAACGAGCCCCGTGGACGGCCGGAGACCAAAGTTGATAATGAAGAATTGTAGGCTATTGTGGAAGCGGATCCATCGCAAACCACGTCCGAGTTAGCTGCAGGCTGCGGTATTCGTGATAAGACTGTTTTAATCCACTTAAAGCAAATTGGGAAGGTGAAAAAGCTTGAAAGGTGGGAACCTTATGAATTGAGTGCAGCAAACCGACAAACGCGCGTCGACTGCTGCGTTACATTACTCAACCGGCACAATAATGAAGGGATTTTAAATCGAATCATTACGTGTGATGAAAAGTGGATCCTGTACGATAATTGGAAACGCTCATCGCAATGGCTGAACCCTGGCGAAACAGCCAAAGCCTGCCGCAAGCGAAAATTGACTCAAAAACTTGTTACTTGTGAGCGTTTGGTGGACTAGTGCCGGTGTCGATTACTACAGCTTTCTTAAGTCTGGCCAGATGATTACGGCAGATGTCTATTGCCAGCAACTACAAATCATGATGGATAAGCTAGCTGCTAAGCAACCGAGCTTGGTCATTCGCTCTAGGCCACTGCTGCTTCAGGACAATGCTAGACCACACACTGCACAACAGACGGCTACCAAATTAGAGGAGGTTCAATTGGAATGTCTTAGACATCCACCGTACTCCCCGGACCTTGCTCCAACAGATTACCATTTTTTTCTTTAGAAATTTGGATAACTTCTTGCAAGGGAAAAAATTCAACTCCGATGGGGCAGTCTTTGGACTGCCCCATCGGAGTTGAATTTTTCGCCTTCAAAAATTTCATTTATTCCTGTCCGAATGGTTTTTTTAGTAAAGGAATCAATGAACTACCTATGAGATGGCAAAAGTGCATATACTTTAATTAAATAAATATATTATGTTAAAAAAAAAACGACTTTATGTTTCTCCTTTACAAAACGCCAATGTAATGACCTAATATTTATTAAATAGTAAATTAAATTCAAGTCTGTCCGTGTGTCTGTATGTTCGCGATAATCTCAAAAACTTTCGACAGAGTGGTTCCTGAGATAGGTTAACGTATATAATTTGTTAAGGTTTTGTGTAAATTGGTTGATATAATACTAGCTGTTGCCCGCGGCTCCGCCCGCCTAAATACAGTATCCCACGTGAACACTATACTTTTTCGAGATAAAAAGTATCCTGTTTTAATCCAGAGCTTAAACTACTACCATACCAAATTTCATCGAAATCCGTTTAGTAGTTTTGGCATGACATGGTAACAAACATCTATCCATCCATCCATCCCCACAAACTTTCACATTTATACTATTATAATTATATATAATTATTGATATTTCATAACAATGTATGGTGGGATTGTTTCTCTTTTATCAACTGTCTACAAAAAAATGGTGGCCTAAAAATGAATATTTAAAAAATCATTAATTAAAATAATGCATTTGTAATTTTGCTTAACCGATTCGTGAAACGGGTAGCTAGCCCTTCTTGGCTGAAAGTTACTTCCATTTTGGTATTCAGCGAAAATATGATTATGAGATAAATCTTCTCTTGATTAAAGAGCGGGGATATTTAATTCATTTCAGATACAGTTGATTACGCGTTTTTTGTTATAATCTTTTAGGGTTCTATGGATAATGGAAACAAGTTCTGCCATGGTATTGGTATATTTATTTATTCCAGACTTACATACCTATTATCAGCGTAATGGCTATCTAGACAAGACGATGGACGAGACATAGTATCGGCAAAGGCAAAATAGGGATAAATATTAAATTATAGACTACATCTTTAAAAAAATTTGTTTTATTCCAGGTGGATTCTTTGCAGCTTTCTCCCTATACAACACGATCAACAAGCTGATAGCCCCCGTCAGCGAGAACGAGATAGCCTGCATCCACGGCCTCCGGGCTATAGCTACTGTGGCTCTTCTGGTAGCCCACAAATTTTTGCCGGTCGCTGTCACGCCTTACAACAATAGGTTGAAGGTTAGTGAGGTAAGTTTGTGTCGCATGATCCCACTCACCCAAGCAGAGAGATGCTTGGCCAGGCCAACGCCTCCCGAATACCGATGAACCCTATCAGATCGTCCGTACTGCTTATTAGTTTATGCAACCTGTAAATCCATAACATGTATGTGCCCCTTATTTAAACCAATAGGCTAGACCGCTAGTTGACTGATTTTTTTATTGTATAAATGAATTATTAAATATGAGTAAGTTCTTAGAAGAAAGAGTGTATTCATGAAAAATCAATATTTTCATAGGTATAAGTATATAGGATTTGTTTAAAGAATTTCGCAAACTTCGTGAAAAAGCTCCATACAAAAGTCGTGTCTTGTGTCTAAATGTCTAACTCTGATGTCACGATTAGGCAAATATAAGGCCTCAGGAACATAAGTATTTATAAATATCTCAGATAATAATTGTGCGTTTAAGTTCATATTTACCATAATGAATGTTTCTGTATATGATGTAAGTAAACTAACGATGTAGGTTAATGTAAATGTTTTTTTTTTGTATTTCTTTGATGTATCTGATTCCGTAGTAGTTACACAAAAAATATTATATTTTTTACGTTTATCAAGTAGTAATCAATATTTGTAAGTATGTAAATTTAACTAAATATTTTACATGTCGTCTCCCTTATAGGAATTATGACGGGATAAAAATAAACCACCTTCAGCAAACACTAAGAATGTTGCAACGACACGAAAATCACAACATATCACGTCGTATTAAATTAAGGCAAACGCCTGTTTAGAAACACTTAGCAATTCTTTCTAACTTAAAGATATATCGCAAACCGAATTTTACCGCAGGAACCGCAATCAATTACTGTAAAATATATATTTTTTAGAATTTTTAGGAAAGTATTTACTTTCATATGGTTAATTTATAAGTACTTTATTACAAGTTTTGTAAAAAGAAACCTCTTATGTTTATTTGTTTAGTTGTAATGAAAAAGATTTCTCCGAAAAAAGTTACCTAATTATTTTAAATTTGAAACCAAACATTTAGAAATCTAATTTAATAGACCTTTAATTTTGCATTACTTGAATAAATGTTGATTAAAACTTCGTTCTCAAGGAAATTCTCAAATTGCGAATTTTTTAATGAAATTCAAAAATTGCAAAGTTTTATAAACGTCCAACAAAGTTCGTGGCCTTTTTTGGGTCAGCGAATGAAAAAGATACTTAAGTACTTACTTAATTTTCAAAGTCAAGTACCTACATTAGCTAGATTAAGAAGGTATAAATTTAGAAATATAATTTAATTAAAAAAATATACTAGAATTTGTCCGCGATCTTGTTTCATACTCAAAAAAGTACTTACATAACTTTTTCGTATTACATACTTTTGTAGGTGACTTTAGGAAAATTGTTGAAACTAGCTCTGGATACGTTGGGAAAATCACTTAACAGTAAAATACAGCAACATGGATTCGTGTATCCGCGGGTAGAAAACACCCGATGTCTTTTAGAGCAATAAGATAGGACATGAGATGTCTAGAATTTGTCTATTAACTAGAATTCATATAAACTTTGTTAGGATTGATTATGACGATAAGAATCTTAGTCACCGTCCAAAAATACTAGTGTATATCAGACACAATCATCGATGTAATGTCGGACAAATACGCTGGAGGCGTGCCAGGTGGTAAACATACGTGTACGTGATGAATGACCAGTGACCACTAATCAATACCATTATCATTACTCATTAATCATCATTAACAGACTCCGTAGTCCAGTGGTTTGAGCTTGGCTCTCGACTCGGATGTTTGGACTCGTTGGTCCGATTCCGACGATGGAACAACAAAAAAATGTTTCCAAATTTGCTTAGGGCAATGCAGGCTGATCACCTGATTGCCTGACAAGAAAGATGATGCGCCGGATGGGTATGTAAAAAGTCGGTTCTGAGTCTGACCTCTCGCCAGTCATGTCGGTTATCCGTTCCACTAGATTTGAGAGTACCTAAAGGAAGAGAGAAAAGATTCTTCTCGCCGGGCGAGTTCCCGAACCGGTGGGAGGCATCATGTAGGACAATTCTATAAGTGTTATTTGATAACCTATATGGAAATAAAAAATATTGAGTTTGAGTTTTGTGAGTGCTCTTGTGTACTGCACACACACTTGGGCACTATAAAATAACTGCTGCGTAGCTGGCCTGGTTTCAATGAAACCGGCTACCGTCACCGATGTCGGTGTGGGGAGCAATTATTTTTCCTTAGGCTTTTGAACATCCTCATCTCCGTCATATTTTTAAGCAATAAGCGAACGAGCAGACAGATTGCCTGTTGGTAAGCGATTACCAGCGCCCATGGAACAACAAGGGATGTGTTACGACTTTACGAGTACAAAACGTTGCCGTTCTTTGTATTTACAATCTTCTTAGGGCTCCGGTAGGTACCATCGCTCACCCTGTTTTTTTTCTATTTGTCAAAGGTTTCTGTGAGTTCAAGTCGTGCCGAAGCAAGGCTTTTATCTAATAATAGCATTAATTTTCCGCGGCTTCGCCCGAGTGACTTTAGGTTTTAACCTTTCATCCCCTATTTTACCCACCTAGGGGATGAATTTTAGAAAACGCTGAAATACGTGATTCGTTATTTTTGATCATGCAAATATGTCCAAGGAATAAAAAGTTTCATACTAACTTTAATCACCTATTTTACCCCCTTGGGGGTTGAACTTTGAAAAATCCCTCCTTAGTGGACGCCTACGTCATATGAGAAATATGTGTGCAAAATTTCAAATTTCTAGCCCTTATTTAAGGGTTTGGCTTGTGCGTTGATACATAAGTCAATCAGCTTTGCCTTTTATATACAGGGTGACCTGAAATTCGATACATTCCTTTGAAAGACAGAAAGTAGACCTCATTTACAGTAATATTTTTCTTGGCATCCCCTATCCAAAAGTTGATATTTACAAAGTTATTGAAATTTCAAAAATATTTTCTTTATTTTCGACTTTTTGACTTTGACATGACGTATTTTTAAAAATGTTTGTCTTTTTAGTGATTTTTTTATGTATTTTAACCGTCAATGAGTCAAATATTATTTTTTAGGAATAAATAGGGACAAACTAAGCGAGAACTTTTCATTATGAGACATGAAACAGAATTTTCTTTTAAGAAAAATGCACATTTTTCTTAAAAACAGGTGATTTTCTTAAAAAAATGTATGATACAATGCGTACAAATACCTTAAATAACTATCTTACCTCATAAGCTTCCAAAAAAGGTACAAATATGTACATAAAAATATGAACATGTAATAAACAAAGACAAAACAATCATCAGGTAACGTTATCTCAAGAATTACTCTACCTGAGGCGACCTTTTTTTTCAATTGTTTCCTTTGTTCAAACTTCGGGATGTTTCGGCTACTGTCGTCGCGGCCCTTTGTCAATGAGTTACCGACTGGCTTAGAGAGCAAATTTAGTAGCTAATATTAGTTTTAAGTCAACTATTGCCGTGTACGGACGTATTTTTGCTTTAAACTACACCCTTACTTCTACTTGTGATTTTTTTGTATCGCGATGGCTGCTTTTGAGTACGATGAATACGCTGACATCTTGTTTTGTTACGGACTTTGTAATGGTAATGCTGCTGCTGCACGAAGAACATACGTTGAACGTTTTCCTAATCGACGAGTGCCAAACGTTAGAGTGTTTTCAACAACATTTCGACGAATTCGGGAAAGCGGCCGTGTTGATAGAAGACGTGGCGATTCAGGCAGACCTCGTTTGTATGCTCCAGAAGAAGAAGAAGAAATTTTAACACTTTTTCAAAATGATCCTTCTATTTCTACAAGAGCGGCAGCTAGAAGACTTGGATTGAGTCAATGGAAGGTGTGGTTTACAGTACACACAGCGCGTCTACATCCATTTCACTACACACCTGTCCAAGCGTTGAAAGAAGGAGACCCGGTTAGAAGAATGGAATTCTGCCGTTTTATGATAAATGCAGACATGGAGGATCGCAATTTCTTCTCAAGAATATTGTGGACGGATGAATCGAAATTTGACCGTGACGGGATAAACAATTTCCACAACACACATTACTGGGCACCAAAAGGAGAAAACCCCAGGATGAAAAAAGAAAGGGCCCATCAAACCAGATTCAGTCTAAATGTCTGGATAGGTATAATTAATAATAATTTAGTTGGACCTCATTTTTTGCCTCGAAATTTAAATGGTGAAATGTACGAACATTTCCTAACAGAGGAGATTACTGGTTTAATAGAAGATGTTCCAATAGCAACTCGTCGTAATATGATTTTCCAGCATGATGGTTGCCCGGCCCACTTCCGCCTCGGCGTACGCCAGTGGCTAGACCAAACTTACCCACATCGCTGGATAGGTCGAGGCGGGCCAATTCCTTGGCCAGCACGGTGTCCGATTTGACCCTGTTTGATTTTTATCTTTGGGGTCATATGAAGGCTTTGGTGTATACTACACCCATAATTACTGTAGAGGAGCTCAGAAGCCGCATAAGAAGTGCAGCAGAAGAAATCAAAACTAGTCTTACTACCAGAATAATCAAAACAGAGGTACGGAGAAGACTACGGGCCTGTATCAGAAACAGAGGTTCACATTTTGAACAAGACCTAAAGTAGAATATTTATTATTAAATTTAATTAAACATTGATGTTTTTTAAACACAATAAACGTAATTAAATTCAAGTTTTTCCTTTTATTTTAACCTTATCGCAAATAAATCGATTTAGACATTATTTCATTTTACTTCTAATATGTTTACTACAACGTCATATTTTTATGTAGATATTTGCACCTTTTTGGAAAGCTCATTAGCTTAGATAAGGAAGTTATTTAGAATATTTGTCCGCATTGTATCATACATTTTTTTAAGAAAATCACCTGTTTTTAAGTAAAATGTGCATTTTTCTTAAAAGAAAATTCTGTTTCATGTCTTATAATGAAAAATTCTCGCTTAGTTTGTCCCTATTTATTCCTTAAAAATAATATTTGACTCATTGACGGTTAAAATACATAAAAAAATCACTAAAAAGACAAACATTTTTAAAAATACGTCATGTCAAAGTCAAAAAGTCGAAAATAAAGAAAAAAATTTTGAAATTTCAATAACTTTGTAAATATCAACTTTCGGATAGGGGATGCCATGAAAAATATTACTGTAAATGAGGTCTACTTTCTGTCTTTCAAAGGAATGTATCGAATTTCAGGTCACCCTGTATATAGACTAGCTTTTGCCCGCGACTTCGTCCGCGTAGGTGTCGAAAAAGATTGTAATAGAATTTTGTGTTCGTTTTTTTAACATATTCTAAATTAATAATATGTTTAAATGTATGAATGCTTATAAAATATAACAATCTTTATTATGGCCGATTTTAAGGTAACAAAAAACATGAAAATAAAAAGTCCGGTATTTGATTTGGTGAAAGTTACACGGGTGATGATACATTTTTACAACGAAATAGATAAGTTAAAAAAAAAAATAACTTTGTAAACAATATTGTGTAAGCAACGATTCATTATTATTACTTACAAAGGAATACTGATGACGGTACTGCAGTATTTCTTTGTAAACAATATTTTTGTTTTTCTTTCGGGTGCTAGAATCATCAGGCTACACGGTGCATCTACTCTCGAGCATGCTACATATAATTGGCCGTGGGAAAAGCAGCTTCCCCTCAAGTCTACTCCCGCTAGCACCAAATTCAATCTCAATTGTTTGTCACATGACGAACAATTTCTTTGCGAACATGCATGGAGCGATCTTGTGTGCCGTATAATAAATATGACAACGCACGGAAAAGGCATGCACCATCTCCCACTATTGGTACAACAGTAAGGTTTATTATTTTACCATTAACGATAACCAACTCTGCTCCCATTTTTTTAATAGATACAGCTATTATATACAAAGAAATAAAACAACAAACAAATACCTCCTTACGAATAAAAAGATTTACACAACGGATAACTTAAACAGCGTAGCTGTCTTTGTCTGTTGCGTTGGAAAAGTCACTTGACAGACAAAGAACATTGTTTAAGTTATTCATTGCGTAAATCTTTTTATTAGTAAGGGGGAAGGAAATTAATTATTACAACAAAAGAAAAAGAAACTAAATTAACTACACTCAAAATATTCTAATGAAATAGTTAAACTTTAATGGAGCAATCGCTGGTAGGTAGGTAATTTAGGAGTTTTCCAAGCAAAATCAAGGTATAAGGTGAGATTTTCATAAAATGACCAAGAACAAAATATAAAATTAAAATTTCGAATTCTAATCAGATTTATTTTTCAACACATGACAATAATATGACGTGTCAAAACAAAATAAAAAAATGGATCACTCGCAGGCAAACGATTGTTACGATCAAATTGGAAATTAATTCGTAAAGGTAAATTGTTAACAAAGCTTGTTAACGAAGCTAGTTGTTTCGATAATTTATAGACTGAGATCCCACGCCAGCCTGACTACACCTGTCACTTACACTTTTACTGATAAATTAAATTTCATTTTGTAGTATAGGTGTGTATAATGAATATACCTATTCATAGTTCATAGCCGCTATTTTCTGCGGTAGGCGCCAAAAGTACGAAAGAAATTTACTTGTATATGAAAAGGGTAGTTAAGCTGGCCTCGGATCTCAGGCTATATTCATTATTGATCTAAACCGATTTACTTACAACTACGAATCCAGTACCTAAATGTTTAAATTGTAAAGACTAAATCGATCGATCGCTTGTCAGTGGGAGCTTAAAATCAAAAGCACTAAGGAGTAGGTACTGATATAAAATTGAATGCAAATCGCTCGAAAAACAACTTTCTTTCCCTTTTTTAACCCCGTTGTGTGTTTTAACCCGGGAGTATGTTGTTTATTAATTTTAAGTATTGCTAAGCATTATCAAAAAATATATTCAGGAAACCCTTCTCCGCATAAACTTTAACTGTACCAAATATCATACTCCTCCATTTGGACAATTCTCGTAAAACCATACTGAAAGTTTTTGCTTTACATATTACTATCATAATAATATTATTATTTCATAAAATAACTTCATATTAAAGCGTGTTAGAGCCTCGTGGAGCCTTCGTTCGTATGCATAGAATAAAAATCAAGTCCCTAAGTAATTATTAGACGTGTGTATGTCATGTCATGAATAAGTCGATCAATTACACTAGTTCACTTGCGTCATGTCGTTCATTTATTCAGTTTCAGTACATACATATTTTTAGTTCACATCCATCGCCCGTCCCCAAAATCCCGATAATGCAAAAAGCGACATATTAAACTCATTTGCAGCAAGTAACATTTAAGATAGGGAGAATTCTGAGGAGAGGAACAGTGAGATATGACTTGATCCATTGGACTGTACCCACTACGCAGCAGACTTATAATTGAACTACTGAACTAAAAGAGTGATATAGTTCACCATGATCACGCATCTTATCTTTTTAGTGACACATTTTGACCATCTCTAGTAGTTATTACTAGTAATGATGAAGATGGTTTCCAGATAGTGTCGTCCCCGCTGTTCTCGTGGTGTCGGGCTGGCTGGATCTTCACCGACTGTTTCCTGCTGCTCAGCGGGGCCCTCGCCTCCTACAGAACGTCCAAAGACGACAGCGTCATCTCCAAAGTGCTGTCTAAGTATTTGAGGTAGGCACTGGTATATTATGTGTATTACTCGTATTCTATCGATGTGTAAAGGTATAGCCTGGAAAACGAAAGTTGAACCTTAGAAATGGCGGAAAATTCAAATAATCTGATGAGTTATTTGATAATTAATTAATCTGTACTAACATGATAATAAAATATGATTTTTTTTTTCTCTTTAAAAAAAACCCACTGATTTTACTCCTTATGAAACGATATACGTATTATAATATAAACCCGGGGTATGAAAATCTATGGGAGTAAAATCGAATTCACGATGTCTGACGGTCACACGGAGATGTCACACGATGTTAGCCGAAGATGTCACACTTTTAATATCTCCGATAAAAATTGACAACCTTTAAAAAGTTACAAATCAAAATTCTTTAAAAAAATACCGGTTGTCTGTAAAGTCGGTTTACTGACGATAGTTGAACGTGACAACGTCAACAACAACAACAACAACAACAACAACAACAACAATAACAATAATTAGATAAAGGCAATGCGAGGTAACGCTGGTACTTGGGTACTTGGTAACGATAACGGGTAACAGGTAACGCATGAGTCATGTTTTTTCGTGCGTGCAGCCGGCTCCATCGATTTATAAGACGTTATCACGTCAAAAACATAGAGTATAGAGTACAAAATATAAAAAAGTTATAAAACTCTTCTATGTACACACTACGGAGTATTTTTAATTTTTGAGTGCACTTAATTTCTTTGCATTGCACACCAAATTTTACTTTTTAGAGTAAACTGACACACACTTTTTTGTGTCAAATATTGGTTTCAATTTGAATTTGAAGGTCGTAGAGAGTTGCTAAGTTTAAAGTTTGTGAATAACCCAGGTTCAAGTTTCGTTAGCCAGACCCAGTAATTGGTTTGTCTTTAGGGCCCGAACGTGTGCGACGAGAGCGACATAGCTCCTAAGAGCTCAAAGTCGATTCTGCTAATGAAATCCTGCAATAATATAGTTACGATCCACGTCTGTGTCACGTTGACGACGACGTGAAACAGAAGGTCAAGGAAAAACGATAACGCAACGCAACGCACTAATGAAGCCTCGCTCTAACCCAGTAGGATCTATTTTCTTCATAATATTTGTATTACGTCACACATAATGGCGGCACACGCGAAAAATGATACGTTATTTACTTCCTCACGTGTATCATATTGCCAACATAATATCACGCATCAGACTTTAAGTGACTGATCTATAAGCAAACTTGAAAGTTTTATGACCTCAAAGACATTCTGCACTTATATTATTAAGAGGAAAGATTTGTTTGTATAAATATCTATATGCTTGTTTTCATTGAATAGGCTCCGAAACGACTCGACCGATTTTGATGGGCACAGATATCGAGTAGACCACGGGGATTGGCATAGGCTGTAGTTTTTATTGCGGTAAAATATCCGGTTCCCGGGATTTTATTTTGCACGTACGAAGTCGCAGGAAACATTTAGTGTAGAATATAGAGTCAGGAATATCGTTGTTACAATTACATTCTGTTTTGGTATTGTAGGTAATTAATAGGTGGGCTTGAACATTCTTATAATATTACAGTATACTTAGGTATAGTTCGGTTCACGAGAGACGACCACAAATACTCACCCATGAAGGAAAGCCTTACTTTTTTTAAAGGATCAGGAAACGAGCAGATGCATCGATAATGGTAAGCGATTGCCGAAGCACATGGATAGTTGCAATACCAGATTTCGCACAGACATTCGCACTTGCATTCCTGGTCCTTAAAATCCCCAACTCCCTTGGGCCTCCGGTAACCTCACTCACTTGGCGAAACACAACTCAAGCGTTATTTCACGAAGGTTTTCTGTGAGTGCCGAGTTTTCTCTACTCTCCCGTTATGAGTAAATAATATTGAAATGTTAGTAAAATAATGTAGTATTGTAGATGCTGGTTGTCCATCTGCGCATCACTCCGCAATCCGCACCTCCAAGAGGACCGATATATGACGTCTGAACAGTAGTCATCATCTGAACTGATCTGTACAAAAATATACTGTTTTTTAATTATTATCTTACGCCCTGTGGGATTATATGATCCGGAATCCGGCGGGCTCGGAAAAATTCAGAGCACTGAAAATAGAACTCTGCGTTACTACTCTAGAGCTAAGCATCGAACACACAAGTATCGAGTTAAATGTCAACGTCATACATATATGACAGCTCGACACTCGACACTTTGATTTTAAACTCTATTTTAAAAGCGCAGTGTTCTTTTTTCAGTGTTCTGAATTTTACCCGACCTTACGGATTCCAGACAATAGAAAGAAGAAGAAAGCAATAGTTCGGCGCTAAATATATGCAACATCTGAAATGCTTACAAATGGGCTTCGGCCTGACCGAGCATACCACCCGCTAGGTCGCAGATTTCCCTTTGGGGCTACCACCACTATTCCCACAGCCCTTTTCAATTACTTTGTACTCAGCAATTTGTGAGTTTTTGGGAGCAATCGAGCTAACCAGGAGGACTATCGTGAATCTGCCACATGTCATCTATGACGACCGTTCATAATATTTTAACTTAGACTTTCTTAAAACTTTAAAGGGAAACCCGAGAAAACTTTATAATGAAAGAGCTAATCAGAATTTCAGTTTCTTACATTAAAACTTTTATCGTTACTTTCAAAAATTTATAAACCTCTAACCTACCTGTTCAAAACTTTTAGGACTTAATTTTTTCGATCAGTGGCTTAAAATTGACAATGAAAATTTGTTTTATGTGAATACTTTTAGTTGAAAAAATGCACACTGTGCACTGCATAGAGTTTAGACGTCTATAATATAATGTCTATAAAATTTTACTAATATGTAAAACTATAGTTTAATAGTATTTTTCTGATATTAGTTTATATAAATAATAATTGCATTAACATAGCCTAGGTATACCTAGGCTATGTTAATGCAATTATTATTTTTGTACAGGGATATACGACCACGTAGCTATTATATAGATATGGCTCTCGACAATATTAGTTTTTCAATGAAAACGAAAGACGATATATGAAAAATTACTATTTTAGAAAGCTATTAGAAATGTGGTTTTATTGCAAGATACGTTTCGAACTGCTTTAGCGGCGTTGAGAGTGAAATTTCTAGGTCTCATTACGATTTTACACATAACGTGCTCTAGGCACGATGAGGGTATTTTTGGATTTTAAATGATGAATGAAGTTTCACTTCAGTCATGTGTACTCTGTACACGTCATGTTAATCCTACTAATATTATAAATGTGAAAGTTTGTGAGGATGGATGAATGGATGGATGGATGGATGTTTGTTACTCTTTCACGCAAAAACTACTGAACGGATTTTGATGAAATTTGGTATGGTAGTTGCTTGAGCTCTGGATAAAAACATACGCTACTTTTTATCCTGAAAAATACAGTGTTCCCATGGGATACTATATTTACGCGGGCTGAGCCGCGCGCAACAGCTAGTATTTTTATATTCTCCCCAAAAAACACTACCTAGCACTGTAAATGTACGAGTTGGTTTCCCAATTAAAATAAATGCAAAACATCTTACGTTAAGCCTATGTTAAAATGTAAGTATAACTATCTTCCCGGTAAGCCTAAAGTAAATTAACATCTTTCCAGGTTAACCCCCGCGCTGCTGGCCGTGGTCCTGTTCTACGCGTACGTGTGGGACAACATGTCCGTGGGCCCCATGTGGGGTACCCTGGTGACCAGGAACGCGGAGATCTGCCAGGAGAGCTGGTGGTGGAACATACTGTACGTGCAGAACCACCTCGCCTTCGAAGACATGGTACGTATCATAGTACGTCAGCGATTAAGAGCACAGAGTAGAAAATATACATACTTACGTACAGATTTCTTTAATATTTTCATAAGCTTTCATAGAACGATCCAATTCGATCCAAATTTGAAACTTTTCCATACAATCGTGGACACACCGTGCTCTTGTAGTAGTGCAATCGAATCGAAAGCCAACTATTTAGCTGTTTATCTGTTCCTCTTTCATTAATCTATTACTAATACTCATATGTGGTATAAGTATTAGGAAAATATTATACTATACAGTTCAACTTCTTCTTAGTGACCCTCGAAAATCTACGCTACCATCGAAGTCTCCGGCAGCGACTGGCGATATACGGAAAGTAAAGTTTCCTGAAACACATTAAGAGAGCAGTTTTACTGAATATTCATAGATCCATTAATACATTTAAAAATGTTGTTAAATAACGTTTCTGTGCTGAAACTTTTTATAAGGTCAATGATTTCATTAACGATTGCGCACCTTGAGCATAAGATGGCTCCCTGCAAGGCTGCTTCTATGTACTTGTGTATCTTGACTTTTGTCTTATATATTAAGTTACTACATTGTAAACAAATTTTTTTTTGTTTGAAAAGAACAATTTTTTCCATCTTTTTACTAAAACTGTTGAGCGCGAGATTCTTACGCAACGCCCAGCGTGTGGCTAGGCGTGGCTTCTTCTCGCCGGGCTAGTTTCCGAACCTGCCATATCTGCCATTAGGCGGCAGACCCAACTCACACAAAGCGTCACCTGGTGGCGTAAGTGGTATCAAAAACGGTCAATAAGAATTTTCGATTCTGTCACCAGGCGGCGCTCGGTAGCCCGACGGTCCTTGTCGTGTCAAAAAGCCGTCAGATGTCACGAATTTAAAAACCCTCATTCTATATTATGTGTTATTTAATAAACTTTAGGGAAATATATTTTTTTGAGTTGAGTAATTGTATGATCATTCTGCGCTTACTGGGGCTTGAGGGAAACTAGACTGTCTCTTTCAGACGGTTCTATAGAGGAGTATAATAAAATCGTCGCTCATAGATTTAAGTAATACTGAGAAATACGTCGGTAGTAAATATTATTATCACATACGTAACATTCTCCTTGTCTTCGTAACTTCTTTCGGACACGCAATCTCAGATAGGACACTGGCGAATCCTGCCCGATTTTCTATCAAGAGCGGCCAAGTTTTGAACACATGTGGTTTTAGAGTACTTAAAAAGTTATATTAATGAAATATATATATATTTTAGGACTTGGGAATAAAAATTTATGAATCTCCGAATATCAGATAATTCATGTGCAAAATACGTACTTATCTGTGGTAATCGTTGTCATCATATTATCTGTAACGTCTATGGTTATCATGCTGTACATTGTCAATTTGAGGCGTAAAAGCTCCATCTAGTTGCCCAATAGATATATTTATTTTTTATTGTAGTATAATGTTATTTTCTTTTCCTATAGTTCGACAGTTTAGTACTAGTTTTATGAAGAAAACTTTACTTGGGGTATGAAATAGATCCCTCTATGGTATTTACATTTATACCAAGAAAAATAATTTTCGTAACGTGAAATCGACATAATATATCATTTATCTGTTAGCATATTGCGTTTCCAAACAAACTAGTTATTAATTTCATTAAGCCATTGACATCACTACTAATAGATGTCGCTTTTCCGCAAACCGCCACTAGGGCAATTTATTGAACAATAGGATTATTTATATTTAATCAATTATATTTTAGCCCCCGATTTTGATGCTATTATTATTGCTTCATTTTGTTTCTATGTTCACAAAGTGTACTTTACGTTATAAGAAATATTTTTTGTGGCCACGTATTTTAATTACCAGGCACTGCCAGGTAGTAAATGTAGTGCGACATGCCGATCTCCTTTGTTGAATTTATCTATACTAATATAAATATGTAAGATTTGTTTGTTTGGTTGTTTGCATCGAATAGGTTCGAAAACTACTGGACCGATTTTTATGAAATTTGGCACAGATATAGAGTACTATCGTGGTACCTGATGTAACCACGGGGAGGGATATAGGCTACTTTTTTGCGGCAAAATGCACGGTTCTTGCGGGATTTCCTTTTTGCGCGTACGAAGTCGCGGGCAACATCTAGACTGTTATAACTTTAAACAATTAACCTTGCAATAATTAGATAGGTTATCAAGGAATGAATATACAATATGATATTATGTGTTGAAAATAATATCATTGTTGATATCGTAAGGGTCAGCTCCCACCAAGACTTTATTTACTACACAAAAATATTCACGTTTCATTTCAAGAGTTCACATTGCAAGAGCGGCTCTGCTCTTGCTATGAAAGTTGTATCATCTTGTGCGTCGAATAAATATCAATTTTGCCTCGCTATCCTAAAAAGAGCGCATCGCGTCGCGTCTTTTTGAGAACTAACACTTACTTTTCTAGGATTTCTAAAATGTTACCTCATCTTTAGACCGTAACGTGATGCAAACGTTTGTAAACATAATATTATTGACACGAAACTTGACTAATAAGTACACTTTGACTTATGCTTGCGTAGGTATAAGTTTATTTTGTTGAATTATGCATGTCATATACATTAAGATGTGTATCTTAATTTATGATTCTTATGCATCAACACGATGTATTAGATTAATACTATACAGAATGCTTGGTTATCCGAATGAAATATTAGGCCACAATATTACATAAGTGATGGCAGTACTAAAAATGTTCGTGATTTACAGAAAAATAACATGATTAATATTTCCTGACAACTCGCACTTCGCATGGACACCCTCACACTGCCGTACAACGCGCCGCCTTCAAGGTCTCGCGCTCGGCGAGTTGTACGGACGCGCGGTGATGAATGATGAATTTTAGTATTTTATAGGATAATCTGGTCAACATTTAAGGTCACAAGTTACATATTATATATTTTTGAAACGAGAATCGAATACTGATTACGCTCTTTGAATATCTATTTTTGTTAACCGAGCATTCTGTATAAGCAAAAGGACCTTATGACTTTCGAAGTAGCTTGCAGTCACGTGACGCGTCATGTCTTTTCTGTATTTACATATTATTACCAAATCGCACTCTTGACAGTAAATTCACAGACTAGAGAGTGGATTCTGAGTTAAAATTTCATCTTTCCAACAATTTTCAGGATCCTCGCAAAAAACCCGACTGCAGACCATAATGAGTTTTAGCTTGTTCTTTTGCTCAATTAGTCAAATCAAGTTTAACCTAAACCAGTCCTTGAAAGACATATTATACCTATGGGTTAGGTTTTAGAATAAAATAATATCTATACCTATTATTATAAATATATTATATATTAATAATAATAGGAACCAGATTGACGGGGTGTGGAAGCGTCCATAGATATTATTATTTATTACCTATCTTCATAAAAACAAAGTATTGATTTCAGTGCGCTCCCCAAACTCACCAGCTGGCATTGGACCTCCAGCTGACGGTCCTAGGAGGCATCATCGTCTGGGCAATTCAGTCGGAGATCTTCCTGGCCGGAGCTATCATGCCGGTCCTACACTTAGTATCAGGTTACTGGAGGTATACCACGTATAGGGACCACCGGCTCACTTCGCTGGCTTATCAGGGAGTGAGGTGAGTTTTTTCAAATGTATACTTATTACTTAGGTGCGAATATTTTCTGTATAATATATCCATGCTAGCCTATTATAGGTGATAATGATCACAGACGGCGAATATATTATTGAAATATATTTTTATGTTAAAGAAAAATCGATTTAAGATATCACGACGATTGATTTATAATTCATTGAGAATAAATTCTAAGTCTAAATTGAATGCGTTAACTTAGACTTAGAATTGGGATTCTGATATCAAACTAATAATCTGGAAATCAATTCCTCATTGGGCGAACAATATGTAACTACACCACTTGCACTAATTGTACGTAGGATGATTGAATACAAGTGTCATCCAAGTGTAAGTGACTAGAGGATTCCAATAGTAATTTGGGACACAGCAGGTCTAAAATGGCCACATTGAGTGAATCGTACTATAAAACATCATAGTATTCATTTAATTCATTTAATGTGGCCATCTTTGACCCTCCGGATTTCTACAGCACTTGGAAGTCCATTGCTGCTAAAAGCAGCTTATCGCTTTGTAGTAATCATACTAAAATGTCATGCCCAAGGGGGGTTAAGGATTGGCAGGAACGCAAGTGCGTAACACCAGAGGAGTTACGAGTGTATCTCTGCGTCCACAAACACTTTTTGTAGATGGGTGTTTTAAAACAAGGCAGTAAATGTATGGCGACTTGCCAGTATTCGTGCCTTGTACAATTTTTTTTGCGGTTTAACCCTCAAAACAGATAATGTTAACCTAAGAACCTAAGAAGCATCCTAAGATTAACTTTATCTCTACTAATGACGACCTCTGTGGTTCAGTGGTTAAGCATGTTGGTGCTCAAGCCGGGAATCGCGGGTCCGAATCCCGCCGAAGGAACAAAAAGTTTTTCTGTGTTCCTGGGTCATGGAAGTATAATAAATATGTGTATAATATAATAAAATCTTAAATATGTGTATAACAGTATTAAATATATTTCTATTGTCTGGTACCCGTAACACAAGTTCTTCGAGAACTTACCACGGGACCACATTGACGTGGTGTGAAGCGTCCATATATTATTATTACTAATATAATAAAGAAGAAGGAAAAGCTTTGATTGTCTGTTTGTTTACATTGAATAGACTTCGAAACTACTGGATCGATTTAGAGGAAATTTAGCACAAATGCCAAATTTAAATACAGACCACGGGGGTAGGATATACGCTACTTTTTATGGCGGCAAATTGTACGATTCCCACGCGATTTCTTTTTGTGCGCACAAAGTCGCGGGGAGCACCTACTTATACCTTTACTAATAAAAAGATTTATACAACGGATAACTTAAGCAACGTTACTGTCACACACTTGACAGACAAAGACAGTAACGTTGTTTAAGTTATTCATTGTGTAAATCTTTTTATTAGTAAGGGGTTAGTCTATTATAAAAGTCAGAATTTGAATAGGCAGAAAACCAAAAGAGGATTTAATCAAAAACTATTCAATATGATGTAGTCCTTGAATGCAGTTTTCTTATGAAATGGACCAGGAAACTGTAGACGGATCGCCATAGGCGAGCGATTACCCTCGCCCGTGAACACTCGTCACACCAGAGAGGTTTCCGTCCATAGTCCTTAAAGTCTGAGGATTTGTGTGATCTCGGCGAAATATGGCGATAACGCCGCCGCGCGTTATATCGCGCCGACTTGTGTTTGTGTATCTACCAGCTCAAGCCGGCATGTTCGTGCCGAAGCATGACTTTCCCACGCATTTTTTTTACAATCTACACAAAAAAATTGAAGTGTCTGTTTGTTATTTAAAATTAACAGCTTTTCACATAATGAATATGTTAAGGACAGCGGCCTCGTAACTTAATAATGTCAGTGAGTCGAAATGTGAACGATAAACAAGTGATTTAAAACAGTACATAAACTATAACGGTGAACATTCAGTGACAATATATGTATAGAAGTCTATAGCATCAGTGTGAAATAAGTTGTGCTAAATGGTGTTTTACGAACTTAAGGTTATTTTGCTTATATATTTTAAACTATAGTGAATTTTAACGTAATTTCTTTTGAGTTATATAGATAAACATAATACGTAACGTGAAGAACAACAGTTTGGATTATATAATAAATAGATAAGTAGTTATTAAGCGAATAGTGGTAAAAATAAATAATTTTTATAGATTACATTAGATTATGAATATCTTTAATATTAAATAAGATTGTTAGTAAATAAGGCTTTATGTAATTGAGAAAAATAATAAAGAGTTTCACACAATGCGTTTTACTTCACCTGGCTCGTGGAAAATAGGGAAAATTATGGAAAATAGCCGTATAGAGAGGCAAAAGCGAGACGGCAAATCGGCCCGAAAGAGGCGTACGGGCGCGCTCTCTATACGGCATTGCCATGAGCCAGGTAAGCAAGACAAAAATTGTGAAAAATGTTCTCCTCAAATAAGTGTTTTATTATCGCCCCGGCTCTGCCCAAATCGGTGTAACCTTGCTATCTTCGAGTCTAATCTGAGCCGGCGGTTGAAATACTGTGGAATAATACAGTCCTGTACAGAATATTTATAATTTCTAGCCCTAAGGGTTTGGGGGTTTTGTTTGCCTGTGCGTTAATACATCAGTCAATCAGCTTTGCCTTTAATATGCTATAGATAATATTAGATAATATCATAATGTTACAATGAAAAAAATCAATATTTATAATTTTTGTCTGTCTGTTTTTTCCGGCTATAATGTTTGTCTATCTGTTTGTTCCGGCTAATCTCTGAATCGGCTGGACCGATTTTCACAGGACTTTCACTAGCAGATAGCTGATATTATAAGGCTAATATAAGCTACTTTATCTAAGGGTTCCGTTTCCGTTAGTTCTGTGCAAACGAAGTTGCGGGCACCAGCTAGTTAAAAAAATTTTTGCCTTTGTATTTGTTTCAGTGTAAGCCAACTTTACAGGACCGGCACGTTGAGTTACACGTCCACCTTCCAGAGATGCTCAGCATATCTAATCGGGTTAAGCTTGGGAATAATGCTCAGACAACCACCGAAAATTGGAAAGGTAAAGTTTTTTTTTCATTCTTAAGTTTTGTTTTTAATAAAGAAAATTTTTTTTTGGTGAATATGAATATAATAATTAAATTAATCATAATTAATAACTATTAATATTATAATTATTATAATACTAATTTGAATTTTAAAATTTATTTAAATAAAATTAATTTAATTAAAATATTTTTTTAAATTAAAATACTACAGAATAATTACGAAACTTTTATTGACAAATAGTAATCAGTAGTATTTTTCTAAGCATTTACCAAAAACTTGACAAAGAAAAATATCGGAATCGCCCCAAATTTACGGGGCGAATAGAATATAACAAAATTCAAAGCTGATTGATAAATCAGTTTTGGAATCATTACAATTTTGAAACTTTTTATTATGAATATTACCCCTGCAAAAAGGTACGTCACCTCGTGTAAATCTCAGCAGCTCGACGCGACATATCTTTGGCCAAGATTTTATTTGCAGCTTCTTTATTGACGTGATAACGTCTTATAATTCGATGGAGCCGGCTGCACGCACGAAAAAACATGACTCATGCGGCGTTACCTCGCTCTGAGGCGTTCCATTTAAGGCTTGAAGTGCAAGCGAGACCGCGGAATCTGTCTCTCTCCTACTTGAGTGAGCGATCCATCAGTATTTTCTTATGACGTTGTCACGTTCAACTATCGTCAGTAAACCGACTTTACAGACAACCGATTTTTTTCATGGGAACATCCTCCCGCTTTAGTCTTTCTTTTGTATTTGGAAACCATCTACAAAAAATAAAACACAAATATTGACGTCAAATGTAAAATAAATCATTAAGAGTGATCCAATTCGCCCTCGTTGACGCGGTCCGAATAATTATCCCCATATTAAGGACTTACTGTGGGGATAATTATTACAAAAATAAATACTAAACGCCTTTCTAAGATGCGCACCAAAATTGTAACGCACACAAACACCCGACATGTGTCAGCAGCGCTGAAGGTGATGTACAGTGCAGCCAGATCCGATGTACCACTTTTTGACCTTATTGCCAAGTAATAAGGTTTTTTTGTATGGGCGCTGAATACTCGTTAGATAACTAAACGTTATGCTTACGCCGCTGTCAAATGTTCCTGCTAGGCCTACTGATTCACCCACTGATCTGATTCGCCTCGGTCTACATACTTCACGGTCAAATAATTTTGTCATATATTCAATTTTTAAATACCATTACAGTTAAGGTAACTGCATCCGTAGTAGATAGTTTGTTGTCAGAGAATTTATTGTCAGAGAATTTTTATTAATTGAAGGCTTAAAGTTAATTTTATTTTCTTTATTGAATACTAACATTACAAACATGAAGATAACAATATTGGAACACTTAATTTTGATATGATGTGTGTACCAAATTAAAATTATATTATACACACGAATTACAAGAAGAGTGATAGACATTATATAATGTTTATAACATTTATATATTTTCATCAAATCATAAAATAAAATTTACGAGAACCAACAGTTTTAATTGTACTAACTTGAATCTGAATTTAAAAAAACACGAATAACCTCTCTAGGTTATTCACCCATACGAACAAGGATCATCTATATTCCAAATTTTCGATTATGTATTTAATAAGCTCAGACAAAATAAAAAAGTAAAGACTGCGCACCACATATTGAGGCCGGTCTAAGCTACGCCTCGCCGTGTAATTACACAGTTTCACGCAAGCACATCTAACGAAACTACGCCTTGTAAGGGGAGCTGTCGAGTAGTTTTTTATATATGAAGTGCGAACCTGTTACGCGTTGATAGTTACGGAACCCTCCTTAGACATGTTCTTGCGCGACATGCTCTTGGTTAGGTTATTATGTATGTAGTGCGCGTCTTAGACGCGCTAGGAGGGTTCCGTAACTATCAACGCGTAATAGGTTTTTTCCAAATTACATCAAAAGTTACTGTTCGATTTCGTTCAAAATAACTTTCCAAAAGACTTTCTAGTATGATCATCTAGAATCAGCATCGAAAATTACAAGTTTCTATCTCCTATAGTTATAAAATTCCCTTATAAACCACTTTGGAGACCGATTACTCGAAAATGGTCGACTTTGTAAAAAAGTCATGTATGAAACCTTGCTTTTATTTTAAAAGACCTATATAATGATACCCCCCCCCCATACGAGGGGGTAGAACGAAAAAATATTTTTCATCCCCCCACTTCACATGTATGGGAGAGATAAAAAATAAAATAATTATTATTTTATGATGTTAAAACTGAGATTTATAGATAATCTATAACTATGCTAAATTTCATATATTTATATTCATAACTACAGAAGCTAGAAGCGCGGACGTACAGAGCGAAACTATAAGGGTTCCTTATATATTACGGAACCCTAAAAAACGGCCTCAGTTTTTATTTGACAAAGCTCTGTCTTAACCTTTCTTTCAGCAGTTATAATATAATTGGATGTTACCATTGCAATAATTATTTATTTTATAGTCAATACTTTAGCTTTCCTGACGTAGTTTTATTACTATTATACTATTCCAGTTGTTCCTCACTGTTATTGTTACTAGTGTCTCCTTTTGTATTTCCAATTTAAGTTGATCCTCATTTTCATTGCTCCTAGTTTAGTGTTCCTCACTCTTGTTGTTATCACTTCATTTTCTTGTCACTTGTTAATACTGTTATCTGTTTCAGTTCCTCTTGATCCTGGGCTGGCTGGTCTGCGCCACGCTCTGGGGTCTGGTGCTGGGGGCCGGGGCAGACGCGGGCGACCTGCAGTATCGCTATGACGTCACATTCGCTGCTCAGTACGCGACGTTCGCCCCGATTGCTGTCGGCTTGGTCTTCGCCTGGCTAATCTACACCGTAAATAACGGCTATTTTGGTGAGTGCGATCAGTCTGCTCGTTTTCTAGCCTATTTCATTAAAAAAAAATTAGTTACATTATTGTAAGGCTGGTTTTATTATCACGCTGGCCGCTCACAGACCGTCAGCAGTCAGCACAGATTAAAGAAAGATGAAAGATAAACATTAAACAGCTACCTGCTACATAGTTAGCTTTCAATTTGATTGTACTTTTATAAGCATACGATGTGTCCACAATTGTGTGGAAAAATTGTGGGCCTGTGTAAGGGGTGTCAATTTTTTTAAATTTTGATCCTTTTGGATCGTTCCATGAAAGCTGTTTCTCTGTATGTCGTCAGCGCCGACAGGCCAATATATGAAATTGTAGGAAGCATTTTGAACAACGCGTAGCTTTCAGCGTGGACACTTTGTACCTTTACTCCAGTCAATGAATGACTCAAAAGAGGGTATAGACCAATTTAGAATAAGTAAAGGGTATAATTCGAAATTGGTTCTTTAGTCACTAAAGTGAACCAGATGACCCAACATCAGGTCTCCACTTTAGTGACTAAAGAACCAATTTCGAGGAGCTCCCTCGATCCCTCATGGATCCCAATCCATTAGGAATCGAGGCAACTCGAAATTTATACGTGTCCATAAAAATTTCGAGGAGATCCCTCGATTCCTGTAATTTTGACTGTTTCTTCAGTAACCAATTAAATTTAAAAAAATTAAATGAATACCGACTTCCAAAGTAGAAACGCACAAAAAAGTATGAAATAAATCTTATTTTCTAAATAATTCCCCTTTTAAATGCGGCTAAAATTTTTACTATTTCTCTACACATTCTTCATAATTCTGAAGTCTGTACCAGCCAACCAACGCGCAACGTGAGTTCTATAAAATATTGTTTTATCAGGATATGTTTAGGCTGGTACCGACTACAAAATAACGAAGATTGTATAGAGAAATAGTTATTTAAGCTCAGATTTAATATTTGAGCGTCATTACGACGACCTCTGTGGCTCAGTGGTTGAGCGTGTTGGTGCTCAAGCCGGGGGCGCGAGTTCGAATCCCGCCAAATGAACGAAATTTTTTTTTGTGTTCCTGGTTCATGACTGTGTATTAAGTATGTGTGGAATATAATAAAAATCTTAAATATAATATATGTATAGTATAAAAAGTATTAAATATATTTCTGTTGTTCACAAAAGTTCTTCGAGAACTTACTACGCGACCAGGTGACGTTGTGTGAAGTGACCATAGATATTGTTATTATATTATTATATATATTATTAAATAATTATGTTGGACACTCATATAATAGGCGTGCCGCAGACTTAATTAAAATTAAAATTTAAAACCTGGGTGATGAACTTTTTTTACTAGCTTATTAAATTATTGGTGTGTTTTACCAGAAATAAAATATTATAAAACTATCTACGTTATTATGGATAAGCCAATATCTAAGTAAAAACTTTGTGTTTAATATTTTATTTTATAATTAAAAAAAAATAACATCTATTTATATTCTTTCCAGGTACTTTAGCCAGTTTACTAAGTAGCCGACCGCTTCTCTTCATAAGTCGAATTTCTTACGCTCTCTACCTTACACAATTTATCGTGTTTCTAACTAACTCGGCGATTGTGAAAACTTCTAGAGAATTTACTATTATTTCCCTGGTAAGAATTTCAAAGTACATTTAATTGAATGATTTTCGATATTAGGTAATCCTTCTATCGTTATACTTATCTTTAAATTGTTCCTTTACAAACTGTAAGAAAAACAAATATAAAGTAATAGGTACTCTATGTTTGTTAATACACTATCTCATAATTTCAATTTTGCAGTAGGATAATTACATAAAAATTAAAATTTTATTGCAGAATACAAAAGTGTCATGTTTATGAAAACATGACAAATTAATTTTTTTAAATATTGTTTCAGTTTGATATTCATGAGATATCTACAATTCTTTCAATATCAATTATGCTGACAATCTTGTTTATAATACCCCTTCAGTCTCTCCCACGAATTTCGTTTACATTTAAAAAAGAAGAAGAAAATGAGACTAAAGGAGAAGAAACTGAGTTTGCAGACGAGACAGAAGACAAAGAACCAGAAAGTAAATCTGAGGTTAATAACGTTGTGAGAGAAGACCGGCAAACAAGAAATTCATTTATGGCTCATAGAGAAATGTTAGAGGAAATACCGGAGGCTGATGTCGAATATGAGGAGCAGAGAGACGTAAATGAGGGATTAGAAGGGATTGTGGAGGAGGAAGAAGAAGATATTGAGGAGGAAACGATGGAAAGGATCGATGATGAGGAATTGGAGGTGATAGAAGAAGAGGAGGGTGGAGAAGATTACTTGACAGAAAGAGATGAAGGTACCCACGGATATTCAAGGCATAACCAAGACTTAGAAGAATGGGAGTGGACTGATAGAAACGAGGACACTGGCCCCCAAAGATATCGCTATACCAGATAACGAATGTGTTATTTATTCTAAATAAATCGCTATTATTTATTTTGCAATGTGTCAGTTTATTCCAAACCCAATAAGATATTACCCAGAAATCCAAAAACTTTCCATAGAAATGATGCATGTTGCTACATTAATTATAAAACAAGACAAAATAATAAATTTTAGTCAATAAATTAGTGTGGTAATTGTCTTGTTATTTTATGGCGCCAGTGCAGTTTGTATAGCAGTAATATTATATAAATTAATTTAACCAACCGGTTAGATACGGAAACAAGTCTGTGCATACGTATATATACTAGGTATTAGGTAACAAAATGTATAATACTAAAGTGGTTCATAAAGTTATTTTCGGTGTATTTTACCACCGAAGTCCGATTTGATACATGTACTAATGGATGCTTTGAAGCGTTTGAGCATTTATGTTCAAACGGCTATATGTATGCAGGTTGATGTTTCCTACTTCCGTGATAAACGCAAACGACCTTTATCTGTATTCCGCTGCAACGAATGGGAAATATAAAATACCTGTTGAGAACTTATCAGTTAAATAATCTGTTAACAAAGATTGATTGGTTAAATTGTCAAAAGAAACAGACACAAACTTTATTACGAAGGTGACACTCAATGGTCATGATGATCTTTCTTTCTTTCGTTTATAACTAAAAATGTTCAATTCGCAGTATGGCTTCAGTACACGTATCAAATCATGCGCGCGCGAGTGAGACAAAACATAGTTTCTGTGTCCGGAACCGTACCGTGAATTAACATTTTAATCACGAGGAAGCTATCAGTATCAAAGTTTTGTTGATGGTGGTTTTCGAATAGGACTGAAAAAAGAGCAGACAGAACGCCTGATGGTAGAAGATTACATCCATCCATCCATCCATACACCAGCAACAACAGAGGAATAACAATCGCGCTGTTATTCTTCATCTATATAAATAAATAAAATTGAAGTATCTGTTAGTTAGTAATTGTACTTGTAAAAAAACCAAGTCTCGCAAGTCGGAACTCAGTAATTCTCACCGTAAAAAGTTGTGAGATCCATGTAATATCAAGTCGGTTAATTTATTCAGTCCCTACATAAGAGACCTTCTGTCCTAACTTATAACGTAATTACGCAACATAACAAAATCTTATAGTGTCCATTTCAATTATAAAAATCTTTTACGTTTAAATAAAATTGATTGACTTGGCAATCGCACCAAAAATTTAAATTTTATATAATGTGTATTACTTGTGAGATACGTTATGTTTTATGGGGTTTTGGTATGAATAAATAATGCACTTTTGATTTTGTTAAATAAAAATAACTTGAGTGTCATTAAAACACAACTTTTGACCAGGTTGGAGATACAAAATGAGTGAAAAACCGACGGGATTTTTTTTCGTCATCAACCTAAACGGATATCCTCTTTTCATGTTATATGGAATTCATAACCGCACAAGTAAATCTGTTAATCAATGTTTACATTTGGTCATACTCATTATTGATATTAACAATTAGTATGATTAATGTGTCTATTTTAGGTGCTGTCGAAAAGCCTCCTAGGTAGAGATTACGATGTCAATTTTTTCAAGGTTTTTTTATCTTTTCTTAAACAGTACGATTTTAAAGTGAAAGAAAAAATCTAATGGATAATATTTTCACTAAGTGCGAAACAAACAGTAAAAAATGTAACAAACGCTTTTGCGAACCACAAAAATTATTTAAAAAATAATAATATCTATGGACGTTTTCACACCACGTGCGTCTGTCCGCCCGTGGTCAATTCTCGAACATTTTGTGTTACGGGTGTATCAGACATCGGAAATATTATATTTAATCCATATATAGTATATTTCAAATGTTAATACACATCTATGACCCTCCTGGGTCATAGATGTGTATTAACAAAAAAGTTTTCTACCTTCCTAGGTAGAAAACTTTTTTGTTCCATTTGCGTGAATCGAACCCGGCTCCTCCAACTTGGGATACTCTGAGGTCATTATAATTTGCAAATAACTGGCATTATACTGGCTTTTATATAACACTCATTGTGTACACGTTTGGGTCACATCACGTTATTATAGATGGTGCGGTTGTTTATTTTAATATTTTAAATACTATAACTTATCACGTGTAAAAACCTTTATGGGCCAAAAAGGTGGCCCCTAAACGCGTTAGAAAACCGGAAGAACTGGAAACCCCATGAAACAATAACGTTATTATATTTTATACTTATTAATATTATAAAGAGGAAAAATTTGTTTGTTTGGTTTTTTGTATCGAATAGGCTCCGAAACTACTTGGTCGATTTTGATGAAATTTGGCATAGATATTGAGTAGACCTTAGGGAAGGACTTATATTATTTTTATCGAAGGAAAATGTACGGTTCCGCGGGATTTCCTTTTGCGCGCATGAAGTCGCGGGCACCATCTATCTTAAATATTCGCATAGTTTAGCCAAAAATCAAGTTACACAGAGAAGGGGTTAAACTAAATACATATAATACCTCACCTTCCTCTACCTCACCTTTATGAATATTTAGAAATTTTCCATTACAAATAAAATTACATCAATCAATAAGTGAAGCAAGAATTTCAAGTACGGTTTTATGAGAATTGTGCATAGGTACGGATCAGTGTGAAATTTATCACATTTTTAAATGGAGAAGGCCAGCCGAAAGCTAATATTTTTAAAAATAACGCTTAGAAATACATTAAATGTATGAAATGATCAACAACACACACTACCTCACTCACACTAGCATTTTTGTTTATATTACAGTAGGTTTGACACAATTGTCAATCTTTTTTTCACAATCCATAAACAACATTTACATATTTTTATCGCGTATCTAAGAGGCAAAAGAAACCTAAAAAAGTTGAAACTTTAAAATTAAAACATGAATTATGGTCGAATTTCGACTACAGGGTGACCTCTAGTATAATATAGTTATCTGAAACGTTAGAAGTATTCAAAAATAATAATAATAAACCACGATAAAATATTTTCATTTTCAATGAGTAAAACCGTGAAAAAAATCCGTTTGTTTCTAAATATTGTGATATTTTTTGGAGAGTGACACTCATTAATTATATGGTAACTGCACTTCAGATTATAGAGAAATGGTTTCTCATAACACGTCACAGTGAAACAATAAGGTAACACTGGAAAGTCAAGGCATTATTTTCATCGATCAAGCCTTCAGTATGCCAGAACGAGCGGCGCGCGCGCACGCACCATGATTTTACTTGGCGTTTACTTCGCGCTACTATGCGCAGTTAGCGCCGAAACAGACCTAAGGTTAGATTCAGAAAAGAATTTGACATTAGGTGCTAGGGATCTAGTTCGGTTGTATCGTACTGCGCACACGCTAGGCGTTAGTGAAAGCATACTGTCCAAAATATCCGATAAATTGACCTCGGAAAAGTCCGACTTCGCTTACGGTGACTCCGACGGGGGTGTCAGGATAGATTCTGTGGACGAGTCGCCAGATTATGCGTCTTCTGTGGTCCTGGCCAGCGACCTCCTCTCCCTCAGTAGTGCAGTGGCTAAAGTGAAGGCTGAGGCTTGCAAGGAGCAAGGCTACCGGTTCCTCGACGGTTTGATCAAGAATCAACGATGGGCGCTGCAGAGTAAGTAGCTTCTTGTACTCGTATGTGTAAAAATTTTGCTTTATCATGAAATACTAGATGTTAGCCGCGAGTTCGTGCGGAAATTCCGCAGAAACCGAACATTTTGCCGCAATAAAAAGTAGACTGTCCTTGGTCTACTCTACATCTGTGCCAAACTTCATTAAAATTGAAGCCTACTCAATGCAAACAAACAAAAAAACAAATCTTTCCTCTTTATATAAAGCATGTATATATATACAATAAAAACGAGAACGTTTTAAAAAATACGATTTCCTTTGATCTTACCTAAAATTTTTCGTCTCGGGGACGTTCCTATAACATGTTATAGTCATATTTTTGGACCAGGTTGACCCCTTCTCAGTAAAAACACGTTTCGACAAATGACAATACACGAATATTAATAAGTATGTAAAGTTGTTAGTAAAGGAAGTAGAGTAGATTTTTAATAACCTTGTTTATCACGTTACTGAATTACATTTGCCCGCGGCTCCGCCCGCGTAAATGCAGTATCCCATAGGAACGATGTACTTTTTCGGGATAAAAAGAAGCATATGTGTTAACCCAGAGCTCAAACTACTAACACACCAAATTTCATCAACATCTGTTAAGTAGTTTTTGCGCGGAAGAGTGACAAACATCCGTATATCTTCACAAATTTTCAAATTCATAATAGTAGTAGGATAATGAAAGTTAAGATTAGTACGTTTAAACAGACACAATGTAGAAATATATTTTGTAAGATAGTGTGGATTTCGAATGTTACTCGTTCAATAATAATATAAATATGAGCGTAGAGTACGTGCATTTAAGTTGGTTCGTTATTCGCCAATGTTAGCAGAAAATATAAGGTTTACGATGACATTATTTAAGTAGGTACCTAAGTAGAGTAATTTAACAATTATGTTTCACAAATCACATGGGTTTTGGGAGTCAACACTTGGCATTGTAGCTTGAGACAATAAAAAGTGTGTATCATTCAGATTCGTGTTTTTTACTAGCAATAAATTTGATTTTATTCAATTAATAGATCACTAGCTATTATTTTTGGCAACCTGTGGCCTAACTAACCTGTAAGTTTTAGATATTGGAAAAAATCTAGTGGCTAATTTTTGCGCGGCCACCCCGTCATCGATTTGCATTGTACCGCGGTCATCTTTATATTTTATGAATCAACCACGAAATCGGCTGCGACCTAGTATCTTGTACCTTTAAACGAGCAATTCTTGTATATTTATTTATATGTTTCTTTGATCTTGGAAACGGCTCTAACGATTTCGCTGAAATTTGGTATATGGGGGTTTTCGGGGGTAAACAATCGATATAGATTAGTCTTATGTTTGGGAAAAAGCGTGTTTTCGTTTTTTCATGCGTTTTTCTGTCCACGAAGATTGACGCATGATTTCGTCTTGCCGGCAACTGTCCGTCTGGTCCAGCGGGTTAAGACGCGGACGGCAAGAAATGAGTATTACGGGTTCGAATCCCGCTCGGTGACTTACTTTTGTTTTTTTTATATGTTCAAGTTTATATATAATTTTTTTATTTTTATTGTTTTTAGACAAGTTTAAAAAAATGTAGTTAATGTTTGAGATAACAATATATATTTCTCATAAATATGTCTAACATTTACCTATACTGATTATGTGAATAAGATTTATGCTTTCGAGTTTCACCATATTACAATAAATAGTAATAACCGAGCAAAGCTCGGTCGCCCAGGTACTAATGTTTAATACGTGCTAAGTATGTTATATTTTGATAAAATACGAATAATAGTAACAATATCTAATAATAATAATAATCAAGCTAACTTAAGCAAAGAATATGATTGAACAACAACTGACTAGGTACATAATTTAATGGTATAGTTTAAATGAAATGGGTTTGTATACCCGTTTTTTGGGGTTCCGTAGTCCACATCTCGGAACCCTTATGGATTTATCCGTCCGTCCGCCGTCTTCAGCCTACCGTCCAAACGGTTAGTGCTAGAAAGAGAAAACTTTGCATGGATATGTGTATTTACTACGTCGTCAAAGTGCTAGAATAAAACCACGAATTTTTTGTTTCGGGTTCCTTTACGTGTAGGGCAGGTGATTTTTTTTCTCGCATCTACCCCATAGCGTGGAGTGTAGATAGGCTATTTAAAAACTCTGAGAATTTGCTCAGACGATATTTTGATTTGGGCATTCCTTTTGCTCGATATTCAACTTTAAAGCGCATTTTTTTTTTAAATTGGCACGACCCCCTCTGGAAGCTAAACGACTGGCTCGAGAAATATGAAAAAATTCACGGTGGCAACTCCATTGGTAGTCCATATGATGAACTTTATAGGAAAACTATAACGTTAAACTTATGAAACTTTGTTACTTTTGGAGTTATAGAGAACTAGCTGTTGCCCGCGGCTCCGCCCGCGTAAATACAGCATCCCTCGGGAACACTGTACTTTTTCGCGATAAAAAGTATCCTTAAACTACTATCATACCAAATTTCATCAAAATCCGTTCAGTAGTTTTTGCGTGAAAGAGTAACAGACACCCATTCATCTATCCAACCAACTTTCCCATTTGTAATATTAGTAGGATTAACTTATAAAATGCGCTTACGTGGAAATCTTCGTACCAAAATAAATACAAAATAAAAAGTAGACTTGTAAAATATTGGTATACAAGTTTACGTTTAAGTAGTGGTACGGAACCCTACGCGCGCGAGTCCGACTCGCGTTTGGCCCGTTTTTATTCGTTTAATTTTCCACTTCAGTCTTTGCCAATTGCCAGTTTCTAATAAGTTTACGGTATACTTCTGATTATCGGTGCGCGTCTCCCTGTTACTCTTACGACGCTTAACGTTGATAGAGTTAAAAAAATATTATGTTTGTCAATTAACAAAACTATATCCTTGTAGTCTAAATTAGAGCATACAAAATAATAATTACAATGTTTGTACTCTTTTTATCACATGTCGCATACAATTAATATACGACAATTATAACAAAATGCGTTTGGTGGTGCAAGCGTGATGCAAAGGACTCTCCACGCCATCTAGTGAAAATTCTAGTGAAAATAGGACGTAACGTTCCCTGGAATGAAAGTACGGTCGTTTAAGATGAAAATATTGATGTACTTTAAACGAATGCCAATTTGATATAGCGAATGTTTTTGGTTTTATTACAGTCTAAATGCTTTTTTGGCTAAAGAGGTGTCGTTAGATTCGTCATACTGCATACACCAGGCACATGAATATTAATATGTACAGTCGGGTTTTTTGAAATTAAATTCTACCGCCTAACAGGAAGCAAATCTTTCCGAGTTAAACAGCCTGAAAATTTAATAAACGATTGCTTAGTTTTGAGTAAACTTAAAGCCTCTAACCGAAATGTATTACATAAACTAACAGTTTTCCAGAACAAATACAATAAAAGGGATACATTTGGCTTAGTACAATTAATCGTCATCAGAACAATCTAGAAAAAAGTATTCAATGGTAATTAGACTTTTCATTCATAAGGATTTGTGTGAAATTTCATGTAGCATCGACCAGCGCACATTGACGTAATTAAAAATTGATTTTATGCGCCGCTTAACATGCCAAGGGATAAATAATTTAATTACAGTGCAAACTATTTACAACGTGGACGACGTTATAACGTTATAACGATAAACTTCCTATAACGTAGAAATTAGTTAAATTTAGTTGGTTTACCACAAAACCCATACTTTATTTCACTCTCTATAACGCAACAGCCATTCTCTATTACGAAGAAATATTTTCATATTTAGACATCAACAATATATATTTAACAGTGTAATTATTTTTATAATCATCTTACAAAACTAGTCTTTTGAGGTGCAGAAACTTCTAAGAAAGATACCTGAGGTCATAAGCAGCCGTCTCGCTTTTGTTATTGTTAATCGCCTTAACATGTGTGCCATTATTCTTAGATTACATTGTCTGTAGGAAATTTTGGTCTCAGTTACTAAACGCACCATCGTCACCTATCGTGTATTTTCAGTCGTAAACCAACTTTGAAACTGTCAATATGGCCAGTAAAAGAAAAGCGCTATGTGTTAACGAAAATTCGGCTTGAGCACACTCAAGCCACAGAGGTCGTCAAAGCATATTTGTGATAGCAATTTGACTTCGGTCATCATTGTTTCCTTAACATAGTTGTGATGTGAAACTCGAGAAAACTAAAAACGGACAGGAAAAGGATACAACTGATACAGAAGTATCAGCTATACTTGCGTATTCAAATAACTTGATTATAAATGATGAACAAAATAAACTATACTTTACTATATCATACACTTGTTGAATAGTTTGGAGGCCGATTACTGAAAATGATTGACATTGTAAAAAAATCACGGATTTATTTATTGAAAAGACTTGCATTTATTTAAAAACCCACATAATAAGGTAGAATGCAAAAATATTTTTCATCCTCACTCCACATGTACGGGGACCAATAAAATATAAAATTATCATTACGGACACTCGGACCGACAGACAGACAGACGGCGGGACATACAAAATTATATTAATAATTACAGAAATAAAGAATGGTGGAAACTCGGACAGACACGCAGACGGAGTATCAGAGCGGAACTATAGTGGTTCCTTGTAGCACTACGAATAACGAAACCCTAAAAAGAAGGGATAATTTTGAAGAATTCAATTCTTTCGCGTGTGAACCGCATACGGTACAATGTATTTTCTATGATTTTTGTTCATTTGAAAATACTGAGTCAGCCGAGTTATTATTTTGTTACCATTGGAGTATAAGTGGTAATAATTACTAGCCTTGTAATTTTCCTACAGAACGGCGTAAACTATGATTTTTTTCATTATTTTCCGGCTTTAGGTACGACGATTAGGTACGAATGTTGTATTATGTAACAAATCAATTGAATAATTCAATCTTAAAAACAATTCAAAATAAGTAAATCTTATGTTGTGTCTTTGTGTACATTGCCCTATCTACTCAACTTGCGTCCACAATTATAGGTTTGCTAGAAGAGATCTCTTAGAGAGATAAGTACGCCAACGTATTGTTATAACTTTCAAATGTGTCTTTGTTAATGTCTACACGAAGAATAAAATAAATAAATCTTGTTTCAGGGAAGTTATGAAAATATATTTTATATTTGGTCTAATACTTAAACTAGGTAATAAAATATGTGACTGAATTTATTTTCTGTTAAACATAATATAAAATACAACATAGTTAATGAGCATAATGATATAATAATATTAGAAACAAGGCTAAAAAAGTGAAATATCTACCATTAATGCAAATGTATAAAAAACAGATGAATTAAAACATAAACAGCTTTACATTGCTCAAAATTTTAATACAGAAATAAGTTATAGTTTATTTTTATTATTAAATTACTTATTTTTTGTCATATTGCTTTTGCAACATAAACCGAATTGTCTAGTGATTCATGATTTACAAACATTGTTTTTGTGTCACTTTAGTTCGTGCTATGTTAAGCAATTATTTTATTAGGTATGGAATATTTGAGGCAGACAATGATTTGATTATTGTTGTCTTTGTCTTAAATATTTTTTCTCAAAAATTATCATAATAATATAACAAAACGATTGAATTGGTTTTTACTGTTTGGGATTTTACGCTTAGTCACTAATCACTATAATATTATTATTATACCTACGTATCTTCTCAGATCTGTGCTAATAAAAATAAAATTAAATACAGGTACATGGAGGGATGCCGTACCTTATAAAAACCCGCCGTAAAATAACGGGTGTATATTTCACCTGCTGACCGAGAACAAAAACAAATATTAACTAGCCGAGACAAAACTTCGACGCAATGCCGCGCGCGGCGCGACCTCGCCGCTGGTTTCTAGAACGGGTCTGCGTTGCCCGCGCCGCCGCCGCCGCTGCACCGCCACCGCGAAATTCAATGCAGCGTTATTTGCATGCTGTCTTTCTGTGAGACTGTGGTATTCTCTCGCCCATTCATGCTTCGCTCTCCTGGGGTAACAATTTTCTTACATTGTTTGCGTACGTAACAATTAATATGCTGGTATGTTCGAGATGGAAAATTTTAGGCAAACCCAAACTTAGTCATGCTTAGATCAAAATCAGCTGCTTTGAATTTTAACGAATTCTTCCGCAAAACAATACACATGTTGAATGCTAAAACGTTTTGACGAAAATTGAGACGTGATTGATATTCTGATAAAAAAAAATGTTTACTAGATGTTGCCCGAAACTTCGTTCGCGCATAAAGGAACCCTGCGAGAACTGTATATTTTGCTGCGATAAAAGTAGCCGTTGTGTTAGTTTCGAGTCAAAACTACTTCCATACCAAATTTCATCAAAATCCGTTCTTTTGAATTTAATATTTAAAATGTATTGAATTTAATATGTAAAAAATTTAAACACAACTCACGATGCGTTTTACGTCTGCGGTGTGCGTGGTTGTTCACGGGTCCCGCTGCATCGGCTGGCAACTATTAGAAACGCGCGGCTCGCGGTCACCCGCAGCCTCGGCGGGTTGCGCCCGCGCGCTCTGCGTTCGGTTGGCGGGTGAAATTCAGAAATTCTATTGTAAATATTTGCCTTTTTGCAACCGCGCTTCTTCGCCCGCCACGTTTGCGTGCGATAATCGCCACCGCGGCGGCTGCGTGACCGCGCAAATAACCGGTCTGAGTTTACATAGTGCTACAATTTAATTGACAGGCAAGTCCCATGCAATAAAGTAATACAATCATTTGGTCGAATTCATTATTTCTGATTACGTTTACATGAAATTGGATGTAAATATAGTATGAGCCTGGAATAGTTAGACGGTTTCAAAGCAACAAAGACCTTGGAGTGCTCGAGTGGTGTCAAGTGCTTTAACACCTTCTCGAGTAATAATTGAACTGGGCCCTTAAATATAGCAGAAAATAACACTGTCCTCCAAAAAAAATCTAGAAGTTCCTCTAAAGACGGAATTTAACATCCAAATACATTATATTATACAGCACATATATTTATAAAATAATGCCCATTTTATGCTTTTAATTGATTCGATCGATTTCCATACAAATTTCTTTGCGCTCTTCATAAAAAATACATAGACTACACCTAAAATCCTTAAAAAAAATTTAAAGAATATTATGAACTTTGTGCAAAATGAAAAATAAATTAAAAAATAAAACAATTGAATTCAATATAAACAATTGAAATACAAGTTTTCAATTAACTGATGTAAAGTGACACTGCTCAAGCGTATTTATGTACAACAATTAAAATAATTTCAAGTACATTTGTAAAAATGTCACTGTTTAAAAATAACATAAAATAAAAATAACGGGTAAAATAACGCCGTAAAATAACGGGTGTATATTTCACCTGCAGACCGAGAACAAAAACAAATATTAACTAGCCGACACAAAACTTCGACGCAATGCCGCGCGCGGCTCGACCTCGCCGCTGGTTTCTAGAACGGGTCTGCGTTGCCCGCGCCGCCGCCGCCGCTGCACCGCCACCGCGAAATTCAATGCAGCGTTATTTGCATGCTGGCTTTCTGTGAGACTGTGGTATTCTCCCGCCCATTCATGCTTCGCTCTCCCGGGTAACAATTTTCTTACATTGTTTGCGTACGTAACAATTAATATGCTAGTATGTTCGAGATGGAAGATTTTAGGCAAACCCAAGCTTAGTCATGCTTAGATCAAAATCAGCTGCTTTGAATTTTAACGAATTCTTCCGCAAAACAATACACATGTTGAATGCTAAAACGTTTTGACGAATATTGAGGCGTGATTGATATTCTGATAAAAAAAATGTTTACTAGATGTTGCTCGAAACTTCGTTCGCGCATAAAGGAACCCTGCGAGAGCTGTATATTTTGCTGCGATAAAAAGTAGCCGTTGTGTTAGTTCCGAGTCAAAAACTTCCATACCAAATTTCATGAAAATCCGTTCCATGGTTATAGCGTAAAAGAGTAACGAATATACATACACCCAAACTGTCGCGTCTATATTTTTGTGTATATTTGACACAAAATATAAATAAAAAAAATTGTATGTACCTACGTTACGTGTAGTTCAATTTTGTGGAAAATATTTTTCGTAAACTGTGACAAATTGCCATTGTGAAACCAACATATAATTTCAAATTGCCTCAACACAGTTTCGTGAAACAATTACATTAAAAAATATTTTTTTTTAAGTCCTGCTACAGACCATGGAGCTGAAGCATTAAACCAACGTGCCTTAAACCTAAGTATGAAGTGGATTGTATGACATCATAGCCATTTATGAGTGGAGTTATCAAAGAGTTAATTATAAAAATAACACAAAAACACTTTTATTTACACCTGTATATCCATGTCCATCATGGTTTGCCATATAAAAATCCGGTCAAGTGGAAATCAAACAAACCATAAGTGGTTCTGTATAAGCGTATCTGGCCTGTAACACAATTTGCCGTATACTCCCATTGCCCAGCTTGCGTTGTGTTAAGGCTAAGAACTCACGAAGCGGTTTTCAGCCGCGCCCGCCGCGGTTGCGGGCCCGCAGCTTCTGTAGAATGCAGATATTTAATATGTAAAAAATTCAAACACAACTCACGATGCGTTTTACGTCTGCGGTGTGCGTGGTTGCTCGCGGGTCCCGCTGCATCGGCGGGCGGCTCGGTGGGTTGCGCCAGCGCGCGCTCTGCGTTCCGTTGGCGAGTAGTAGTTTATTTGGCCGAGTTTGTGTTGAGCGGAGAGTCACCCATACATGAGATGATTTTTTTACTTTGAGTATAACAATATTTTTTTGCCTAAACGTCTTTATATTAAGCAGTAGATCATATACCGAAAATATCCGTCATTGATTTTATCAAGCCTTATATAGGCAGTGTAATAAATATCACGTCGTGATTTGTGCGGTCGAGAACCTTAACTGCTACTATTCCAAATTAATTCAAAATCCATATGTAGTTTTTGCCTCAAACAAACGTAGTCACAAACATCCATCTATCCATTTTTTCAACCATAAATCCATCCATCCATCCTCACAAATTTTCACATATTTTATAATAGTAGCAGGAAAGGATAATTTGCGAAAGTTAACGTCGTTTCACCGTAGCATGGCACAGTAACATTTGTATACAGGCTGTATTTTTAACCGATTTTTTTAAATCGTTACAGAACCCTAAAAAAGATACTCGCAGATAGCATGACTATTGTCAGAGCCCTCTAGTCTAAAATTAACATAACTATTGTTATATTCGCCAATATTTATGTTCAAGTGTATGTTAAAACAGTGGTGATGATGACTTTAATTTTAGGCGCCTAAAACATTTTATAATCTTCTGAATGTTACATACAGACTGTTTTTTTAGTCGGTGTCCAAACATTCAGGAGTGAATATACTCTTGAGTATAAGCAACTTTAACTTGAAAAAAAAAACTGCTGTTTTCTACAAAATTCTATCTATGCCATAGCCCTTTTGTAGAAAACAGCTGGATTTTTATTCAAGTAGGAAAGTTGATCATGAGTAAAAGTTATTCAAGAGTATTTTCAAATTCAAGAGTATATTCACTCCTGAATGTTTGAACATTGACTGGAAAAACATTCTGTATACTATATCGTTAATATCGGTATACAGATTATAGGCCAAGGATTCCTAAAGTGCGTTCCGCTTAACTTAGGGGTTCCTCTGAATATGCCTCAGGGTTCCGCCGAAATCAAAATATTCTAACTTACCTTATACTATAAACTTGGCAACTGCTGTATGAATTTACATGAAATTTAGTATACATGGAGTTTTGGGGGACAAAAATCGGTCTAGCTAGGTTTTATCCCTGGAAAACTGCGCATTTTCACGTTAAATATTATGTTTTTACTCTCGTTGTGTTAACAATTAACAACAAAACAATATCAATTATTTCGACTCTATAGTGTCAGTCCGATTGGCAGTTTGCTTAATTTATGCGTTGTTCCGAAATTCGGAATATCGTGGGTTCGAACCCTGGTAAAATATTTTTGTGATTTTTTAATTTTTTTTTGATGTATAACATGTTTCCTCTCGCTTTCTTGCAATTTGTGGGAGTGATTTCGTGAAATGGGACGGAAGTGTGTAACAGGAAGTCGCGGAAGCGCGCGCTATTTGGATTGATGAATGAGTTCGCCGTCAGATTAGAACAACTTATTTCAGTATTTAGCTTTATTAAATTTTTACGCTCAATTCTGTCACTGTTTAATGGAAAAGTTTCCGTATTTTTTTATCATATTAGATATTGTACTACGCATTGTTTCTTTGAAACTTTTTTGAAACATTTTCATAAAAGCTTACAAGTCATATGCGACTACTGTAGGGCTCGCTCGTTTTTTTAAATCTACTAGAGTTCAGTTACCCAACTTCTAACCTGACATGATGTTGATGATTAATCTGCAATCAGTGTCCCTTAGTTACAACACTTGCGTCCGTCCTTGGGAGCCGATCGGAATACACAAGTAGTGTTTGGGAGTCGCTCCGTGTCGGCCAGGTGACCCGATTGCAACATATCGGTTAGTAATAAAAAAACGAGTGTGCTTTAGACCACACGACTGAAGTTAAGCTCGCAAACGAACTACTAACTAAAAACACATTTTCTTTCTCTCTTTCTCTCATAGCCAGTGCATGAAATATTATTTATATTTCATAAATATAAATAATATTTCATGCACTGGCTATGAGAGAAAGAGAGAAAGAAAATGTGCGCGCACTCTGCCCTATCTTGCTCCTATAGTAATGTACGAAACGTAACTCTCTCTCTTACGTTGCCCTCGCCCGTTCACACTTTTCGTAACGCTCTCGTCACGCATTCGCCATCTCACTCCCCAAGTCAAGCGTGCGTAAAGGAGTTCTACTTCAAAAAACAGTAAAAACAAATTTCAACTCGATAGGTTTTACTGTTCCCAAGAAATATGTTTTATAGTTGTTCCACATCTACCAGGTGACCAATAGGCTGGATGACTGAATTTTTGTTCATAAATGAATAGTACTCTAAAATATGTGTAAGTTCTCAGAAGAAACAATATATTAAAAATCAATATTTTCAAATATACAGCGATTTGTTAACAGAATTTCGCAAGTTTCGTGAAAACGCTCCGTACAAAAGTCACCCAAGATGTCACGCATTCTTTAAGTTGTATTCAGAAATATATGGGCCGCAGGAATATATAAATGCTAATATCTCCGAAATTTGTGTTTTGTATTTGATGTACCTAAGTAAACTGATGTAGGCGTTTTTACTAATATAGAAAATATATTGATATTTTGTAATTTTTAGATGTATCTCATTAAAAAACAACTTATAAAATTTACTATTTTTCGATATATTTTATAAAGTAGTAACTAGTAACACCTCAATATTGCTAAACTTATAGATTAAACTCAATATTTTACTTGTCATCTACTATATTTTAAAATATTACATAGTAGTATTACATAGTTAGTTGTAAAAAATGGGTCATCCAGTTTATAGAACCTGCAGCAAAAACCGATATGCTAGTCACCTAAATAGCTACCGATTGAGTGCCATGGGCAGCTACCTAGTATTAATATATCTTGGTGCTGCCCATTCGTCACCTGGTATAAAAGTATTTTAAAACTCAGTAGATTTATAATCGTCATAGTTATTATACATTGAAACTATGTTGCTAATGTGCTACGGCAATCATAGTAAAAACTTAGTAGATTTATAAACGTTATAGTTGTATAGATTGAAACTATGCTGCAGGAAGGACATTCCTTCGGCAATCCTAGTAAAAATAAATAAAAAATATGTTCGACATTCACTTTTATTGACTTGACATAAGAAATCTTGGGTGTATTTACCTGTGTAGTGAATATAGTTAAATTTTGAATAGCTATCTTAAAAATGCAGCGCCTCTTCGCGTCTAGTCACGGTTCCTTAGCGGTTAAATTGTCGGTAGGTACTTTAAATGCCCGGTTTCTGAAGATTTTTCATAATCTCTAGATAAATTTAGTTTAACTGGCGCAGAGTTTTCTTTCAAATACGAATTATAGAATCGATAAACATTAACCGGACCTCATTGGTTAGTTAAAGTTAAACTTAGTTTAATATTGTATATGTTTGCTTAGAAACAAGTTATCGAACCAATAGCACTAATGAGGATTAGATATAAACTAACGACAAATTCACATCAGAAACCGGGTATAAGTCGGAGATCGCGGAATCAGATTCGAAAACACAACCCTACTTCTGACGCAGTCGGGTAAAAACTCAACGAACATTACTTGGACACCATCGCTTATTAGGCGATCCGACTACTCGTTTCCTCGTTCATTTCATAAAAAATGTGCAAGCATCAATCTATATAGCATTAGTGTACTACAACAGGAGACGAACGGGAATTAGGTTCTAATGTTTGAGGTGACGAAATGGCGGAGGTTCTATAAATTGGGTGACGAACGGGTGATAACCCAAAAAAAATAAGAGACAAAAATAAAATTCACTTAAATAGTTAGTTTTTTCAGAGTGACAATTAATTATTGTCGTAATATTAATTCTATTCAATTTGCAGTTGTGCACATTTGATTTGATGCGTGTGTGCGTGCAACAGCATGCTCTGATACTGGAACCATACTGCGAATTGAATAGAAGTAAATAAATGACGACCTCTGTGGCTCAGTGATTAGCGCGTCGGCGCTTAATCCGAATTCTAATTCGAATCCCGCCGAAGGGATAAAAAGTTTTTCTATGTTCCTGGGTCTTGGTCTTGGTCCACACCTAAAACATTTTGAATTTAATACAAAATAATATGATACTTTTATTTTAAAAACGTCTGAAGGAATTTGTAGCCCCTGCTCTGTTCTCAAGTTACATGAGTTTTAAAAGACGGAGAGACTGATAGACTCAAATTGGGAGTGGCCCTATGTATAATGTATCAACATGTCAACGGTATTTCTGTATTGCAAGGTAAATAAGTAAGTGACTTAAACTATTGGTATCATTATATTGTGTCCTTATATACAAATTATTATTGTTCTCTTTGTATATAACGTTTTACAAAATCAATTATATATAAACTTAATACACTTGATTTCCTGTTTATATAAAGACGCGACAAAAAATTATAAAATAAAGTTTAATTAACTCACAGCTGATTTCAAGAAAATCTTAATTATATTATAATTTTTTTTGACCAATTGATAACCAATTTATATATATATATATATATATATATATATATATATATATATATATATATATATATATATATATATATATATATATATATATATATATCTCGGTCAAAAGGAATCTCGCGGCAACCATATATTATGCCACGATAAAAACTAGCCTATGTGGCCCCCTTTGGTCTACTCGATATCTGTACTTTTGGAGCCTATTCAATGCAAACAAACAAACAAACAAACTTTTCCTCTTTATAATTATATTATGTCTAGTATAGATTTACATCACCCTGAGATAAATAAATGGGTCTCGACTCGCGACTCTTGACACTTTCACAGACAGTCTATCAGATTCAGGTCAGATATATAATTTACTCTGCTAAATTATTCTAACTTAGCCCGTTCGTAACATCCTACTAATAATATTATATATATAAAATAATTAATGAGAAAATATTGTAAAATTAAATTTAACACTAAACATACAATAGAAAATAGAATAATAGTAATATATAATAGTAATATATATATTAATAGTACAATAGAATTGAAAATCAAAGTGTCAGGTGTCGAGATGACATATAATATGACATTGACATTTGACTCGACTCTTGTGTGTCCAATTTTCAGCTTTATTGTATTAGCGCAGAGTTCTATGTTCAATGCACTAGATTTTCCCCGGCCTTACTGATTCCGGATCACATTATAGTCCCAGCCTAAGCCAGTGTTTCCCAAGCATTGCTCTGCCATGGCTCGCTAATTTTCACACTGCCCCTTAGTGACACACTCAATATTTTAAACTCAAGCTGATTCTATTAGGTAAAATATTACAGCGCGGTGCAACCTGACATTCGAACTCTTACAATGAAACGACTTGTATCTTCCTGTGTAAAGAATAAAGTTCAATTTTGAATATAGTTTGGTTTCGGTGTGAATTGACCCTGATACTACTTATTTTGGTATCGCCTATATTTAGCCACTAAATTTTAGTGCGAAGTTTCGTATCGCCAATTTAGTCACTAAATATTTACGATGCGTCGATGGATAGATAGGTAGATAGATAGATAGATAAACTCTTTATTGCTCACATTAAAGAATACAATCAGTAGACTAAAACTAAACTTATAATCTAAATGTGGGCAAGGGCGGCCTTATCGCTATAAGCGATCTCTTCCAGGCAACCCTGCAGCACAGGAGAGGTAAAATAACTAAATAAGCAGGGTAATACGAAAAGTCAAGAATAACTATGTAGAAAGTTATGCAATACTTACATAATAAATATAATTTATGTGCCATACAAATAATATACAATTGTTCAAATAATAAATAGGTACTTATAGTTAGTTTAGCGAGCGACTTTGTTCAGAAGATAGTTATGCAGTTTGGATTTGAAGATAGTGACTTTGACTCTCGAATGTCACGTGGTAGGTCATTCCACATGAGCGCAGCCTTCACAATGAAAGAACCACTAAAGTAACCAGACTTTGTAAATGGCACATGAAGTTACCTACTATATCCAGAGCGTAGTGCACGGATTTGGTCAGTGCTCCGATAGTGAAAACTCTCCTTCAGATAGGGGGGAGAGTGAGGGTCAAATAGGACATTAAAACATAAATATAAGAACATAAATATAAGAACAGATGGGCAGCCAACCAAGTCGCTGTTGAAACTCAGAGACATGGTCGAACTTGCGCATTCCATACACGAACCTAATGCAAACATTTTGTAACCTTTCTATTTTATTAAGATATTCCTCATTAAGGTCGATCATACGAACACCCGCATAGTCCAGTATTGGTAGAAGTAAAGACTGCGCAAGCTCGACTTTAGTCTTTATGGGTAGTAGGTTCTTCCAACGCCCAAGCGCCCCCACCGCAGCAAAGAACCTACGACTGACTTCAGAGATTACTAGTTAAAGATATGGAGGAACTCTGTACATTTTTTTTATTATTGTATCTGTCTGATACGTCTTTATCTCGGAAATATAACCGCATTACCTAGTTAGTTTTTTCTAATTTTATTGTAACGGATATATTGAGATACTAGCTTTTTCCCGCAGCTCCACCCGCGTAAATACAGTATTCCACGGGAACACTGTACTTTTTCGGGATAAAAAGTAGCCTATGTGTTTATCCGGAGCATAAACTACTACCGTACCAAGTTTCATCAAAATCCGTTCAGTAGGTGTTGCGTGAAAGAGTAACGAACATCCATCCATTTATAATATTAGTAGGATGTTACGAACGGGCTAAGTTAGAATAATTTAGCAGAGTAAATTATATATCTGACCTGAATCTGATAGACTGTCTGTGAAAGTGTCAAGAGTCGCGAGTCGAGACCCATTTATTTATCTCAGGGTGATGTAAATCTATACTAGACATAATATAATTATAAAGAGGAAAAGTTTGTTTGTTTGTTTGTTTGCATTGAATAGGCTCCAAAAGTACAGATATCGAGTAGACCAAAGGGGGCCACATAGGCTAGTTTTTATCGTGGCATAATATATGGTTGCCGCGAGATTCCTTTTGACCGAGATATATATATATATTATATATAATATATTATAATATATATATATATATATTATATATATATATATATATATATATACTATATATATATATATATATATATATATATATCTCGGTCAAAAGGAATCTCGCGGCAACCATATATTATGCCACGATAAAACTAGCCTATGTGGCCCCCTTTGGTCTACTCGATATCTGTACTTTTGGAGCCTATTCAATGCAAACAAACAAACAAACAAACTTTTCCTCTTTATAATTATATTATGTCTAGTATAGATTTACATCACCCTGAGATAAATAAATGGGTCTTCGACTCGCGACTCTTGACACTTTCACAGACAGTCTATCAGATTCAGGTCAGATATATATTTTACTCTGCTAAATTATTCTAACTATGCCCGTTCGTAACATCCTACTAATATTATAAATGGATGGATGTTCTGTTACTCTTTCACGCAACACCTACTGAACGGATTTTGATGAAACTTGGTACGGTAGTAGTTTATGCTCCGGATAAACACATAGGGCTACTTTTTATCCCGAAAAAGTACAGTGTTCCCGTGGAATACTGTATTTACGCGGGTGGAGCTGCGGGAAAAAGCTAGTATCTCAATATATCCGTTACAATAAAATTAGAAAAAACTAACTAGGTAATGCGGTTATATTTCGAGATAAAGACGTATCAGACAGATACAATAATAAAAAAAATGTACAGAGTTCCTCCATATCTTTAACTAGTAATCTCTGAAGTCAGTCGTAGGTTCTTTGCTGCGGTGGGGGCGCTTGGGCGTTGGAAGAACCTACTACCCATAAAGACTAAAGTCGAGCTTGCGCAGTCTTTACTTCTACCAATACTGGACTATGCGGGTGTTCGTATGATCGACCTTAATGAGAATATCTTAATAAAATATAGAAAGGTTACAAAATGTTTGCATTAGGTTCGTGTATGGAATGCGCAAGTTCGACCATGTCTCTGAGTTTCAACAGCGACTTGGTTGGCTGCCCATCTGTTCTTATATTTATGTTCTTATATTTATGTTTTAATGTCCTATTTGACCCTCACTCTCCCCCCTATCTGAAGGAGAGTTTTCACTATCGGAGCACTGACCAAATCCGTGCACTACGCTCTGGATATAGTAGGTAACTTCATGTGCCATTTACAAAGTCTGGTTACTTTAGTGGTTCTTTCAATTGTGAAGGCTGCGCTCATGTGGAATGACTACCTACCACGTGACATTCGAGAGTCAAAGTCACTATCTTCAAATCCAAACTGCATAACTATCTTCTGAACAAAGTCGCTCGCTAAACTAACTATAAGTACCTATTTATTATTTGAACAATTGTATATTATTTGTATGGCACATAAATTATATTTATTATGTAAGTATTGCATAACTTTCTACATAGTTATTCTTGACTTTTCGTATTACCCTGCTTATTTAGTTATTTTACCTCTCCTGTGCTGCAGGGTTGCCTGGAAGAGATCGCTTATAGCGATAAGGCCGCCCTTGCCCACATTTAGATTATAAGTTTAGTTTTAGTCTACTGATTGTATTCTTTAATGTGAGCAATAAAGAGTTTATCTATCTATCTATCTACCTATCTATCCATCGACGCATCGTAAATATTTAGTGACTAAATTGGCGATACGAACTTCGCACTAAAATTTAGTGGCTAAATATAGGCGATACCAAAATAAGTAGTATCAGGGTCAATTCACACCGAAACCAAACTATATTCAAAATTGAACTTTATTCTTTACACAGGAAGATACAAGTCGTTTCATTGTAAGAGTTCGAATGTCAGGTTGCACCGCGCTGTAATATTTTACCTAATAGAATCAGCTTGAGTTTAAAATATTGAGTGTGTCACTAAGGGGCAGTGTGAAAATTAGCGAGCCATGGCAGAGCAATGCTTGGGAAACACTGGCTTAGGCTGGGACTATAATGTGATCCGGAATCAGTAAGGCCGGGGAAAATCTAGTGCATTGAACATAGAACTCTGCGCTAATACAATAAAGCTGAAATTGGACACACAAGAGTCGAGTCAAATGTCAATGTCATATTATATGTCATCTCGACACCTGACACTTTGATTTTCAATTCTATTGTACTATTAATATATATATTACTATTATATATTACTATTATTCTATTTTCTATTGTATGTTTAGTGTTAAATTTAATTTTACAATATTTTCTCATTAATTTTAATTTTATTGCAGAGTTCTTTTTCAGAGGTATGAACTTTCCCGAGCCCGCCGGATTCCGGAGCATAATATAGTCCCAGCTTTAGAGGGCATAAACATATAATGTTAGAATTACAGATAATTTAAAATGCAAAATTATATAATGTCACGTACTGTGACGAGTCAACCCAAATAATGTATGCGATGCAGCCGAATGCCGAACACACCGATTCTGCTAAGTGATACAATGGATGCAGCGTTGTATTACTGGGTGTAATATGGTCGGGTTACGCAATTCCTGTGACACCTTGCCAGTATTGTCTTAGGTAGGACCTATATACAAACCTTACCTAACATCCTCCATTGCCGTGGGTTCGATTCCCGCGATTTGTTCGAAACAACAAGAAAAGTTGATTCCAAGTTTGGTTAGGACAATGCAGGCTGATCACGTGACTGTCTGACAAGGAAGATGATCCATGCGTCGCATGTTGTAAAAAGTCGGTTCTCTGCCCGATCTCTCGCCAGCCGTGTCGGTTATCCGTCCCACTAGGTTTCGAGAGTAAAGTAAGAGAGAGCTCTCTTATGAAATAACTCCTTCGTAGCTGGCCTGGTTTCAATGAAACCACCATGATAGTGTGGAATTGTTAAAATGCTCGAAAAACAAATCCTTAAAATAATTTTAACACCGCTAACCTTATTTGGTTGTAAATTAATAACAAACCTACATCTCTCTTAATTAAGTCATGGCTGATAATAGTAATTTATTTCTTACCTAAAAAGTAATACATGTTTTGCAAACACAAAAAAGCGCTACTTCCTACTTTGAGAAAGAAATTGCAGAAATATTTCTACCCGACTGCGCGATGCACAGGAGAGTAATGTGTTTATCAGCCTATGTGCTTAGACCAAACGCGACCAAACTGTTTAGATTTTTGATGGGCAAAAATAGTATTTATTAATATTATTACTAAGAAATCCGGCGGTCCCGATTATTGAAGTCGTTATGAATGTTTTCTTTTTGAATTAATTAATAGAAAGTTTTCTTTTTGAATGTATCGATCACGAAACTTTTTCAATGGTAGCATAGTTATTCAATAATATTCGATACTAAGATCTCGATTACTGGACTATATTGTTTTTTAACCGACATCCAAAAAAAGGAGGCGGTTATACGTTTCAAAATTATTTTTTTGATGTATAGGGTATGTTGATGTATATAATCCCAAATTGGTCTTTTTGACATCAAATTGGTGACCTGATGATGGGATCCGTGAGGAATCGAGGGAACTCCTCAAAATTTATATGGATACATATGGTGATTTCAACTTTTTCTGAAGTAATCTAAGCATAAGTATGCTACTAAAAAGTAAGATTATGAACCAAGGTATCTAGATCAAGGTATAACCCTGGACCCAACAATACTGAACAGAACTCCTGAGTCCTTATAGATACACGTTTAGGGATTTCGGCGTTGTTTAAAGAACTGAAAGCGTATGCCACTATGTCAATTACAGTAATCATTATCATCACCACCATCATCACAACATACATCATCACATTATGATGATATAATAGGTACTTCTCATAGTATTTTATACCGATATGGATATATTTGAACAGTTTGTGTTTTCGTTTTGTGATTGTTGTTTTTGTTGTGTTTTGTTGCTTGTTTGCTGTTTATGACTGATTCTCTGATCTGTCTGAGTCTGATTTGCATTTTTTTTGTTTTTATAAAGAGTATTCGACATTGGTCCTTTAGTCACTTAAATGGAGACCTGATGATGGGATCCATGAGGAATCGAGGAACTCCTCGAAATTTATATGGACTTATTCAATAGTGATTTAACTTTTTCTGAAGTAACCCAAGCATATGCGACCAAAAAGTAAGATTTATCACCAAGGTGTACTCTGGATCCATAAGCACTGAACAGAACTCCTCAGTCTTTAGAGATACGCGTTTGGGAATTCCGACATTATTTAAAAAACTGCAAGCATATGCTATTACGTAACATACAGTAATCATCATCATCATCTTATACATATACAATACCTAATGGATGCTTGGCGCGTATTCATCACTTATACATTCGATAGTTTATTTTTTTATTATGTATTTTTACTTTGGAAGTCGGTTTAATTCTATGTAGTTTACACGCAGACGGGTTTTTATTTTTCAATTAATTTCTAATAATCATATTTTAATATTGTGTACGGCGCCTTTGAGGTTTCATTTAACATAAATTTCATGTTATTATATCATTTATTGTCAGTATGTGTTATTATTTAAAGAAATATAAATAACAATTAATTCCACTAAATAGCCATCATTATGTGCATGGGCACTGGACACGTTTATAATTATCTAGAAAATACTCTTTTGACCTTAACATGCACAAATATAATATTAATACATAAATATAATGTCATTGTTTATTATGAAACAATATTATAATAGAACCTATTACATGCATGTAACGGAAATAATATTTTAAATTATGGTATTGTTTGTATTGTTTTAAATAACAATAAAGAAATTAAATATTAAGTTGCTTCTTCGAACTTCGAAGTTATATAGATATAGTCACACAGTCAAGCATTTGGTACATCATGAGGGAGAAGTCTGAGCTTACATTACAGCGTCTACATTAGAGACAAGAGAACCGGGAATTACAAACGATTAAGTGTCAATTTCACCAACACATTTTAACGACGCTTAATGCTGAACTATGGTTTTGGTGAAAAGCGGAGACTCTTCTCTCTCGACGCCGGGCCCCTGAAAAGGGCCTTACGGCGGAACCAAACCCAGGTGCATAGCCCCTCTATTTGGGGTGAGATGACGCGCCCAGTACGAATACTGAGCGCATGAGTCGTTGAGTTTTAGGGGAAGACCCCCCGCGGCAGAACGCGGGGGAAACCCATGGGAGGGCAGCCGACAACAACAAGGGAGTGACGAAATGCCAATCCAGGCCCGACCGAGACCGGCGGTCGGCTCCAAACGGCGCGTGGGGGGTCCCGACCCGGGGGCCGAGAAACGTGTTTGGGTCCACTCCCTCACGCGCCGTGTTTACCGGACCGTGGAACGAACGACCTGGGGAAAGAGGTGGGAAATTGTAAAACTTCCAGGCCCCGACTTTTTATGTCGGGGGGGGGGGGAAGGTACGCCCCGAGGACGACGGGGTGGCAATAGGGCTGCCACTCGTCAGGCCCCGGACGCGGTGTGGACAAGATTCGCCGGCATCTGGTTTGCCGGCGAAGGGGGAAAGGTAGGGGGGGGGATTACAATCCCGCAGTGGTGGTGGCGCAGTTGCGCCAAAGCGCGTCAGTGCGATAGGTGTGCCGCATCAGTGCGCCTGGGCTCCTCCTCTTCGGGGGCGGTGGGGGCGGGCTGCGTGGCTCCGTTGAGTCCTCCGGGGGGACGGCATCTCTTGGCAGGCGGTGGCGGGTCAATTCGACCAAGCGCGAACAGCTTCGCGGAGAGCTGGGCCATAAAGGACTCCACGCTCTCCACCCTGAGGTCCCTGGCGATTGTGGTGTTGCGGACGTACCGCGTTGCGCCCGCAATTCGGCGCAGCACCCGGTTTTGGCTCTCTGCAACAACCCTTTCTGGGGTGCAGAGAGCAAGTGGGTGCCACGCGGGTGCCGCGTACGTCAGGCGGGACCGTGCGTACGTCCGGAAGAGGGCTATGCGCATCCTCAGGGGGATCTGTGGGGACGCGTAGGCCGGGCGCAGCAGCGCGACCGCCGCGTTCGCCTTCGCCACCGCCGATGAGCACTGGGAGAGTCGGCGGTCCAGGGTGACCCCGAGATACTTTGCTGTCCTCCCCCACGGGATCACAGCATCACCAATCTTCAGAGGCGCCGGAAATGAGCACCTCGTGCTGACGGCGAGCACCTGAGACTTACCTGCGTTAACAGAGAGTCGCCATTTGCTCAGCCAGTCAGGGAGGAAATCCAGCGTCCTCTGAATCTTGATGGCAGCATGCTCGGTGGTCAGCGAGGAGGAGAAGTACGCCGTGTCGTCGGCGTACAACGCCACGGAGGTGCCCCGGTCCGCGGGCACGTCGCTGGCGTAAAAGTTGTAGAGTCCTGGTGAGAGGACACTACCTTGGGGGACGCCTGCGGCGATGGGGCGCTCATCGGAGAGGACTCCGTCAACGCGAACCCTGAAGGTCCTGCCGGAGAGGAAGGAGGCCACTAGCCTTACCAGGGGGGGAGGTACGTTGGCCCGGATGAGCTTTCAGAGCAGACCCTCATGCCAGACACTGTCGAACGCCTTCTCCATATCTAGAAATACGGCTACCGACGATTCCTTTTTGTTAGCCACAACGGACAGATGGTGAATAACACGTACCAGCTGGAGGGTGGTACTCAGGTTGGACCTGAACCCGAACTGTTCCTCACGAGGAGGTAGGTAAGGGGAAAGGTGTTTTAGAAGGAGGAGTTCAAAGACTTTGGATAGGGTGGAAAGGAGGGTAATGGGCCGGTAGCCCTCAGCTCTTCTTAGGTTCTTGTGGGGCTTGGGTGTGGTTACAACCAGACCCAATTTCCAGGGGGAGGGGAAGTGGCCGGTCCTGACAATACCATTATAGAGGCGAGTCAGGGCGGCCACCGTCCTGAAGGGAAGGTGGCGGAGAGCGGAATTTGGAATTCCTTCTGCACCGGGGGCCTTTTTTGGTTTTAGGCAACGGAGGGTCTTTTGGACCTCCCTCGGTGAGAAGGAGAAATTTGGGGGGGGGGGGGGAGGGGAAAGAAGGAAAACCTTTACCTCCTCAGCGATCGCTCGGGCGTGTTCCGTTGCGGTCGTCGGCAGCGGCGAAAACTGGCGCTCTAGGTGTTCGGCTTGAATGTCTGCTCTGTCTTCTGCACAGTACCTGAGGTTGCCATCTGGGTGGAACAGGGGGCACACGGGGGCTGTGACTCCGGTTAGGCTGCGGCAAAAGCGGTGAAGGGAGGGCCAGTCCTCACCCGCCTCCAGGATGCGTTGAGTCCAATCCGCAGCGTTTAGGTCCTGAAGGGCAGTTCTTACCTGGGATGTAAGGCGATTTAGCTGCGTCTTCAGGGTGGGGCAGCGGCTGAGCTGCCATCTTCGGCGCAGGCGCTTCTTTTCGCCTATGAGGTCAGCGATGTGCCGAGGCGGTGGCCGGATGGCGGTGGAAAAGGCGGTGGGAAGGAAGGATGGGTTGCCGCGTCCATCGCGGCTACGATCGCTTCGGTGATCTGCAGAGTCATCGATTCGACGTTCTCTGCAGAGTCCACCGGGAAATTGGGGGTACTCTCATGCAGCCGCGATGCGAAAACGTCCCAGTCGCGGACTGGGCGGGGAGGAAGAGGAGGGACGCTTGCGGGAGCGGCGCGTATGGTGGCTAAGACTGGGAGGTGGTCGGTGCCTTGGGCCACATCGAGGACCTCTTGATGGAGGTCACCCGGGAGTTTGTGGGCGATTGCCACGTCAAGGACGTCCGGAGTGTATCGGGGGGTCTCGGGGTAGTGGGTTGGGTAATATGTTCCCACCACCGAGTACCCGACTCGTTCTGAGTCGGCGAACAAACGGTTACCGTCCGAGTTGGGTGCGCGGGATCCCCATCCGGGGTGCTTGAAGTTCAGATCTCCGGCAATCACAGTCAGCTCTTCTGATAGGAGCCTGTGGATGTCGGAGATATCTAAACGCGACCCCGGTGGTTTGTAGCACGCATAGATGTGCGTGCGGTGCGACCCGAGGAGTACCTCCACTCCAAGGGCGTACAGCGATGAAACTAGAGGGGGGGGGGGGGGGAGTTGGTGCAGAAGTTTCCTGCCGACCAGAACGGCGAGGCCTCTGCATGCCCGCTCACCCCCCGGAAAGTCCTGGCGATATACGTGGTAGCCGGGGGCACTGAAACGGTCCTGAGGGGACAGGAGGGTTTCGCTTAGTAGGGCGACGTCCACCTCGTACTCCCGAGGAGGAGGTGGCGGATCGGGGCCACCTTGCCGCGGACCCCCCCGGACGTTCCAGTGGACAACCTTTAAGTGGACTGGGGCGTGCGAAGCCATTTGGAAATTAGGGAGGCAAAGAGGGTGGCCCCCTCAGGGAGGGCCTTCAGGAGGGTCTGGAGAATTTCTTCCCCGGCCAGGATTCTATTGAAGACATCCATGGCCAGGGAGAGCAGGGCTTGTAAAAGCTGGGCCGTGGTCCTGGGGGACTCTCGGCGGCGAGAAGAAGGGGGGACACGAGGGGGCATAATGGCGGTAGTGACCGCCGGGTTTGCGGGCTCGGTGGAGAGCTCGGTCACCTCAGGTTTGGTGACCGGCGGGACGGTGCGTTTAGTGCGCGCAGGACGCGGGGGGCGCGGGGTGCGCTGCGGTAGGGGGGGGATAGAATGGCCTCATCAGCCGGCGGGGCTGCTACAACAGGGGGAGGGGGAGGGCGAGGGGCTCGTACTCCGAGTCCGTGGCGGCATTCGAGGTCGTACCGAATTTGGGCCTCTTTTTAGTCCGGGTCCTGGTTCGTTTCCGCTGCTACCGGTCCGAGGAGGGGGGGGCGGTGGATGCAGCGGGACGGGGGGTGGGGTCATTGGCCTCCGCCATTAGAGAAGTGGCGGAGGGTGGCGGCGGAGGAACCTCTCTTTCGGAGATGGTAGGGACGTCACTCACCCGATTTGTGCGCACCCGTTTCGTGGTCCGGGTTGTGCGGGCAGTAGAGCCCGCATGGCGGTTCCTGGCCTCCCGAAGGAAGACCGGGCAATTTGGGCTGTTGGCGGGGTGGGGCCCCTTGCAGTTTACGCAAGTGGGCTGGTCCGTTAGCGGTCGGGGGCAGTCGGAGGCGGCGTGCTCCTCGCCGCATCTGACGCATGCCGGCTTTCGATGGCAGTTCCGGCTAGAGTGCCGAAACTGCTGGCAGCGGTGGCACTGGGCAGGGTCATTCTTCCCACGCCAAGCTTCCACCTTGATGTCCGGCATATTCAAAATTTCTGTCACCTGGTAGAGATGCCTGGTACCAGGTTCGGGGTGTGTTTCAGCAGGACAAAGTAGGAGCAACCGGGACGGTCCCTTCTGGCAAGAATTCGGGACACCTGCTCAACTACGAAGCCTTTGGTGGAGAGATCCGCTGCTATCTCCTCGGTGGGCGTATTGATCGGGAGGCCGTGTATGCCTACCTTTAGTCCTCGGTCCTGGGGTAGCGCGTATGAGTACCAGCTGACCTGAGCGGACTTGCTCAGGTCAGACAGGTACCGCTGCACACACCTGTACTCGTTCTCGCTGTGTGGGGAGAACTTTACCCCCAGTCCTAGCGGCTTCGCGTGCGGGGGGTGCCCCAGGAGGTCCCTGAGGCGGCGGAAGTGGCCGATCCAGTCATCCACTTTCTCCACTATGAGTGGGGGGCACCTGGGGGCTGCTTTCGGCGGCAGAGAGGTCACATTTGCTGCGGGAGAGGCGGTAGTTACCGTGTTAGCCTCCATCGGCGAGGGGGCCCTCGAAGTAGAGGCCACTGGAGATCCGGTCGGCGCGGGGGCAGTGGTCGCTGCGGCGTAGGTAGCCGGGCGATCGGCACGCTTGGCAGGCGGCGAGATGTCGGAGGATATCTCTTGCCGCTTCCGTTTGGTAACCTGTACGGGAGGGGCAGGGGGCGGTGGCATGCTGCTCGACGAGGGGGCCGGTACAGGGGCCTTCGGAGCAGGAACACTTACCCCTCTGCGGTCTTCTTCCGGCGGGGAGGCCGGCGAGGCGGAGAGGGCGGGCTGTGGGCTCGCTGCGGGTGGTGCAGGCGGAAGGCGCGGGGCGCTCGTCTCCGCAGTGCGGCGCGTGGGGCGCGGCGGGGAGGCCGAACCCTTATCGGCTGAGCGGGGCGGGGGCCCAGACTCGCGGCGGGTCGCCGTCGGAGGGCATTGGGGCGGGTGTCAGTACACCCCCGCGAGAATGCCGAGGACGGCCCGGGGCGAGCGGTATCCGTGCCGCTTAAGTTGGGCTCGGTGGCGGATTGATAGGCACGCTCGGACGTGCGCGAGCTGGACCTCGAAGAGTGTCCGCTGCGCGACGCAACAGAGCTGGCGCGGGAATGGCTGGGGCGGTCGCGGCTATGCGGCCGCGAACCACGGTCGGCCATGGTATGAGTACAGTATGTACTAATGTACTATACGTACGTGGACATAACAACACAATGTCACATAATAGTTATACACGCGGGAACACAATAAAAACATGTATAACGGGACGAACGTTTATAGAAAGGTACTCACACAACACAGATAACACTAAACACAACATGTATTCAGTGTCAAAGCAGTCACAAAAGTGTACGTACTTGCACGGTTAAAAAGAGAGGCTGGCTCCCCGTGACCCGACGTTGGAAACAAGTGGAGAGGCCAAAGGCAGTGCAACCCTTCAGCAAGGCGGCAATCCGCTCGTTATTCTTACGAATAACGAGTAGATTGACGATCGCTATTGGGGTAAAACAGCACTGCACTAGGGGCGGGTCGGCACGAGCGTGGAGTGAGCGGGACACTCGACACGTTCCGAGCGGGACGGCACTACCGCGGAGTGAGCGAATCACTACGACACGGATAGAACGAGACGGCACGAAAACGCGGAGTGAACGAGAACACACTAGCACGCACGGGAGACAGGACGATCCTATGGTTTTGGTTCTGTCTGTCCCGTTCTAACATTCAATGAGAGAGAGAGACCGAATCCGGGCTTAACATAAAGCGCGTTTAAAGGCTCCCACAGACGAGAGGCCGAATGTTTTAGTTAGAACTGACATCCGTTTGGCCTGAACGATTTCGAGCACATACACGGAAAAAATCGCATCCGACTCAACTGACGTCATTTCGGCCTGAACGGATTCGAATACATACATGGAAACATCGCATTAGTTCGTTCTGGTTTGCCGCGAGCTACGATCGTGTTCATTAATTGTATTTTTATTACACTCGAATTTTACTAGTTATTACACCTCGAAAACTCACTACGCTTGTACACGATACACGCCGCACGGCCGCGGCTCTGGCGAGAACTGAAGCGATTTGTCACAAGATCCGTTCAGTCCAGAATTAATGTTGCCAACTTAGTTATTTTACAAAGTCGGTAGTAGTGTTTTAGTAGACAAGAGCTAGACAGTAATCACAATAAAAAAAAAATAAAAAAAAAATTGACACCTCATCATAATAATACGTCGTAACGTTTGTCCGTAATTTGCTTAAAGCCCGTTTAATTACTATATATGTGATATTTCCTAGTTTATTTTAATTTAACGGTAAAATTTATAATGAAATTCAATAAATAATAAAATTTTAATCTATCAAAACATAAAATGCAGTGTTTTTTGTGGGCTTTAGGGATTCCTAAGTTGAGTAGCTTTATTTTAAGTTTTCAGTATTTATTTTCCTGAATTACCACAATTATTTCAAGATAAATAAATAATAAGAATCACAAAAATATTTATCTGACCGAGATTCGAACCCACCAGTTCAGAGAAGTTTTTCTCAAATTTTTGATATCATTCTTCGTTTCTAAAATATCGAGCACCAAAATCAAAAATTCGGAAAAAAAAATTTTTTTTCACTATTTCAGCCATAACTGTTTTGTTTTTGATTTTCTCGAATCATTATTTTTTAAACCTTACAGCTCTCGTAAATACGCATCTTTTGAGTCTTTTTTTAATGTAATATCTTATAAGAGAAGGAGACTCTTCTCAGCTCGACGCCGGGCCCCTGAAAAGGGCCTTGGCGGATTACCAACGTCAGGGGCATAGCCCCTCTAATTGGGATGACGCGCCCAGTACGAGTACTGGGCGCAAAGAGTCAAGTTTTTTGGGAAGACCCCCCGCGGCAGAACGCGGGGGAAACCCGTGGGGGGGCAGCCAACAAAACAAGGGAGTGTCGTCATGCCAATCCAGGCCCAACCGAAACCGGCGGTCGGCTCCAAGCGGCGCGTGGGGGTCCCGACCCGGGGGCCGGGAAACGTGTGTGGTTCAACTCCCTCACGCGCCGCGTTTACCGGACCGCGGACGCGAACGACCTGGGGAAAGGGGGGAAGTCGAAGGGGAAAGACTTCCGGGCCCCGACTTTATTTGTCAGGGGGAAGGTGCGTCAAGGAGGCGACGGGGTGGCAAGAGGGCTGCCACTCCGACAGGCCTCAGACGATTTGTTGAAGTTTACACCGGCAGGTTTAGGTTTCTACCGGTGTAGGGAAAGGAGCGGGGGGGGATTGTGATCCCGCGAAGGTGGAGCGCCTGTACAGGCGCCTCGGTGTGGCGCATGTCATTGCGCCGGGACTCCTCCTCTTCGAGGGCGGTGTTCGGGCGCGCCATTGCGCCTGGACTCCTCCTCTTCTGGGGTGGGGGGGGGCACATCATTGCGCCCGGGCTCCTCCTCTTCGGGGGTGGCGGGGGTCCGATGGGGCTGCCGACGGGACAGCGTCCCTCGGCAGGATGTGGCGGTCGGGCGGGCGGGCGTGCCACGGCGCCAAGTCGGTCAGCTCGACAAGACGCGAGGCATCCGCTCGCGCGAACATGTTGCTGGCGAGTCGGGCCACGAAGGCCACGCTCTCCATCCTAAGATCCCTCTCGATGGTGGAGTTGCGGACGTACCAGGGGGCGCCCGCAATGTAGCGCAGCACCCGGTTCTGGGCTCTCTGCAGCGTCCTCTTCTGGGGTGCAGAGAGCAGATGATGCCACGCAGGTGCTGCGTAGGTGAGGCGGGACCTAATGTAAGTATTATACAAGGCCGTCCGCATGTTGAGGGGGATCTGAGGAGAAGAGAAGGCGGAGTGCAGTTGCGCGGTGGCCGATTTGGCCTTCGCCACTGCGTGCTGGCGTTGGGCGACCATGGAGAGACGGCGATCTATGATGACACCTAGATATTTCGCCGTTCTTCCCCATGGTATCTCGGCGTCTCCGATCTTCAGAGGAGCTGGGAATCCCGTTCTCGTGGTGACGGCGAGCGCCTGGGACTTACCTGCGTTCACAGACAGTCGCCAGTTGCTCAGCCAGTCAGGGAGAAGGTCCAGCGTCCTCTGAAGTTTCAGGGCGGCATGATCGGGTGTTAGCGAGCTGGTGATGAACGCCGTGTCATCGGCGTATAGCGCTGCGGTGGTACCCGGGTCCTTTGGCACGTCGCTGGCGTAAAAATTATATAGGCTTGGCGAGAGCACGCTGCCTTGAGGTACGCCGGCGGTGATGGGACGCTCGCTGGAAAGAACGCCGTCGACACGCACCCTGAAGGTGCGGCCGGAGAGAAAAGATGCCATGAGTCTTACCAGAGGGGGTGGGACGTTGGCTCGGATGAGCTTGAAGAGCAGACCTTCATGCCAAACACAGTCGAACGCCTTTTCCATGTCGAGGAAGACTGCGACCGAGGATTCTTTCTTGTTGGCCGCAACGGACAGGTGGTGGATGACCCTTACCAGCTGGAGAGTGGTGCTCAGCTCCGACCGGAAGCCGAATTGGTCCTTGCGAGGAGGGAGGTGAGGAGCAAGGTGCTTGAGGAGAAGGACTTCAAAGGTTTTTGAAATGGTTGAGAGGAGGGTGATGGGGCGGTAGCCCTCTGCCCTTCTCAGGTTCTTATGGGGTTTGGGGATGGTGGTAATTATCCCCAATTTCCAGGTGGTGGGAAAGTGTCCGGTCCTGACGATTCCGTTGAACAGACGGGTCAGGGCGGCCACCGTCCTGAAGGGGAGATGACGAAGGGCAGAGTTGGGAATACCATCTGCTCCGGGGGCCTTCTTGGGTTTAAGGCGTGCGATCACCTTCTGCACTTCCCTCGGAGAGAAGGAGAAGGAGGGGGGGGAGGAGGGAGAGAGTAGGAATACCTTTACCTCCTCGGAGACCGTTCGGGCGTGGTCCGTTGCGGTCGTTGGCAGTGGTGAAAATTGGCGCTCGAGGTGTTCAGCATGAATCTCTGCTCTATCCTCTGCACGGTACCTTAAATTACCATCCGGGTGGAGCAGGGGGTAAACAGGGGCAGTGGCTCTGGTAAGACTGCGGCAGAAACGGTGTAGGGAGGGCCAGTCCTCACCCGCCTCCTGGATGCGTCGGGTCCAGTTTTCCGCACTGAGGAGCTCTAACTTAGATCTTACCTCAGCGGTGAGGCGGTTGAGCTGCGTCTTCAACGCTGGGCATCGGGTGAGTTGCCATCGTCGTCGCAGGCGCCTCTTGTCGGCGATCAGGTTCGCTAAGTGGCGAGGTAACGGGGGCCGCATGTATTGGCGGTGGGTGGGCGGCTGGGTAGCCGCATCCATTGCAGCTGCAATCGTCCCGGTGAGCTGCTCCGTCATGGCTTCGACGGTTTCAGCAGAGTTCACCGGGAAATTTGGAGTGTTCTCGTGCAGCTGCAAGGAAAAGGCGTCCCAATCTCGGACTGGGTATGAGGGGAGGGGAGGGACACTAACCGGGGAGGCTCGGATGGTGGCCAGGACCGGGAGATGGTCGGAGCCATGAGCCACGTCGAGTACCTCCTGGTGAAGGTCGCCTGCGATGCGATGGACGATTGCCACGTCCAGGACGTCAGGGGAATACGAGGGGCTCTCAGGGTAGTGGGTGGGGGTGTAAGTACCCACCACCGTGTACCCAACTCGTACGGAGTCGGCAAGCAGTCGTCTGCCGTCCGCGTTTGGCGCGCGGGAGCCCCACTCGGGGTGCTTACAATTTAGATCTCCGGCAATCACAGTCGGCTCATCTGATATGAGCCTGTGGATGTCGGAGATATCTAAATGTGACCCCGGGGGCTTGTAGCACGCGAATATGCGGGTGCGGTGGGTGCCGAGTGCCACTTCGATGCCCAGCGCATAAAGGGAAGACACCGAGGGGGTTGGGAGGAGTTGGTGGAGGATCCTCCTGCCGACCAAGACAGCAAGGCCTCTACACGCTACTTCTCCGCCAAGATAGTCCTGACGGTATGTGATATACCCAGGAGTGTGAAATCGGTCCGAGGGGGAGAGATGGGTTTCGCTTAATAGCGCGATGTCAATCTCCTGTTCCCTGAGGAGATGACGAATCGGAGCCACTTTTCTGCGGACCCCTCGGACGTTCCAGTGGATAATCTTTAGCGAGGATGGGGCGTGGGAAGCCATTTAGAGATTAATTTCGTGGCGAGGGAGGCCCCTTCAGGGAGGGCCGACAAAAGGGTAGTAAAAATGTCTTCCCCGGCCTGGATTTTGGAAAATATATCCATGGCCAGGGAGAAGAGAGCGTGAATTAGCTCGGCGGTGGATTCAGGGGCCTCGGGGGCCTCTCTCCTGGGGCGACGCTGAGAAAGCGGTGGGGCAATTGCTGGCAGGGTGGCGGCAGCTGCTGCTGGATTGGCGGGCTCGGTAACGACCTCGGCCACTTCGGTAGTTGTAGTGGCCGCCGGAACTTTGCGCGAGGCACGAGAGGTGCGCGGGGGGCGCGGGGCGCACTGGGGTTGGGGGGGGGGCGACAAGGTGGCATCGACCTTAGGGAGCGGAAGCGCGAGGGGTTCGTATTCCGAGTCCGTTGCTGCCGCAGAGGTGGCTCCGGACTTGGGGCCCTTCTTCTTCGTCCTCATTCTAATCCTCTTCTTCCGTACAGAAGGGGTGGGGACTGTGGATGACGCGGGACGGGGGGTAGGGGCGTTGGCCTCGGCCATAAGAGATGTGGCCGTAGGCGGTGGGGGGGGGGGACCTCTTTCTCCGTAATGGGAGGGTCATGACTTACCCGGGGAGCGCGATAAGTGCGGGCAGTAGGTCCTGCACGGCGGTTCCGGGGGTTCCGGGACTCCCGTTTATAAACCGGGCAGAGTTTGCTATTAGCCGGGTGGGCCCCTTGGCAATTGACGCAGGTGGGCTGCTCGGTGTGTGGGCGGGGGCAGTCAGCTGCGCGGTGCTCTTCGCCGCACCTGACGCACGCCAGCCTACGATGGCAGTTCCGGCTGGAGTGTCGGAACTGCTGGCAGCGATGACATTGGGCGGGGCCGTCCTTGCCACGCCAGGCTTCCACCCTAATACCTGGCATGTGAAGAAGCTCCGTAAGTTGGTAGATCCCGGGGAGCAGGTCCGGGGTACGCTTCAACAGCACGAAGTATACGCAGCCGGGGCGGTCCTTCCTGGCCAGGATCCGGGACACGTACTCGACTTCGTAACCCTTCTTTTCGAGTGCGGCGGCAATGGCATCGGTGGGAGTGTTGACCGGCAGGCCGCGGATACCTACCTTAAGTCCACGGTCCTGCGGTAGCGCGTAAGAATACCAGCTTACGTGCTCGGTCTTGCTCAGGTCGTCCAGGTATTTTTGGACGACACGGTATTCTTTTTCCCCTCCAGGGGTAAATTTGACCCCTAATCCCAGCGGCTTCGCGTTGGGGGGGTGGCCGAGGAGCTCCGCAAGGTTGCTGAAATGCCTCACCCAGTCCTCCAGCTTTTCCAGGATGAGTGGCGGGCAGCGGGGTGCGGGGGGAGGCGGTGGCGAAGTCACATTCCGCGATGGTGCCGCGGTTGTTGCCGTGGTTATGTCCATCGGCGATGCGGCCCTCGAGGTTGGGGCCGGTGGAGTTCCGGTGGGGGCAGCAGTAGTCGCTGCTGCGTAGGTGGCCGGACGGTCAGCGCGTTTGGCAGGCGGCGAGACATCAGAGGACACCTCCTGCCGCTGTCTCTTGGTTACCTGCACGGGCGGGGCGGGGGGCGGGGGCATGGTGCTCGACGAGGGAGCCGGTACGGAGGCCCTCGGAGCAGGCACACTCACCCCTCTTTGATCCTCTTCGGGCGGGGAGGCCGGCGAGGGGAGGGCGAGCTGTGGGCTCGCAGTAGATGGTGTAGGCGATGGGCGCGGGGCGCTCACCTCCTCGGTTCGGCGCACAGGGCGCGGCGGAGAGGCCGAACCCTTATCGGCTGGGCGGTGCGGCGGCCCAGACTCGCGGCGGGTCGCCGTCGGGAGGGCATTGGGGCGGGGGGGTGTCAGTACACCCCCGCGAGAATGCCGAAGACGGCCCGGGGCGAGCGGTATCCTTGCCGCTCAAGCTGGGCTCGGTGGCGGAGAGGTACGCGCGCTCGGACGTACGCGAGCTCGACCTCGATGAGGCGGCGCTACGCGACGCACCGGAGCTGGCGCGGGAGTGGCTGGGGCGGTCACGGCTATGTGGCCGCGAACCACGATCGGCCATGGTGACGGGGCACTAATTTAGTGTCCTCCGCGGATAGGCGACATGTTTACAATGTCACAATGTTACTAACACTAGACACATATGTACACATGAATATAAAAGTAATTAATACAAACAGTACTCACAACACAAAGGGTCTTCACACACGGCACAGGTACACTAAACACAACACGTATTCAGTGTCAAAGTAGTCACTATAAGTGTACGTACTTGCACGGTTCACTGGGAAGGCTGGCTCTCCGTGACCCGACGTTGGGAACAAGTTCCCAACGGGAGGCCAAGGGCAGTGCAACCCTTCAGCAGGCGGCAATCCGCTCGCTATTCTGACGAATAACGAGAAGATTGTCGATCGCGAATGGGGTATAACGGCACTGCACAAGGGGCGGGTCGGCACGAGCGTGGAGTGAGCGAGTCACTCGACACGATTCCGAGCGAGACGGCACTACCGCGGAGTGAGCGAGTCACTACGACGCGGATAGAACGAGACGGCACGAAAACGCGGAGTGAACGAGAACGCACTAACACACACGAGAGACAGGACGATCCCAGTCTGTAATATCTTCAAAACTCTCCGAGGGGTAAGGGGATCGCACTTTTTCGTGAAATCGGGGCCTATACTGGGGCGAACGAACTGACATTTAATGTGCCAAAAAAAATAATTTGAAATTGCCCTATCTCTTTATTTTAAAATGAAGCACACACCTTGCAATCGAGCTACTTTAACCGTCTTTGTTAACGAAATAGGGTTTTATGATTCATAAGGAGAAACTACAGTTATTACGTCGATATATTTTGCATAGTAAAGTGACAAGTAATTAACATATCAGTTAATAAACATAGGAAGAATTTGGTAATTCAAAAGGACACAGGCGAATCCTACCTGATTTTCCATCTAGAGCGTTAAGTTTCGAACATAAGTGGTTTTATAGTACTTAAAAAGTTATTATATAAAAAATATACTTATTATATTTTTAGGACTCGGGAATAAAAAGTTATGAATCTCCGAATATCAGAGAAATCATGTGCAAAATACGTACTTATCTGTGGTAATAAAAATAATTATTTTTATTACCACATTAATCACTTTAATGACAAAAAACTGGTAGAACAACATAAATTTTAGATAAACAGAAGTGATCAAATATATTTTGTCTTCCACCGGCCTCGATACCGTTAATGTTGTGTAGGTATTTCATAAATATTAATATTTTTGACAGCTTTTCTAATAGGTTATTGAACTTATTACTCTCGTACTCGGTATAAGTTATTATTTAATTCCTAAAATAATAATAATTCTAAAAAAATAAAAATAAAAGTGAAATAAATGGCTTAGCGAAGAAAAAAAAAAAAACTTTTATTTCCTTAGAGGTAACCTACACGATGTAAGAATTTTTCACCACTGAGTGAAAAATTTCCCTGTATTTTTTCAAATATTTACTTTTTGTCGTGTTACTAACCGAACACTGTAGGTGAGGAAAAGAATGTAAATGAATGTAAATGTCATGATAAATAAGAAAATGTGATAGTAAAAAATATAGAATATATGTAAAATGAATGTAAATGTGATGATAAATAAGAAAAATGTAATGGTAAAAAATATAGAATATATATAAATATAAACTGAAACAAATAAAACAAGTAATAAGTGAATAGTAATGTAACAAGAAAAATAAAAATGAATGTGTCAGTTTCTATGGAAGACAGGATAATGCAGTAAAACAAAATGTAAACAACTAAAAATTGGATAAAATATCACAATGTAAAATATAATGATACAGAAAAGAAATGTTAAAAATATTCAATAGTTTTAAGGAAGCAAAAGTGTAAGCAGAAATGTTAAAGTAAGGTAGGAAAAACAAAAGAAAATATTATAAGATTAAAGTTTAAATACAAGATAAAATTAATGAAGCAAAACAAAATGTGAGTAGCGACAAAAAAAAAAAAAAATAAGTAGAAGAAAACAAGACAATAGATTAAAAAAGTGTAATATTGTAGAACTGGATGTGTAGAGTTAAATGAAAATTGTGAAACTGAAATAAATGTAGGTAAACATTCAGCATTTTATGTCAATAAAAAACAAAATGGAGAAGAAAATGCTTATCTTTAAGCTGGCTACAGACGTGCTGAATTCCTTCCTGAATAATTTAAGAATCTTAATCCATAGACAACATTCAGACACTATGTCATACATGTCTTATCTTAAAATTCAGATTAGCACGGCCATAAACTACTGAACGGATTTTGAAGAAACTTGGTATGGTAGTAACTAGTATAAGCACCGGATTAAAATATAATTCCATCGGGATACTCCATAATAATAGGTCTTTACAATCAATTTCAAATCAAAATAATTTTTGTTTGGCTAAGAATTCTAATTTCAAATTAATTTTATTTTAAAAACATGGAATTCTTTTTCCAAAAGTAGTCATTTGTTTATTGATTAGTGTTACATTTTCATCGCATTTCAATCTTTTTTGTCATCATGGATACGTTAAAAATTCGAGTAATTATGGAATATGAGTACCGTCGTGGCAGCAACGCGGCACAAGCGGCACGCAACATCAACGACGTTTACGGAGCTAACACTACAAACCAACGCACCACCTGTTATTGGTTTGCTCGCTTCCGTTCTGGAAATTTCGACCTGAAAAATGAACCTCGCGGTCGTCTGAAGACTTTGGTCGACAATGACGAATTAAAGGCGATTGTGGAAGCTGATGATACACAATCTACGGCTGAATTAGCAGCAGCTTTCGACGTTAGCGTCAAAACAATATTGGTCCATTTGCGTCAAAATGGCAAGGTAAAAAAGCTTGACAAATGAGCGCCCTACGAACTCAATGATCACCAGCGCGAAGTACGCGTCGAGACGAGCCTTGCACTGCTCAACAGACACACAAATGAAGGAATTTTGAACCGCATTGTTACCTGCGATGAAAAATGGATTCTGTTTGATAACCGCAAGCGCTCAGCCAGTTGGTTGGATACTGGTTCAGCACCTAAACAATGCCCTAAACGAAAACTTACCCCTAGAAAAGTGATGGTCACTGTTTGGTGGTCTAGCGCCGCGCCGGTGTGATTCATGACAGCTTCTTACCAAACGGGGTGAGCATTACTGCAGATATGTACTGTGAAGAACTGAACACAATGATGGAGAAGCTGGCACATTTCCAACCAGCATTGGTCAATCGCTCGTCTCCGCTTTTAACGCGAGTTCTCCGCGTTAACTTCACACACCTAGCACCTTGCATGTTAAGGATATTTTGCGCGCCATTGTGATGGCAGAATGTTGAATCCTAGCTATTATAATATTTTTAATACCTTATGTATACCACATTCTTGCAATAAAGGATTGATTGATTGATTGATTGATTGATTGAAGTATCCCATATGTGGATGTATGGATGGTTTTCAAACCATAAAATTAAATTTTCTGTTTCAGACACATTTTGCGTCAGTATTAAAACAACAACAAAAACAGATTTATCCTTTGACTAAATAAAAAAGCGGTAACCTATAGAAATTATGTGTCAAATTATTTAATTTACAATATGTCCATAATCTTAATTTAAGTAAGTGTGTCTCTATTCTATATAAATATAGGAAAACTATGCTTTCTTTTCTTAATTCTGTCGGTTTGATCTTAATATTCAGCTTCCTGATTAAGAACGCACGTCAGGGTCATCTATGCGTGTTTTGTATGGAAACTTTGCCTTCGACCTGAATTTGACGTAGGTACTTAAAGAATTTCAAATTAAGAACGTCTGTGGTCAGGCCACGTTCGACGTTATAAATGTAGCTAAGAAAATACTTAAAAACTATCATTTGCCCGCGCCCTCACTCGCCTAAATACAGTATCCCACAGGAACACTGTACTTTTAACTTTCACATTTATAATTATAGTAGTAGAATAGTAGGATTAAAAATTAATTAAAAGTTAATATATCAATATACCTATTATTCTTATGGGCTTTGTATGATACTTCGCTGAAAAAGTAACTGCATTTACCTGAAGGTTGCGCGATCTATCCCTATGGCTATCAAGGGGGCTAAATAATACCAGCACTAACCCGGAAAAGGCAGGAACAGAAAGTAATCGCCAACGTCGGGGTTGCTGCCGGCCGGCTAGCAAAACTCTTGAAGTTCCGTCTGTTAACACTGCTGTACATTTACCACTATAAAGTCGGATAGATTGAGCACAATTCAGTCAGTAAACTTTTAGCAAAGTTATGAGATTTAAAATATTTTAGTTTTTAACGATGCGCACAACACACGCTTCAGGAGGCCATATTTTTCTTCTTCTCCGATGTCGCTCGACTCTTGGAGTCGCGCGAGCGCTGTCATTGGTTAGAGGGCGCGTGGCGCGAATATTTAAAGTGGACGGAAAACACATTAGGATAGGAACATTTAAGGATTGGCTTAATGCTCGTACAGGCTTCTTCTTTAGAAAAATAACAAAATTGACTGTATTACATATAATATATTTAACTGTAACGTTTTCATAATTTTTTATATTTTTCGACCTATGCTCCTTGCGAATAGTTATTCTCATCATCAGGTGATCAGTCTGCTCGTTATCTGATCCATTAAAAAAAGTATATAGAAGTAACCTTGCAAAAGGCCACCTTATTCCCTGAAAAATCAAAAGCAAGGTTAAATTTGAAAATTTGTGACATGTTTTTGTGATAATGTTTAACCGTTACTCCATTACAGGAATTAAAAAAAATACGCCACACTATTATTACTTAGTTTAATTAGATCTTACCTATATATATATATATATATATATATATATATATATATATATATATATATATATATATATATATATATATATATATAATTATTTAATTGGTAAATATAAAGTACGCAAAACATTTTTCTTTAAACGTTTCTGTAAAGCATTCTTTCTGTAAAGGTCTTATCCCTGCTATCAATCATCTAGCTAGTAGTTACCCAGGGATAAGGCCTAGCTGGATCAATTTTTCTCCTCCAAGACTCCCTGCATACTAAATTTCATGGAAATACTTGCAGCAATTCCGAGATTCCGATTATATATATACAAGATTAGCTCGTTTAAAGTGTAAGATTCTATCTCGAGTGTATACAGCATGATTAATTTTTCAGTGTTCGATGCGTCAGCGAAGTCGCCACAAGGACTGCTATTCGGATCGTCGTACCACCTCGGGAACTTCGACGAGTGCATTGGTGTCGACGTGGTGGAGAATGGTACCACCAGCCAAGGACAATACTGCCTTGCCACCATAAAGTGGCGCCATGGGGATGAGGTTAGGAAGGTAGGTTATGCGTGTAACCTAGTAATATATATAGTCTTTAATACTTCTTGCATAGTGTTAGTGTATAATGATTTCCGAAATTGAATTCACGTTGCAACTTGCAGTTTTCAACACCATTTTCTTAAATCGTGCAAGTTCAAAGTCTATTCAAAGTCCTAGTAAATCCCTGCACTGATGCAGTCCATGAGTCAAGTCAGTCGATTCAGTAAAGTGGTAGACGCTTTACTGAAACTTCCAATTTGTTATTAAATGTCTTTGAGTGTGGCTGCAAGTTATTGTACTTAAATAAATGTTTGGCAATTCGGCTGTAACAAAGGTCAATTAAAAACGGACCCCTTTTTAAGGCATAATGGGATAAGAACGAACAGACTAATCAATGACCATATCAGCGGACCTACGACTGCGAGACTGCGAGTTCCTTACGCCGGTTCTCCTCCGCGGGTTAGGGTTGTACCGGTGGCAGCTTTTTCTGTTGACTTTCCGAAAAAAGCTTGTTAAGTTTTATTTGGAAATAAAAAATAATAATTTCATTTCAGACCAAAACGAAGTAGAAGAAACTATAACCATCTCTTTAAAGTAACGGGAAATGTTTGTAATTACATACCTAATTAATCACTTAATAATTCTATCTACGTACAGACACTAAGCCGTATTCAAAACACATAGCGTTCGTCCACTTCCTCTAACGTTTACTTCTAGAAAATTCCATTTGGTTGTAAAGTTCGATGATCTGGTTCATGCTTATAAAGTCATTTTGTTGTGTAGGACGCATGATGACAAGATGTTAAAAGATACTGTAGTCTATTACTAAAATTAAGATAGCCACGGGGAAGGACTCAAGCTTCTTTTTATCGCGTCAAAATGTAAGGCTACTTCTATGCTTTGTTCTTATTCACAGGCTGAAAAATCTTAAAAAATTATGCTGTTCTTACTTTTTGAAAATAAAATACTTAACAATCATGCCATTTGTCTAAAATGAGATTTTTCTACGTACCTATAGAGATAAAAAACCTCAAAATAAACTATTGGTACCTTCTGTTTTTAGATCCTTAAAACAAGGTTATAAATTGATAATAAGTACAATAAATTCACGCCTTTTGTCCGTTTGTATACGGATACATCATTAGAAAAAAAAAATTATCATGGAGGTGTAAATCACCCTATATTGATTTTGCTATCAAGAAAGAGTAGCAAAGCAAAAAGTGTTTAAATCATAATTAACGCCTGTGTATTGTACGTTACATAAACTTTTAACACAAACTAAAATTCAGAGTTTAACGATTTTTTACTGTAGATAAAATAAAAGAAGAGGAAACTAGTATAACTAAAAAGATAACTCAAAAATAATGTACCTCACAGTGGCGTGAGGTTTCCTATAACTCCATTCCTGTCGGCTTCACTTACCACTTACCTTTTGAAGACCGTCATCCAAATTCCTACCTCGTATTATACAGGCTAGGGCTTCCCTATGAAGGATAACCAAACTTCACCTCCTAATTAACTCGCAAAAAAGTAGCCACTAGTTTTCGGAAAACCTAAAATAGGTTTTACTACTTAACCTTTAAAATTGACGCGGCCTATCAGGTCACCTTTTGAGGTGGCGCTATTATGCTTTAAATAGGTCATACGCTTGTTAGCCACATAATAGGTGCTCGTGGTCTGGACAACAAAGCTAATAGCTTGCCACTGTTGCATGCTTTCCACAAGAGTTTTAAGGGTTCAGTAAGTTGGTAACATAGGCGTTTTTGATTTAGTTGCTATAAATAATATTCTTTATATTATGATAATAATTTGCACGCCACTTGAAAGGCAAAATGAGAATGAAAAATATGTACCCACTATGTAATACCATATTGTACCGCATTTAAGCACATAAATTATTTCTAATCTATTCTATAGTTCATAATTTTAAGGGTCGAATGAGTAAGTTAATATAGGGGTAAGTGTATATATGTGATTTAGTTGGTATTATTAATTGTAGTGACGGTACCGTATTTTTATGGAATGTAAATACAGATATACCCGTTCTAACCATTTACCTAAACACAGGGTGAGAGTGGAAAAACGATTTGAAATATTTTCCGTCTTACCTTTAATTCGAACTTCTCTATTTCTAAAAGGTTTATCCTCAAAAAGAGGTGGCTTAAAACCAAGAAAGCGTTTAAATTATGGGGGTTTACTTAGAACCCAATTATCTCATTTTCCATTCTATGTTCCTATTGAGATAATAATAAAGTTACTGATATTCATTTTCAGGTTAGGACTGGTAGAGGCGAGACCCTGCGTTGGGCGGTTTGTGTCCCAAGTGCCTGCGATGCTCGAGCAGTGGAGGGGTTTGTGAGTGATGTCCTCGCGCTGTCGGTTGGTAACAAAACGAGAGTTGTGGTATCGGAGAGAGACTGCTACACTCGACGACCTATTGACATCGATAGAGTAGATATAGGATTCTTGTGAGTATATATTACGATGAACATAAAGCTTAAGAATGATTTGATATATTATTTATAGGCAGCTAATCAATACAAGGATATTAATGGGAAGCTAAGTTATAAAAACTAGATAGGTAATATACCAATGACATCAGGCAACTTTGAATTAATAAAAATAAACTGTAGTAGCTCTAGAATAATAGGTTTTTACCTATGAAATTGCCGTTCTGCAGTACTGGCCATTTCAAATCAAAATAATTTTTGTTCGGCTAAGAATTCTAATTTCAAATTAATTTTATTTTAAAAACATGGAATTCTTTTTCCAAAAGTAGTCATTTGTTTATTGACTAGTGTTACATTTTCATCGCATTTCAATCTTTTTCGTCATCATGGATACGTTAAAAATTCGAGTAATTATGGAATATGAGTACCGTCGTGGCAGCAACGCGGCACAAGCGGCACGCAACATCAACGACGTTTACGGAGCTAACACTACAAACCAACGCAACACCTGTTATTGGTTTGCTCGCTTCCATTCTGGAAATTTCGACCTGAAAAATGAACCTCGCGGTCGTCCGAAGACTTTGGTTGACAATGACGAATTAAAGGCGATTGTGGAAGCTAATGATACACAATCTACGGCTAAATTAGCAGCAGCTTTCGACGTTAGCGTCAAAACAATATTGGTCCAGTTGCGTCAAATTGGCAAGGTAAAAAAGTTTAACAAATGGGTGCCCCACGAACTCAATGATCGCCAGCGCGAAGTACGCGTCAAGACGTGCCTTGCACTGCTCAACAGACACACAAATGAAGGAATTTTGAACCGCATTGTTACCTGCGATGAAAAATGGATTCTGTTTGATAACCACAAGCGCTCAGCAAGTTAGTTGGATCCTGGTTCAGCACCTAAACAATGCCCTAAACGAAAACTTACCCCTAGAAAAGTGATGGTCACTGTTTGGTGGTCTAGCGCCGGTGTGATTCATCACAGCTTCTTACCAAACGGGGTGAACATTACTGCAGATGCGTACTGTGAAGAACTGAACACAATGATGGAGAAGCTGGCACATTTCCAACCAGCATTGGTCAATCGCTCGTCTCCGCTGCTCCTGCACGACAACACACGACCTCATACTGCACAGCAGACGGTCTCCAAGTTGCAAGAACTGGGGTTGGAAGCTCTCCGTCATCCGCCCTACTCACCAGACCTTGCGCCTGCAGACTACTACTACTTTTCTAACTACTTTTCTATAATTTGGATAACTTCTTGGCGGGAAAAAAAATTTAATACCCGAGAGGCAGTACAAAATGCCTTTGAAGAATTTGTTACCTCCCGTCTAGCTGATTTGTTTCAGAAGGGCATCAATAAACTGCCACTGCGCTGGAAAAGATGCATTAATTGCATGGGTGATTACTTCCATTAATACAAATAAAAATTCCATGAAAATAAATCGTTTAAATTTTTTCATACAAAACGGCAATTTCATAGGTAAAAACCTAATATGTGTTACAACAGATATATAAGGTTGGATATGATAAGCTTATAAATAATAATAAAAAAACAACTTATTTGTCCTTTTCAATTTACAGATCTTTGATCATGTTTTTCGGCATGATACTTCTATTTACAACGATGTATGAAATCTACTCAATCCAATGGGGGCAGAATAAGGGCACTGCACATGAGATCATCATATCCTTTTCCCTAATCAACAACATGAAGAAGATCATATCTACGAAACAGAATAACAGCCTGGGCTTGGAATGTATAGCCGGTATTAAGGCGATAGCCATGATCTTCATTTTGGCTGGTCACGCGTGTACTTTTATTGCAAGTGGACCAGTCATGGATTCAGAAGCTTGGGATCGGGTAAGTCTATTAAGAGTTTTTACGGCCGCACTGAGAGACATGCAGACTTTGTCACAAAGTCCATACAATTCTCTCAAAATCTCTACCAAGTGACTCCTAAGTAAGCATTAAATATATCTGAGTTCGGCCATTAATTTCTTTAAAATATAATAAATAATTTAACCCACTGTCCTGTATTTAAAGAATAGAGTAAGTGATCTTTCAATATACGGTATCAACATACAGTTCAGATTATTTTTTCGGTCAAGATCACACGGTCTACGGAGTAGTTTGTGCAATAAACGGACATATTAAAAGGTCTATATAAGAATTATTAATAAAACTGTCATATTTCTAGTTGATCCGTAATCCGGCAAACGCGTTTATGTTGAGCAACACGTTACTGGTGGACTCGTTCCTGTTCCTCAGCGCATTCCTGTTCAGTAGACTGCTGTTGATAGAGTTGGACAAGAGGAGAGGAAGGCTGAATGTTCTGCCGATATTAATTGTCCGTTACATTAGGTAAGAGGATCATTATCAGATTAAAGTGCAGTATTTATATCAGTTGATAGTTTAATTGGGGGACGTAGTCTGTACGGCGAATAAGTATATACTTATATACATATATATGTATAAGGTCTCCAAAACTTGAGACGGATTTGATACTACGGGCACATAAGACGTTTAGCCAAAAAAATAATTGTCATATTCAAACTAAATAAAACTCAATAATAAATAAATATATATATTATTATAATATTATATAAAATAAATAAATAAATATTTTTTCTTCGAGTACATAATATAACAATTATTTTTCTGCCGAAACATCTTTACTTTTTTATTTATGGAGGCGATATATAATTTAAACAACAAAAGTAAAAATGTTTATCACTTGAAAATATGTAACCTCTAAAACCTAAGTTTTAATCCTTTTGCGTTTCTTGGAATAAAATGAATCCCAGTCATTAATCCCAAAACAGCAAGTTTATTGACATCATCAGAGCGAAGATTAAATTATTTTCCTTCTTTCAATTTACAGTTAATTTACTTGCAATTCTTTCTCCAACATCTAATTGCGTTTAATAATATTTATAGGGTCACACCAGCATACTTTGTCGTTATATTTTTCTACATGACATGGTTGCCCAAAATCGGCGTAGGACCACTATGGGAGAACCGAATGCAGTTGGAACAGGAACGGTGTCTTGCCTCTTGGTGGTCTAACATACTGTATGTGAACAACTACGTCAATACGGATTATATGGTAAGAACTAACGCCAAAACACATGAAACATAATATCGATTTTATTATCATTGCTCTTTTTTTGTTGATGTGTTATATTGACGCATCGAGCTTGGCACATAATAACCTTACAAACTTATAATACAATAAGAAATTTTTCCCCGATGCATGCGATTATTTCTGGAAACTGACTATATTTTTATTGATTTATAGCAGTTAATAAGAACTATACAATTTCTTGTAATTTAAGTTCTTCAATTTGTTTATTTATTTTAGTTTAGAGACTGGATTAGAATAACCGCACGATAAATTAACTTTTTGTAAAGTATAGATAAGTCAATAACCATTACTATTCTACATTATAGTGCATGTTCCAATCCTGGTACTTGGCCGTGGACACTCAGCTGTTCTTCCTAGCTCCAATATTCATATACAGCTTATGGCATTGGAGAAGATTCGGCCTTGTACTGACAGCGATCATGACGATCGTATCCTTGATTATTCCATCGGTCCTTACTTACAGAGGGCGATTAGATCCTACATTATTGATCTATGCCAAGTTAGTATCCTTATTAGTAGTACTTTAAGTATGGCCTGACTATAAAAATAAGAAACCTTGCCACATTGCCGATAATTTAAGAAAGTAAATAGAAATGTCATTAACATCTAATCTTCGAGATTTAACCAATCATATTCTAGATTTTCGTAGTATTGCTGCATACAAAAATAAAACGCCCACAGTGCAGGTTTATTATTTTCCTAGTCAGGCTAAAGTAAAATACATCGCTTACTTGGTCAGTTCAAAGTCATAAGAAGCTAATAACTAATGCATCATTATTATCATATTATTTGCCAGCATCTAAGATGACTAATAAAGTTCAATTTGGAATAGCTATCTTAAATATGCAGCGCCACATCGTTTAACTTCTCGTTTTGGTGTAAAATGACCCTTAAGGTCATAAATATCATAATAATATTACAGTAATTAATATTATCTATTATTAACCGTTATAATGTTACAGGGAGCTAACAGATTTTTCAACGAATCCTTACTTTCGCGATATGTACGTCAAAACACACAACAAAATAACACCATACATTATGGGAATACTGACGGGATTTATATTACATAAGATGCAAAAACAAAAGTAAGTAAACAACTTGTTTTGGATAAAAACACATTTAAGCAAACATGGAAATTGATTGACAATTGCAACATTTTCCAATACTTTTAATCTAAAATATTGAAAGAATATTAATTTGACTTGGCTTTAATTAAAAAGTCAATTTGGTTTCTCGTTAATATTTTTTTTGAAGATGGGAATTATAAAAGTAGGGAACGTTATATTTACGTACTGTATATCGCACAGATCGCCTTTAAAGCCTTCCATGCGATTACTCTCTTTTCTTCATCTCTCAACACATCGAGCTGTTATTCCAGCCGGTTTTGTATATGGAAATGGCATCACCCTATTTATTTGTACCGTTTGCAGTTATGAGTTCTCGAAGATTCTGCTGATATTCGGTTGGACGACCAGCGTGGTTCTGGGCACGATAACCACCTTCTCCATCAGCGTGTTCTACCAGGAGTGGTATAGATATGACGCGATAGAGGCCGCCGCGTATATTTCTCTCCACGGGTTCTCGTGGGCCATCACCAATGCGTGGCTGATCATCGCATGCGCTACTGGCAACGGAGGTATGCTTAAGCAAGCGTTTGTGCTATGAAATCTCACTAGAACTTTCTCAACATATAAAATAATTATAATGCGATGCATTAGCATGTCTAAAATGACCTACATTATGTAATTTGTAGTATGAAACATTAATGATTGTTTTTAATAGATGATGTTTCATAGGACGGTTCACTTATTGTGGCCATTTTAAACCCGCAGGCGTGGCATATAGTTACCCTATGTTCATTGTTCAGTCGAGGAATGAGCATGTTTAGAACTACGACAAACTTCTGGATTTCTCATGCTAGGAGCACATCACTCTCTCAAACTACTAAACATAGGTAACATTATACTTTACAAAATGACTTCTTGGAGTTTTAAATTCACTATAATAATAATTATAATATTACTAGCTTTTGCCCGCAGCTTCGCCCGCATGGGAGAATGTTCGTGGAAAAAACTTCTTTAGCAAATATAACTGCAATATATTTAGTAGTAGCACAGAGAAAAAATATATACTTTATAATACATTTTCACACGTATTTTTTAATTTTAAGATATCTCCTAGATAAATTTAATTGTATCCGTCTCAATAGCTTCTGAAAATACCACATTATTTGTGATCATTTTTTTTAACTTAGAATAGGTGTAGTAACCAATCCTTAAAAGATAGACATATCTATGCCATCGCGGACTTTTTTGTAGACCTATACAAGATAAACAATCCCACCACACATTGTTTTGTTATTTATCTCCAACGGGTTAGGTTAGGCAGCGTTTTCGATAAAAGTTCCCAGAATGCTTGATATTTTCCGACACCTTCAACAATTATCATCATCCTAAATCAAATAATTTCTACAAAACCTTAATAAATTATTATCGACCTAAACCTTCCTATCTAAGGAACCACTCTGTCGTGAATGTAAACGGCATAAAAATCCTTTCAGTAGTTTTTGAGATTATAGCGAACATACAGACAGACAGACTCTGCGGGGCACTTAAGTATTCCTATGTCTGTCTCCTGGTTCTAAGCTACTTCTCCACCAATTTTCAGCTAAATCGGTTCAGCCGTTCTTGAGTTATAAATAGTGTAACTAACACGACTTTCTTTTATATAAATTGATATAGATATTATATTATATTATATTATATTATATTATATTATATTATATTATATTATATTATATTATATTATATTATATTATATTATATTATATTATATTATATTATATTATATTATATTATATTATATTATATTATATTATATTATATTATATTATATTATATTATATTATATTATATTATATTATATTATATTATATTATATTATATTATATTATTACTCAAAATAATTGGGTAGTTCTTAAGCAATATATAGTTAATATATTTAGCAGTCTTTATAATTTTATTGCAATGAATATTATTGTTGTTATCAAATTACATCTGAAAGATTTAGGTAACTGTTATTTGATTCATAAGCTCTTAAATTTACAATTTCTTGGAGAAACTGACTGAAAGTTTGATTAAACGATTATTAAATTGCTATTTATTCATAAAACTATTCTACTTTTGTAGTAAAAGTTTGAAACAAATTATAAAAGTAAACGTTAGCTGTGTCCGACGAATAAAATCATTCCCTCACACCGTTATAGACAGTCGATTTATAAACGCATATTTAAATCTTAATGAACGCTTCTGTTAATTTTTGAAAGTTGGCACTTGTCAACGTGGTCAATATCCCCTAACGTTACATTCCTTTCGTACGATTCCTTCTTTTTCGATTCTTATTTACAACAAATTATTTCAATACTTGTATTGTCTTCAGGTATATTGGGCCGACTGCTGACGCACAAGGTATTCGTGCCCATATCGCGCCTGACGTTCTGCGCATACCTCGTCAACGGCATCGTGGAGTTGTACTATTTAGGCCAGCTGCGACACCCCGTGCATATTACATTCTTCACCGTGGTATGTCTATTATTCTTAACTATTAAGCTAACATTCACAGAATTGTTTCAAGTATTTTATGATAATATTGTTTTGTGATAACAAAACTTTTGGCTGGGACTATATGATCCGGAAGTGTCGAGAGTAGAGCTGTTATATATGACATTGACATTTAACTCGACACTTGTGAGTTTAATTTTCAGCTCTATTCTATTAGCGCAGAGTTCTATTTTCAATGCTCTGAATTTTCCCTGGCCTACCCGGATTCCGGACAGTACAATCTCAGCCTTGTAGCCCAAGTTACATAATTACACCATAGTCGCTGGTCTCATGAGTGTAGAACCAGGACTTACATATAGGGTCACTATTCATATCCATAAAGTGTATGTTTTCCTTAGAACAACGAACAAAAACAATTAGTGTAGCATATAAACTATCAGATACATAAATCCTGAAAAATCAGCAGCCCGTCAATAGTGTCAATTGGCCGTCAATAGTGACAATGATTTTTAGTTTTGCCTATTACTCCGCTTCAATTTTGTCAAATTGAAGCGGGGGCGATAGTGTCCTATTGCCTATTGAATTTGCATGCTGGACCGTAACCTAACCCAACCCTTAACAGTTAACACATAATTTGGAGATTTATATATCTGATTGCTTACATGATACACTGTATATAAGCTGTGTTTGAATTCCTATCAATTAAATACAATGTTTTATTTAATTTATATAGATTTAAAATAACATTTCTGCTTTTGTTTATAATAATATTTTATTCCATCTCCCTCCGTAGGGCTGCTCTGAGAAATTATTTTTTAGAAATAAGCAGTACCTTTGTGTTGTCTGTCCTTGTAAATTGTGATGTTATAATTTATTCTTGTGTGTTAAATAAATAAATATATTTGCTATTTCTATACTTTTCAGCTGGCAAACGCTACCGCGCACGTTTGGCTCACATTCCTCCTGGCCCTCATACTGTGTGTGATGTTCGAGTCCCCCCTGCATGGGATAGAGAAGACCATTCTACGAATGCTATGTATGTATCATAATATTCTTTTGAAGTGAGACTCTTTAGACGTGTTGTGACATATTTTTAAGGTAGCGTCACGACAACAGCGTCATGATTTTGGATTTTAAATGACGAACGAAGATTCATTTCTGCCACGTGTACTCTGCACACGTCATGATTTTTTTTCTTAGCACCCAAGTAGGGTATGGAATGGATCTTGTGATGTATAAACTGATAAGATTTATCTTTTACGACTTACCAGCATTTTTTTTCATATAGTAAAGAAAAATATCTCGAAGAAACCCACATCTACTGACTACTATGTCGTGAAGGAAAGCTTCTTAAATAAAAGCCTGAGAATACACAGTAGGCTAGCGACTAACTTTCATAGCTAGGCCCTCTTCGCTAGTGCCCTATTTGTAGGTGTTTTAGTAGCTGATGGAAATGATAATGATGTTTTACTTGTTCCAGCCCGACCTGTACTAAGTGACAACGCAATTAGGAACGATTCATCCGAAATAATATCCAGAAACACAAGCCAAAGTAAATTGGACAGTTGAATTATAGACACAAATTATAATTAAGTGTTGAAATCAGTGTAAATATAACGTAGAAATGTAAATATAACGTTTAAATATCTTAACACTTTATTATAATTAGTGGGAATAGGACACTTTTGGTATCCAGTTAGTATTTAAAATGGAGTGTCAATTTTAAATTGTAGAAATTGTACTTAAATAATTTTAACGAAAACACGATTGCAGGGTAGCCCAAGAGAGGGTTTCGAAGTAACAATTAAATTATAATTAAAAAAAATTAAAAGGTGCCACAAGTCTGTGATAATCTAGGTGTTAAAAAAAAAGAAAAAATAAATGTATTAAAATTTTATTTGGGCCCGAATTTTACGACGACGATTTAGATGTGGGATGTTAAGCAGGCCCCAAAAAAGCTGGAAATTAAAGTAATAACAAAAATCTGATGACAAATTACCTCTATAAGCTACTTTAACATGACATTTTCCTTTTTATAATTTTATAAGGCTAGAATCATCGCACCACTAAAATAAAAACTTTCATAATCTTTTCTTCTTCCTATCACTTAATTTACAAACTGCTAGAAGCCAGGATTTTTTTGGCAATTTATTTATTTTTATAGTAGTTGATATCAATTGTTAATTAATCGAATAACAAGAAGTAACATATGTAAATATTGTGATTATTATATTTAAATTATGTCCACTTTATGTAATTATAATAATTTAATTATCAAAAATAAATTTTAAGTAGTTTGTTCTCTCGTTGATAAAACTATAAGAATTTATTATTCTGAAGGCGTAAGCACCTTAAGCACTACCTACCTAGAGTGAGAGGACTAATTTTGTAATGGCTATTAGTATTTTATAGGCTCTAAATATTAATTCTTGGTTTGTAATATTTTTAATAGAACTTATTTAATTCTTGCATAATCAGTAATTATAACATTGTTAGATATGGTGAACTGAAGCATTTTTCAATTTATGATTATTTGAATTAATTAGGTACTTGTGGTGACAGAAATAATAGCATTCAAGTTAGGTATTGTTTAGTTTATTGGAGACGGTACTTTGGTTCTGTAAATGGTTGTACAACAATAATTATAGTTACCTATTTAATTGTTTGAATCTATAAATTTTCTCTGTTATATTTTTAAACTATGGATCCATTGACAAAAAAAGGTTTATTTTTCTACGTAGAAAACCGTACGTTACGTTTTTTCTACGTTTTTTTTTCTATTTTTCTTTTTGGTGTACTATTTTTTGGGTTACTTTTATTTTACTAATTTTGCTCAATCATTTTAGTCATTTTTACTACTTATATATTATTTTTTTCTGCCAACAGTTCCGATTCGCCTAAATCCCAAAAGTTATAGTTTAAGACCTATTAAAAAATCTACTTTTACTTTTACTACTAAATTGATCAAAGTTGCTTATTAGATGCAGATAAATTATTTATAATTAAAATGTTTGATACTAGATTTTCTACATTTTGAATAAATTTCAATAAAAATATATACGTGTATTTGTGTAACATAACTTCTTTGAATTTAAAACCTGGTACTTAAAAGACTATGATATTTTATTTTTTGTGTCCATAACTCGTTATCGTTGAAGAAATTTAGTTAAATATTTCTTTATCTTCTAATTTTTACACGTCGATTAACAAATAGAAGTTTCTGATGATGAGATCAAATGCATTTTTCACAAACAAAACCTATCGGTGGGCTTAGAAGCTTCCGTGACAATGTCAATATTAGGTTTAGCTGTTTAGACTGCTTACTACAAACTGCGCGAGTTAGCCAGTTTCCAATGACTACCTCGTTACAAAGGGTGAGTGCAGCCATCAACGATTTGAGTAAGTTTGGCCAACTTGGATAATCTTTGTGAGCTGCAACTATGTTCTGTATTCTTGTTAGGATCCCGGTCAGAGGAAATTTTATAAGACATGCACTTTGCTTACAAATTAACTATTTTGCGTAGAGTGTACGTGGTCCAGTAGTTAAAGTACTAGTCGCAAACTGGACACTTTGCTGTAACAAAATGTTACATAGAATAGCTCCCAAACCAATTTCGGTGGCGGTGGATGGTTTCGTGGAAGTTTTTTTTTTCGTTTCGTTTAGCCTAGCTCAGGTACGCAGGAGTTATTTTTATAGTGCTCAAGTGTGTGCGCAGTACACAAATGCGCTCTCTCTTCCTTTACCGTCATAACCCAGTAGGACAGTGGACTTGGCCAACACGACTTGGCGAGAGATCAGAACCGACTTTTAACATGCCCATCCAACGCATGGATCATCTTTCTTGTCAGGCAATCAGGTGATCAGCCTGCATTGACCTACCCAGACTTGAAAACAAAATTTTTTGGTGTTCCAACGCGGGAATCCATGATCTCCAGTCGAGAGCCAAGCTTTAAACCACTGGACCATAGAGGCGTTCAATATCGTTACATAGAAACAAAGATGGTGAGAAAAGATCGGCCGAATCAAAGAACGTTGGAAATAAGAGTGAGGCTCTATTTGTGCGTTGCGCTGCGTTACGTTGCGTTTTCCGAGCGTCGACGCTGCGTCGTTTTTAATAGATTTTTTATGACATGCCCCATTAGCACTCGTTCCCACAAGAGTTTTTTTTATGGTGGTGATAAGAATAATAGCACTGTAAATAGAACTCTGCGCTGATGCAATAGAGGTGAAATTAAAAACACGAGTTATCAAATTTGACAACTTTACACTCGCGTGCTCGATTTTCAGCTATCAACAAAAAAAAAAAACTCTAGTGGGAACGTAGGCTTAATGGGTTGCGTCGTCGAACGCGACGGGCATTAGGGGCATTGGTATCCGAAAATGCAATGATTAAAAAGCTTATTGAATGAAGTACTAAATCCAGTGGTTTAATTATTTTAATCTATATTTTTATGAATTTGCTTTGTGTATTGCATATGCCCACCAGTAGATAAAATTTCAAAGCCCCTTTACTCTTTAATCAGTTAATATAATATTATAAAAAATATATTTGGTACACGTATCATGGACATATTGTATATTTTTCAACATACTCAAATATAAAAACTCACACTTAGAACTCAGAAATAAGAGACGTCGACTTTTTTGCCTGTCCGCTTGGCGTGGAATGCTTCGAGTACTTTATTGTAAATAGTACGTTGTCATAAAATAAAAATGAATATCGCATTTGAAATTTTTAATGTTTCGAACGAGAGAATATTGTATATATAATCGGTATCTAGAAAACGGCTACAAGTATTACCATGAAAAATCGATCTAGCCAGGTCTTATCCCTGGAAAAATTGACATTTTTAGCTATATGTGCTTTTTCTTTTGTCGTGCAAAAATATATCAATAATTTCGACTCTATTATGTCAGTCCGTTTGGCAGATTGGTATGCTTATGTACAATTTTTGTCAATTTTTACTTGTTTTACTTAATTGTACAAAGCTTTGTTTGAAAATTCGGAATGTAGTGCGTCCGAATCCCGGTCAGGTAAATATTTTTGTGATTCTTTTTATTTTACGTGAAAAGCTCGGATACCCAAGTACTATTAATAATATAACTCATATTTATTAAATATACCCAGACAATCGTCATTAATTGGAATGACTAATGATTATGGTCTATTGAGAGAATAAAACATAATATTATTTATTATTATAATTCTAGACAGTATATCTATCTATGGACGCTTTCTCACCACGTCAATCTGGTCCCGTGATAAGTTCTCGAAGAACTTGTGTTACGGGTAACAGACAACAGAAATATATTTAATACTTTTATACTATACACATATTTAAGATTTTTATTAAAATATAATACACTTAATTAATACACATACATGACCTAGGAACACAGAAAACTTTTTTGTTCCCTGGCGGGATTTGAACCCGCGACCTCCAGCTAGACCTTATAAACTCTAAACAGCTTATATGAATTATGAAGTAAAAAAAACGTAATTATGAAGATACAAAACTACAAATTCACATTCTTTGTTAGATCGATTAGAAAACTCATATAAAACTAGAAAGTAAATCTGTTTTCTTAAAGTTTTATAAAACTATTTGTTTTCCATTACAGATAGCGAGTGATTGGATGAACTCAAGTTATATTGGAGCCTTATCTACAAGCTAACAAGTTTCCAGTTTCTATCTCTCATCTTAACAATCGCGCTTGTTTACAGCTGCCAGCGCCGCCGCATAGAGGGCGCTGAAATGCGCACAACTTTTGTTACCGATAGAAGGGTTTGATAAAATACACTGACCTGAAAAGTAATTTTTGTTACAAAGCTATTAAAGTTAGAGATTTAAAATAAATATCTATTTTTATTGCGAATTGTATGCGATTTCTTAGTAGAATAAATAGGTTTTTTTGGTATTTAACGTTTTTAAGGTTCCGTAGTAACTACAAGGTACCCTTATGGTTTCGCTCTGTCTGACCGCCCGTCTGTCCTCCCTTGAGAACTTAGGTAATTATGAATATAAATAGACAAATTATGTATAGTTATAGATAGCATATAAACTATATTTTGGCATCATATAATAATTATAGTTTTGTAGTTTAGGGGTAGCTCCCCATACATACATATTGTGAAGTAGGGATGAATTTTTTTCATTTCATCCTATCATGACGTGGGGTATCGTCGAATAGGTCTTTAAATAAAGGCAATTTTCATACATGACTTTTTTATAATAAAAATAAATAATCATTTTCGAGTAATCGACCTCCAAATTAGCTTTCAAGGGGCCCGTCGCCCCTGCCATTTCTAAAATATGAGATTTAGAAACTTGTAATTTTTCCGAGCTTATAGACAATGCTAAATACACTTTTCGAAAATTATTTTGAACGTAATCAGACAGTTACTTTTGAAGTAATTTTAAAAAACCTATTACTTGTTGACAGTTACGGAACCCTCCTCAGATATGTCCTGACATGTTCTTGGTTAGGTTAATTAAAATCTGTAACTTCTATGGTTAAAATATGTTAAATATGTATAATCTATATAAGGGTAATATCACATAAGTGGTCCAATAGAACTCCTCGGTCGCAGTTTTTCTCGACATGGAAAAGGCGTTCGACAGTGTCTGGGATGAAGTTCTGCTCTTCAAGCTCATCTGAGCCAACGTCCCCCCCTCTTTGGTAAGGCTCGTGGCCTCTTTTCTCTCCGGCCGAACCTTTAAGATCCGTGTTGACGGAGTTCTTTCCGGCGTGCGCTCCATTACCACCGGCGTGCCTCAAGGTAGCGTGCTCTCTCCGGGGCTATATAATTTGTATGCCAGCGACGTGCCCAAGAACCCTGGCACCATCGCGGTGCTGTACGCTGACGACACACCTGATTCCTGACCATGCTGCCATCAAGCTTCAGAGAACGCTGGACCTTCTACGAGACTGGCTCAGGAAATGGAGACTATCTGTAAATGCAGGCAAGTTCCAGGCGCTCGCCGTCACTTCGTAGTGTAAATAGGTTTTCCGTCTTCTCTGAAGATCGGAGACGCCGAAATCCCATGGGGAAGGACGGCGAAGTACCCCGGGGTCACCATAGACCGCGCCGACTCTCCATGGCCGCCCAATGCTCATCGGCGGTGGCGAAGGCCAAATCAGCGGTAGCCCAGCTGCGTCCAGCCTACGCGTCCCCGCAGATCCCCCTGAGCATGCGCATCGCCATCTACAAGACGTACGTACGGTCTCGCCTTATGTATGCGGCACCTGCGTGGCACCACTTGCTCTCCGCACCCCAGAAAGTGAGAGAAATGCAGAGAGCCCAGAACCGGGTGCTGCGCCGAATTGCGGGCGCCCCGTGGTATGTCCGCAACGCACCAACTCGAGGGACATCTGGGTAGAAGCATGCAGGCCTTCGTGGTCCAGCTCTCCGCACAATTTTTCGCGCGAGCGAATGCCTCGCGCCTCGTTGAGCTGACCGACCTGGCGCCGTGGCACGCCCGTCCGCCCGACCTCCACCGCCTGCCAAGGGATGCCGTCCCCCTGGAGGACTCAGCAGAGCCACGCCGCTCACCCCGCCGCCCCAGAAGAGGATGCGCCCAGGCGCAATAATGCGCCCCACCCACAGCTGGATCGAACCCCCCTACCCTACCCCCCCTACCCATAGCGACCAAAATCTGGACTATTAGCGTATGCGCGCGCCATGGAGTCTCACAAAGTATGCAAAGGATCCATATGACTATGAATCCTGAGCATACAAATTGTCGGGACGGACACTTCGACTTGAATACATAGATAAGGAGATCTAAATTGAAATTAAAATTGGAACTGTAACTGGAAATTAGGTATAATATAGAAATAATGTAAAATACCGTGAAAGAAGAATGTAAAACATGATATGGATAGGAAGATATGATATAAATGTAATAGAAAAACATATAAAAATATGTACAAATAAGGGTAGAAATAAATAAGATATGTAAAATGAAGTATCAAAGGATGTACCAAGGAAACGTTAAAAATACTATATAGATTTAAGAGCAAAGAATGTTAAATTAAAGTAAATATAAGTAGACGAAAATAAGATAATAGACTTAAATTGTAATTGTATATCGTAACAGTAAATATGTTTATGAGAATGTAAAGATATGAAGAAAGAGAACATGAAGCACTGTAAAGATACAAAATAAAATTGTAGTTGTATAAGTAAGCAAGGAAATGTAATAAAGAGAAAGAATTCAAGAAAATGTAAAAATGTGAATGTGAATGTAAAAGTTAATGTAAAGTAAATAGTTAATAGGATGTTAAAAGATATAAACGTAAGAAACGGCAAAAGTAGTGTAAGTAAATGTTGATGTGGTGACAAATGTAAAGGAAATGTAAAAGAAATGTATAAATGTAAGCAGGAAATAGAGCTGTATAAGCAAACAAAAATGTAACAAATAGAAAGAATCCAAGAAGATGTAAAACTAAACGTAAAAGTTAATGTAAAGTAAAAGTTAATAGGATGTAAAAGATATAAATGTAAGAATAAAAATGTAATAAGTAATAAGAGAAATGTAGAATATGACAGTAAAGAAATGGAAATGTAATATTAAAAATTGTAATTAAAAATAAAACATAAAATGTAATCAAAAAACAAAGCAAAAAATTGGCCCTGCTTACGGTAGGGGGAACAAGGGAAAAAAAAAAAAAAAAAAAACCCCTACCCTTCATCAGTTCACAAGTCAAGGTCGTGCCTGGTTGACAAAATGTTTTCCCCCTTTTGTTCGCCCATGGGTTTTCACCCGGCAGAACGCGGTGCCGCGGGGGGTCTTCCCCAAAAACTGACATTTGCGTCCAGTACTCGTACTGGGCGCGTCATCCCCACCAGTTTTCAATAAAGTTAAATATTTTTGTGTTCAGATTCCTCATAATATTTTGAAAGGCCTATCCGTCAGTACCCAGAGACAGGCAATTACTTAATTTTAATAATGTTACGAAGATTTCCAAATAATTAATGACTTTGAATACTTTGCCTGGCTAAAGATCATGTACCTACCTACTTTTTTTTGTTAAATTGATACCTTACGTTTTGTTAAAATAAATTCCAATTTTACCCGACTACGGCGAAGCCAAAAGGAGAGGTAAGTAATTTTGGCAGTCTATGTATGTATGTATGCTCTTTTAATTTAATGTATATATAGTGTGTGTATGTATGCATGTTTATATGCATGTTTATTCCACCGTAGCGCCTAAACCACTGATCCGATTTTAATAAATGAGGAGTCGATAGATTCGTAATAATAGCCCGGGTAACAAAGGTTTTATAATTTGCGTTGTCGCGTTGCGAAATTATAGTTTTTTTACTTTTGATTATTTAACGGCTACTTAAGGTTCAGCTAGAGTCAAGCTTGGAACTAGTGAAATAGATGGGTAGACGTGTGCTAAGATTTTTTTTTTACAAAATATGGATATATTTTGTAATTTTTTTTTGGGGGAATTTGGGAGATCCCAAAAGTGCCGAAAGATAGTCTTCCTCAAAAATGAATCGGTGCAGGTGAAGCAGTGGTCAAAACTAGTTGCTTCATAAGAAATCAATTTGAAATTTTCATTCCTGCATGCAGCATTCATAATAAATAGGAATAGTTTAATGAAGCAACTCCTTTCATTTTAAGCTACAATTAGTGGCTTATACTCCGCCAGGTGGCGCTGGAGTAAGGCTCTAGTCACACTGAATTGGAATCGACAAGACGAGCAGTTTTAATAATAAGGCATTATAAACTTTATCTACATTGTAACAAGTATTAAAACTTATCATCTCTTGTCGCTGTTAATGCTATGTAGATTGTGGATTGACAGCGGCACGAGATGATGAGTTTTACACAGCCTCCGTGGTCTAGTGGTATAGAGCTTGGGTCTCGACTCGGAGGTCGCTGGTGCGATTCCCACGTTGGAACAACAAAAACTGTTCTTTCCAAGTTTAGTTAGGACAGCTGTGCAGGCTGATCACCTCATTGTCTGACTAGAAAGATGATCCATGCGTCGGATGGATATGTAAAAAGTTGGACCTGCGCCTGAGTTCACGCCAGTCGTGTCGGTTATCCGTCCCACTGGGTTATGACAGTAAAGGAAGAGAGAGAGAGTGTGCTCTTGTGTACTGCGCACACACTTGGGCACTATAAAAATAACTCCTGCGTAGCTGGCCTGTTATCAATGAAACCAGCCACCGTCACCGAAATCGGTGTAGGGAGCTATTAATGTGGATTGAGCCTTAGCTCTCTACACGAGGGTGGAGTGGGGCCCATCGCGCTAAACGTTTTTAATGAGCTACCCGCAAATTCGACATGATATTTACTGTATGTAAATTACATGTTTATAGTACACGCTTCATGTTGCTCCGCTCGTACGGTACCTGAATAAATAAACAGACAAGGGTTTTTGTGTAACATGTAAATGAACATTTTGATTTTGTTGTATTTCTCTACAGAATCTTCTTATTTTTGAAATGGGTACCAGCCAATTTCAAAAATAAGTATACCGGTAAACGTGAGTTCTTTAACATATTGTTTGTATGTATAAGGACGTAGTCGTGTTAAAATTAATGATTTTTTTTTATTAAAGGATTTATACAATTGTTTGGGCTGGTACCGACTTCAAAAATAAGAAGATTGAGAAGAGAAATAGTTAAATTTTAGCAGAATTTAAAAGGGGAACTATTTCGACAATAAGAATTATTTCATACTTTTTAGTAATTTTTAAGTATGCTTTTACATTGGAAGAAGTTAATATATATATATATATATATATATTATTTTATTTAGTGATATTATAATATTATTTACTATTACCTGGGAGACCGAGCTTAGTTCGGAGTTTCATTAGGATAATAAAATATTTAATAATAAATATAAGAGAAAGGAAATAAAAATAATCACAAAAATATTCATCTGACCGGTTTTCGAACCCGAGGCCGTAAACAACGCATACATTACCATTCTACCATCCAACTGATGCTACATTTTATCGCAGCGAAATGTACGGTTCCCGCGGGATTTCCTTTTGCGCGCACGAAGGCGCGAGCCACGTCTAGTATAATAATTATAATCATGTGTTTTCAACGTCGATTTTAGCACTTATGCACAAAACACCTCCATGAAGTTAGTTGGAGCAAGAGGTCCACTCACGAGTTCCAAAAATGAAATCTTTAGTCAAAAGTGCCCAATGTTGAATCGGCCGGCCCCGTGTCTCAGATTAGTTCGTAGTTAGTGTTTATCTTCTATATTAAAAAAAAAATGCCCTTTTCCGTAGGTGAATGACTATTCCATGAACTGCTGGACCAATTTTCATAAATTTTTTTGTGGTATTGTCTTGACAGGATAAGTTGTGCGGAAATTGAGAAAACTTAAACTTAACGAGCATTATTAACTTTTCTAATAAAAGTTTCCTCGATTCCTCATGGAGCCCTTCATCATCGTTGTTATGGTATACCTCGGCACAAAATTTCACTTTTTGGTAGCTGTGAATGTGCAAAGAAATCATTATCGGTGTAAAAGTGTAAAAGACTATGAGAAATAGCTATATCAACATAATATCATGGTGTATGGTGTGATGATGGTGGTGATGATGATTATTATTTAAAGTGACATAATATGCTTGCAGTACTTTAAACGATGCTAAAATTTCGAAACGTTTAGCTTTAAAGACTGAGGAGTCTTGGTCACTCCTTTTGGATCCAGGGTATACCTTGGCACAACATTTCACTTTTTGGTAGCTGTGAATGTTCAAAGAAATCGATATCGATATAAAAGACTTTGAGAAATACCTATAATCTATATCAATATAATATCATGGTGTATGGTGTGATGATGGTTGGCATTTTTATAAACAATGCAGATATTTCCAAACATGTATCTTGAAAGACTGAGGAGTGCCGTTCAAAAAGAAAAGTCAAAATTACTATAGCGGTCCCTATAAATTTTGAGGACTTCTCTCGATTCCTCATGCATCCCATCACGACCAACTTGGAAGTCAACCCATTGAATTAAAAAAAGAATTTCGAAAATCGGTCCACAAACGGCGGAGTAATCGCGTAACATAACACAAAAAAAACATACACACGAATTAATGATGACTTCTAAAACACAGGACGAGGTTCTCCTGTACTTTAGAAGTCAGTTGAAAAGATGATTTGTTAATAGAAATTAATACTAGGTTTATTTTATATGTAGTTCAAATTATATTTTATGATATAAATCATAAAATATTCTTGTATAAAAAAATTTAGTTAGAAATTAAAAATTTTAAGATTAAGGCCAACCCTAATGCGGATGTCTATGTTTGGTGCAGAGGTATACTACATAAAGGATCCTAAAGCAAATTGCATTAAATGTAGTCGAACGTAAACTTTATTTTTATGAAAATTGCCTCGCCCTGAAAGCATTCACCCTTTTAGTGGTTGTTTGAACACCTGCCTCTAGATTATGGTAATATTTTACGTCGTTTTTTCACAAGAACCTGATTTTAATTATTCATAAAATCTTGTCACAGTTTACAAATGATATTGACAATCCTATTCCTTGTTAGTTTAGTTACTATGTAAAGAGAAAAATAGCTCACTACATACTTTAAGAGTCAACTCACACCGCAGAGAAACGAAGCCTAATAAATAAGTTTGGTTTACGTATTGCGTATGTATAATTTTTGCTTTGTTCGAAAATTCACAATGTAGGTTCGAACCCCGGTCACATAAATATTTTTGTGATTCTTTTTATTTTTTAAAATATATCAGCACTGCGAGCAAAACTCAGTTAGCCAGGTATTGACATAAACACAAACCAGGTACTAAAATATAATTGCAGTAGCTTTTAAATTGAAAAGAATATATTATCTTATTCATCGTAACTAAATATAATTTATGTATTTTCTTAGTTGGGATTCTGTTCAGCACATATTCTTAGAATCGTTGGAAAAACTAAGCATACTATTTAAATATTCGTAATTGCCTTAAATTTTGAGGATCTGCGAAAGCTAAAAAATAAAACTCTACGTAGTACATCTTTAAAGAAAAGATGGCTTGAAAATTCCTTAGGCTGATATTCCTGAATTATTTAGAGAATTACAGTTTACATCGAAATAAAAGGATACGCGACATGGCGCTGCATAGATAGCTATTCAAAATTGGAGTTTTTTCACTACAAAAGAATATACACGTTTTATTGTTCGAGGTCAGGTTGCATCGCTCTGTACAGCGCATTAATAGTGGATGACTGATGTCATATGATCCGTGTATCTTTTTGTGTAGTGAATAAAGATCAATTTTCAATAGCTATCTTAAAAATGCAGCGCAGCGTAACGTCGCATATCGTTGCGGTTTGAAATGACCCTTAAACGTTTGACAGGTTCAAATTCCATGAAGTTTTAGTCAATATGTTAAAAATAGTTTTGTTTTTAAGATTAAAGGCTTACGATTATAGTCCAGACAGGAATCCTTTTTAACTCCGACGCAAAAATGGGGTGTTATAAGTTTGTCGTATCTGTCTGTCTGTCTGTCCGTCCGTGGCATCGTAGCTCCTAAATGAATGGTCCGATTTAGATGCGGTTATTTTTATAAACGCTGACATGATCGAGAGTGTTCTTAGCCATAATTCACCATCGTCAGCTCGCCCACTGCCAGACAATACGGGGGTTATCTAGTTGATGAATCGTTGTAAGCAACATCCACTGGTCTGATCGGTTCAATATTTCGTATCATGGCACTTTAACAATATTACCTACTCTTGGTAACGTTAAGCTGATGCTGCGGCATCACCTGGAATCTGCAGAAATCCCAACTCTTCAAACACGATACGTCTGCTATACATTAGTATAGCAGATGTATCGTGTTTGGGCTCATTGAAAAGGCTCTAATGAATAGGTTGTATGTATGTGCATTGCGTGCAGTGCAGTATTAATTAGAAATTAGAAATAGACATAGAAATCATTTATTTGCATAAATAAGGTACAATATGGTGATACAGCTTAGGTACATTAGATCCTTCTTATTTTGCCTTTTAAGTGGCGTGCAATTACGTTTAAAGACTATTAATTCTTACAACCACTGCATCTTAAAAAAAACTGACTAAAACTTAAATCACAAGGACATAATATCAGTCATACATTAGGTAGCATTTTTTGTTATTTTTAAATGATTATATTATTATTATTGTTTTAATTTAATTAGGTTTTATTGATATTTCAATTTGTCATTATTATGAAGTTAAAATTAAATCAATGTCAATGTATTAAATTTAATTTCAATTTATTAATAATATTTTAATCATTATAATAGAGACAAAATTTACATATTTTAGTAATTTTTATAACATACTTAGTTGTATGTTGTATTATGTTGTAATATGTAAGTTAGTTGTTGTTGACCCTAAAATAAATTGAACAAAATATTGAAAATAAATCGATAAAATCAATTTACGTGACGCCGAAAGTAAATAAATATACATGTTTAAGTATTTGCAGTAGAACCAAATATAATTTATAGCGCCCCAAGTGGGCCAAACTGTGAGTAGATATCCCAAGCAATTCTCCCATACAACTGACAAGGCCCGCGACGGAGGAAGGAACAAGGCCCGCAACAGAGGAAGGAACGAGGCAACTCCGAGAAGCCGTATGCTAATTTTTTTTGCGAAAAGTGAGCCAACTGTCCCACGCTCAAGCCTACATTCCCCCAGAAAATGACCATAATATAGTTCAAGGTTTTTTTTATATTAGTTAAGCAGTTTTTTAATTTTTTGTCTATAGTTTATTCTATTATATAAGTTATCTTTTATAGTTTATCTTTACCAACCTATGTCAAGCAGCCAGGATGCAGGTACCTCTAATATTTCGACCGTGTCCTTTGGAAATCTGTTGCAATGCTCCCACTGTTCCCGATATTTTAAAAGCCAGCGGGGTTTGAACATCCACGTAGGCAAATGCCACAAACAGCTTCTAACACTCATTCCCCCAATAACCAATTCACTTCCGAACCCAATTTATGAAACAAATTTCTGGCAAGAAATATCCAAATTTAAACGTTTTATATCAGTTCTAAGACGGATCCCTAGGGGTGCCAGAGTGACTGTAGCCCAGAAGCTTGCCGAGACGATACGCCACACAGTGCTGGAGAACTCGAGGCAAGCCTGGGAAAATCTACTCACCTTTCCCTACCGTTTTCTGCATATCACTAGAGATCCGCTCAACAATGCCTCCCTCACTTCAAGAATCAAAAAGAATTGTGTTTCGGACATTAACCTCAACCCAAATTTTTCTTCACATTCCACGGTCAAACATAACATCGTGAAAACTGTGGAAAATAAAATAAGTTAGGGAGACGTTAAGGGTGCAGCGCGGCTCCTGTTTTCCAATGACACGGTCGCCCCCGACTGCCCAGAAACCCTCATCGCCCTGGAAAACAAACATCCATCACAATCCAATCCTTTCACAGTTTCCGATGACGCATTACCACCACTACAAACGTCGACAGACAAAGTACGCGGAGCCATCATGTCCTTTCTTCCGGGTTCAGCTGGCGGCCTCGACGGTCTCACCCCTCAGCATCTGAAGGACCTCACAAGCGGTTGCTGCGGGGAGGCCGGCGAGAAGCTCCTGCATGAACTTACGAATCTGTGCAACCTGATGCTACGTGGAGGGGTCGCATCAGATATCGTAGACATTCTGTATGGAGCTAACCTCTGCGCCTTGAGGAAGAGAGATGGTGGCATGATTGCTGTCGGCTCCACATACCGGCGCCTTACAGCCAAACTAGCTTGCAAATCGATAACTTCCCTCGCGTCATACTTCCAGCCAAAACAGCTCGGTTTTGCCTGCAAAGGAGGTTGTGAGGCCGCCGTTCACTCTTTCAGGACAGCTATCCACAATCAAGGCGATGATGTGTTTCTGAAGGTCGATATCAAAAACGCTTTCAACTCAGTTGACCGAGGCGCCTTGTTGGCCCAAATTAAATCTAAAGCACCTGCCATTTTACCATTAATGCTCCAGTGTTACAACGACCCCACCAAACTCATTTACAAAGACCACCTCATCTCATCCGAAGTGGGCTGCCAACAGGGCGACCCTCTAGGTCCAGCAATCTTCAGCCTTGCTATACACCCGGTCATCGAGCTTCTAGATTCAAAATTTAATGTTTGGTATTTGGATGATGGGACCCTTGGAAGCGATGCACCCACTGTACTATCAGACTTCCGCACTCTGATCCGCGAGTTCCAAAAAAAAGGTCTGCAGCTGAACCTAGGTAAGTGCGAACTTTTTGTGCCAGACAGTTGTGGGGATAGAAACGCGATTATATCCAGCTTTAAAGAAATAGCTCCACAACTGTCTGTCATTGACAAGGATTCGCTCTTCCTTTTGGGCTCACCTATTTTAGACGAATCTCTCCCGGACTTCTTAGATAACAAATTACAAAATTTTAATGAAACTTTAGACCGCCTCCTCCAAATTAACTGTCACATGGCCTTTACCCTAATCCGTTTTTGCATTTTCGTACCTAAATTGACATATGTCTTACGGTGTTGTCAACTGTGGAAGTTCCCTCAACTTCTCAAACAGTTGGATGATGCCATAAGACAAACGCTCTCCACTATTTTGAATACAAATTTCGATGACCGCGCATGGACTCAGGCAACGCTTCCAGTTAGGTTCGGTGGCCTGGGTGTTCGAAAGCCCTCTGACATATCGCTTCCGGCCTTCTTGTCCTCAGTCCACGCGAACCATAGTCTTATCTCCAAAATACTACATCACCCATCCTACTCCAATACAGTTACCTTTCTGGACGAGGCCAAGGACGCCTGGAGCGTAACTAGTGCTTGTAGCGAATTGCCTGACAATACTTTTCCCCAAAGGCTCTGGGACAAGCCACTCTGCAGACTGGTACGGAATAATCTTCTTAATACGTCCTCCAGTCCTGTGGAGCAGGCTCGCCTCTTAGCTGCGGAGAAGTGGGAGTCGGGCCTTTGGCTACAAGCATTACCGTCACCCAATACGGGCACATTGCTGGATCGAACAGCTTTCCGGTTAGCTACTTCCCTGCGTCTTGGCACCCCCCACGTCGTCCCCCATCGCTGTGTTTGTGGTGCAAATGTGGACAGCCTCGGACACCACGGGCTGTCCTGTCAACGAAGCGCCGGCCGCATCTCCCGACATCACTGTCTGAACGATCTCATCCGTCGGGCTCTTGTCACCACCGGAGTGCCAGCTGTGCTGGAACCCTCTGGTTTGGCGCGCGACGATGGCAAGAGACCAGACGGTATGACCCTGGTCCCTTGGAGAGTGGGACGGGCTCTTGTATGGGACGCTACTTGCGTCGATACACTTGCTCCGTCCCATGTCCAGGGCACCTCGAGTTCTGCAGGTGCGGCCGCCAATCAGGCGGAAAACCTCAAGCGGCGCAAATATGAGAACCTTAGTAGGGATCTCATATTTGAACCGTTTGGGGTTGAAACCTTAGGTACATGGGATCTGGGTGCGCACAAACTTTTCGGAGAAATCTCCAAAAAACTCATTGAGGCCACCCGAGACCCCAGAGCCGGCACCTACCTGGCCCAGAGAATAAGTATCGCAATCCAGCGAGGAAACTCTTTGAGCCTTCTAGGTACTCTGCCTGGTGGGGATGACCTGGGAGATTTCCTTTTTCTGTAGCATTTTAAGTTTTGGAGTAGTTATTATTTTTTTAGTACTTACCTACTTTTATGGTACAATTGATTTTGTTATCATAACTGATAAAATGTATATCTTAGATTAAGTATATATTACATAATTTTACATCTTTTTGATTTAATATGTCTATGTATTAAGTTAGTTGTTGTAGTATGTAAATTTTTATCATGTTAACAATTCGATTAATGTTATTTATTTGTTTATCATTAAAATATTCATTTATTTTATAGTAACATTTTTTGAGTAATAATTTAAATGTCATTTTAATAAACATTTTATAATTTTTATTTTTGTATTCTTCAGGTAATTTATTATATAATTTTATTGCCATACAGTATGCACTATTAGAGTAGATATTATTTTTTTGTATGGGGACCATTAATTCGTTTTTTCTTATTTACCTTGGACTTAAAATATTGGTCTCAAATAACTCATTATGCTTTTTAACAAATTTCAAATATGTAAAGACATGGTAATGGTAGGATATTGTATTTCTGAAACAGTGGTTTGCAGCTATCTAACCTCCAAGCACCACACATTGCTCGTATACAAGCCTTTTGCTTGATAAAAAATTTATTTGCATTTACAGAATTGCCCCAGACAATTATGCCGTATCTGCCACACACAGTACAGATGCCACACATCCATGATAGGCAATTAAAGCTGATTTGTCATTAGCATTATAATATAGTGTTCTCAGCACATATGTAAATCTATCTAGTTTATTACTTATTTGTTCTATATGATATTTCCATGAACACGTGTTATCAATCATAACTCCTAAGAAGTTTGTATTGTCAACTACGTTAGTTTTGTTCCCTTTGTAACGTAGTTACATTTCCTTTCCGTAAAATGACCGTCATCTATGATTTGTTTGCTTAATTATTTGTCATTTAGAGGCTTTAGGCGCCATCTATCGGCGCACGTCCTTACTAAAATGGCGTTAGCCTTCCTTTAGTATTTGATTCATAGATCGATTTTACTTCCATCTTTAATGATAAAAATAATTATTAAATTTTGATTAATAATGAAAATACAGTACATTTGTATTATTATATTACATAATATATTGAATATTAATATAATATACTTTATTTTGGTTTCTGGATTTTTTCTCTTTACGCTTTAGTTTCATAGTTGTCAAAAGTTTAAAAAAAGACGACGGAGGAGGGTATATATAGCACTTCTTCGAATGACGTTTCCTTTTTAGAATGAAATTTTCTGTAAACGCAAGATGTAGTCGTTTATAATATAATATTTTAACCCCGTGTAAGGGTGAGTAATTTGAAATATCTGTGTTGTGAATGTTTGCTAAATCACGCTTGTAATTAAAACACATTATTTTTTCCTGTGAATTAGCACCATTGTAGAATTTGTTGGCAAACCTTTTTATTGGCCACGTGCTCAATTTTTCATTGTTTCATTTTTCCGATCTTGCATTGTTAGATATTATTAGGATGTTTGTATCAAATTAATTGTCCTTTATATCATTTTATCTTTTATCTTTTTTTTTGCTTATCCCTTATTTTGTGATGGATACACAGCCCATGGTTGGATCGTTAGGGACTAGAACCATGGCTGCTGTGGTCCACACTCTTCACACGCTGGTATAAATATTTCCAGGGAACTACGGTACGGGTACAAGCACCGCTATCTACATCCTATAGACGGATGACTATCTGGCCTGTGCCACGGACTGTCCGCTCCTAGGCGACCACGTTGTGACGAGTTCCTGACCCGAACACAGGACCCGAAAGCGCCACGTGTTGTCATACCTTACCGTCGACAGATCCAGCTAAGTGCCGTGTGGTTTAAAAGCCCCACCAATCTCTAAAGACACTAGAGGCTAAACCAGATACATACGGCCTTCTGCCCACGACCCCTATTTCTTTTTTAATATATATATTGTCACGGGAAATCTCTTTTTATTTTAATTTCCCCCGTAACACCTTGATGCGTAATGTTATTTTATATATATTCATTTCTTCAGTTTTTTTTTTGTTCCTAAAATTCATTAGCATAGTTTTATTTGTGTTTAGTAATAGATTATTAGCTTCCAACCAACCATTTATTTTTTTCAGACAATTTTTAACGTTTTCGATTAATATATATTATTTTATTTCTTTTTTTTCTTAGTTATGTGTTTGTGACTACTTTGTGCATTTTTACTTTGGAAGTCAGTTTTAATTATTTTTTTAAATTATATTTTTTCTCTTTTTAGTTAAATTTATTATCTATATTATTATGAACATATTTTAAGTAAGTTATAAATACAAAAAATAAAAAAGATTTCGTGCCTCACATGACTATCGAGCACATTGGAAATTCATCTACGGAATTCGAAAAAATATTGTCGCTGAGCGCCGAGAAAGTCAGGATAAGGAAAAGGTTACAAAATTAAACTACAACGTTGAATGATAGTTATTTTATTCTTAGGCTAGCTTTTGCTCCCAACTTCATATGCGTACATGTTGAGGTAACTAATTTCCTATAACTTTTAGAAAGAGACTTTAATTACGCTAAAAATAAATTAAATGGTAAATGGTTTAAGAATATTTTATTATTAGAGTGTATTATGTTTTTTAAAGACCTCTTTATATACAACATTAACTGTATTGCCGTGCGGAGCAAGGATCACCAGACTGCTAGCCGAACTTACTCTGGAACACGCAACATAGAACTGTCCGTGTGAGAAACACCTCTCTCTCTCTTGGGTCTATCCCAGCCACTTTCAATGGCTGCCCCTGAGCTTTATTGACGGCGAAGCATACTTTTAGAGGAGATTGCAGTCTTTTGAATACAAATAAATACTCTGATAGGATCAATGGTATTTTTGGTATGAATACAGTTTCCCCTTGAGCACATCTCGTGAGCACAGTCGCCTCGACAATGTTGTGATAGAGAACTTTTATCTGGAGTCTGGTGCCATTGAACAATTTTGAAGGATTAGTATTTCTTAATAACATAACTGGTGCTCCAATATCAAACGGAGATTATCTGGTGGAAGACCTGTTGGGATTAGAGTATTAAGGAACTCCACGGGATAGCTTACTGCATCATCAGTTACTACTGAATCCACTGACTTATATTGTACTTCATGGCTACAAACGGCTCGAGTAAAAGTTCATTTACTGTGCGTTTTCATTTTTGGGAGTCGAAATGGCACGCTCACATTATAACCTTTCCCATTGTCAGGAGAATGGTGACATCAGAGTAAACTGCGTTAGTGAGTTCTGTAAGTGATGTCACCACTGTTCCCAAAGCGGAATAGTAATTTTACCATAAATTCTAGGGTAATAGTCATTTCCAATTTAATCTACAATTCATAAAACTGTTCAGCAGACTGTTCACCTCTCAAATGGACTCCTTTGGTTTTTTAAGCAAGCGAGATTTCAATGATGACTTTATCTAATCCGCACGTGTGCCCCTGGGTACTACGAGTATCCAAATAAAGAGCTTGAAGAGAACATTCCAAAAATATACATTAAATAAAGTAAAATGGTCAAGCATAGTCTGACTTTGAAAAAATACATTCATACCCCTAAAGGGGTGAACCTTTTAGGGGTTGAATGTGGAAAAATCGTTAAATATGTGTTTACTTATTTTCTTTTAGGACTACATTTACAAAGTTCCGAGCCGAAATTATCATTTAATATTTTTTCCCCATACAAAGTTTAATACCTCTTTTTACCAATTAATAATTCACATTTTAGAAAATATTGAATTGGAGTTGTAAAAAATCATGTCAAATAGCAATAACACGAAATTTCAAACAGATCTGACCACAAACAAAAAAGTTGCATACAAACGTTGATACCCCTTTTTACCCCTTTAGATTTAAACTCACCCGTTTTGCAAAATACCTTCTTAGTGGACCTATAGATCACAAAAGGAAGCCACGGTCCAAATATTACGTTTCTAGCTTCAGTAGTTTTGCCTCGGCGTTGATGGATCAGCCAGTCAGGACATGTTACTTTTGTAAAACCTCTCAGAAAAATAACCAGTAACAGTATAATAACACTTTATTTATTGCCAGAATCACTTTTTATCCAACCAGTAATAATATCAACCTCTACCTCTAAAATACACAATCAGTACCTATATTATACTTTCGGATTCAGACCCCCACGACCGTGTCGTACCACTCCCCGAGACCGAACCCCGTCCGCCCGACTGATCCCCCATCAATACCCTCCTACCCCCCACTTATTCTCTAGTTTCCCAGTGTGGACAGTGCAAGAAATTAAATATACCAAAATTATTGTAAACAAATGTGGGCAAAGTAAACGAAACCTTACACTCGACCATCCTGATAACGTGTATGTCCCCAAACACGTACCAGGTGGAACCTTACACTCGGCGGACCAAGAAGCCAATGCTTAAATTTATACATTTTAAAATATATTTGAAATCAAGGAAACTATTTACAAAAAACAATAGCAATTCTCAACAAATTACAATTAAATATGTTTTATTTGATTATATTCACATTTTGTATATATATAAAATGAAAACCTACTGCATATAATTTATGTCATTAAACAAATTGTACCTTATAAACTAATATCTATCCAACATTTATCAGCTATATAATCCATCCAATTATGAATTATCTATCCTTTATCCATCCATATATCCATCCATTTATCCAGCCATTATATTATTATCTATTTACAAAACTGATTCTACAAAAACCGATACTTGATAATAATTAACAGTGGCCTTGCATTGTATCAGATCAAGTGTGACCTGAAACCATGGCCTACACCCGCTCTTGATCTGAAACAATACAAAGCAATAATTAGATACTGTATAAAAACCCATCATCCTAATATTCAATTCATTCAATTTATGTACCTATATATCATAGAATAAATAACAACAATAAACGAATCAATAACATTTTAAGTTCTATTATATCATTCAAACATATTATCCTCATCGCTTGCATCATTTAAGACATCTTCATCAACGCTGTTATCATCATCAACTTCTAATGAAGTTAGATGAATCCAAGGTCTCATACGATCAGCGGCTACAGTCGTTTTCCGTCTATTTTTCATGCCTTCAAATCCTGCTATTGGAGCTACCTTATACCGATCGTTGCCCAAGACTTTGACAACCCGATATGGGCCTTCAAATGATGGCATAAGCTTAGAACTCTTACCGTCATTGCTAAAATTAACCTTGGTAATTTTAACTTGATCACCACGATGGTACAAGCGAGCAGGGACTCTTCTCTGGTCGTAATACTTCTTTTGTGTCACTTGATTCTTATCAATCCTTTCTTTTACTTCTGCTCGGATAAACTGTAAGGATAAGTCTCCGCAAGATTCCTTAGTGACTTCGTTCATGATAGGATTCGACTCACTATTCATCTTCATGCCAAACATGACCTCTGCTGGAGTTTTACCGATAGTCTTCTGGACGGTGTTATTCAGGCCCCATTGAATCTTACCTAGCTTGTTGTCCCAATCTTTATCGTCATCTCTAAGGTTTTGTGCAGTCAGCGAGTTTAAAATGGTCCTATTATATCGTTCGACTTCTCCGTTGGCTCGTGGACTTGCCACAGCATTCAATATATGTTTTATTCCCCGGTCAAGACAAAACCTCCTAAATGCGTGAGACGTGAAACACGAACCTCGATCGCTAACCAATCGATCGGGAACTCGAAATGTATCGAATATTTCCTGTAATACTTTAATCACGTTTTGAGTGTTTGTATTCCTTACAGGCTTAATGAACACAAACTTTGTGAACGAATCTACGGTTGTCAGTATGTGGGTATAGCCTCTCTTGGATTTTACAAAAGGCCCAAGATGGTCGATATGCAGAGTATGAAAAGGTATTTCTACCTTTTCAATAGGATGTAGTAATCCCTCCCGCGTATTCGCAGAGCTTTTTGCATAAGCACATTGATACAGGCCCCAACGTATTTCTTTATGAATTTCTTCATTTTCGCGAACCAATAATTTTTTTTGATTCGTTCGAGCGTTTTCTCGAAACCAACGTGGCCTATATCGTCGTGGTTTAGTTTGCACAGCTGCCACCTTGCGCCCTTTGGAACAACCCACCTTATGCATTCCTTGTCACCTCCTATGCAACGAAATAACTTATTGTCCTTAAGAGTATAGTTATTTTTTATGTACTCTAACCCTTTTGGGTCCAAGTTACTGTTCACGATGTCACGAATCCGACACAACTCTGGATCTCCCAAATGGAGGGTTAGCAGCCAGTCCTCGTTACTAATGGCCATAACGGCAGGATATTGCTCAGGATTCTGGGTATCTGGATCTTCGATAGGATTTCTGGAAAGAGCATCTACGTGACCCCCATCCTTGAACCCGCTCTGTATTCCACCGTACAATCAAATTCTTGTAACGCCAACCACCAGCGGGCTATCCTAGGTATGAGGTCACGCTTTTGAAACGTTAACCGAAGTGCACTGCAGTCCGTTACAACCTTGAAAGCTTTACCCAGGAGATAAACTCTGAACTTCTTTAGAGCACAAACAACCGCCAAAGTCTCCAATTCATAGGAGTGAAAATTCTTTTCCTCAGGAGACGTTTGACGGCTGTAAAATAGGGTGGAAGGAACCGTTACTACCATGTGGACGTTGTAGCAGGATTCCGCCAACACCTAGTCTGCTGGCGTCAGTGTGTACCTCGGTCTCAGCAGCGGGGTCATATATAACGAGTACAGGCCTCTCGATCAATCTAGCTTTAAGTGTTTCGAATGCTTCATTTTGATCTTTTGTCCTCTCCCATGAAACATTCTTCTTGAGCAATTTTGTGAGGGGATTAGCTAGTTGTGCAAATCCCTGTATGAACTTTCTAAAATAGCTGACTAATCCCAATAACTAACGCACGTTATGCACATTCTCTGGACGCGGAAATTCCATAACGCTCTGAATCTTTGTGAGACCCGGTCGGATCCCATCTGAACTAATCTCATACCCGAGGTAATTGATTTTATCATGTAAAAAACGGCACTTTGAGAGGTTTAATTTCAGGTTAGCCCTTTGCAATATTTTAAAACCTCCTCCAAGTGACCCATGCACTCTTTCGGACTCTGGCCAAATATCAAGAGATCGTCTATGTACACAGTGGCCTTATTATAACGCGCCGGACCAAGGACTTGGTTCATCATTCGTTGGAAAACAGCAGGAGCGTTTGCCAGGCCGAACGGCATGCGATTGTACTCATACTGGCCGTCCGGCGTGACAAACGCCGTTAAATGCTTACTTTCCTCAGAGATAGGCACCTGGTAATAACCTGACATCAAATCAAGAGTGATGAAGCATGCCTGACCAGCCAATCTACATATTTCGTCTTCAATTATTGGAATAGGGTATCTCTCCTTTACAGTCACCGCATTCAATTGCCTAAAGTCTACGCACAGGCTAATATTGCCATCCTTTTTTCGAACGAGGATGATTGGACTTGCATAGTTCGAAACAGACTCCCTAATGATCCCTGCCTTCAGCATATCATCTATCATTATACGGACTTTTTCTCGTTCATGGTGTGAGAGCCGGTAAGGCCTATAGACGATAGGGCGTTGGCTTGTTAATTCTATTTTCATTTCAGCAGCAGTCGAGCAGCCGAGACCAGCTAAATCGAAGGCAAAACACTCTTTGTGACGCTTTAAAAGTTCTAAGAGTTCAGCTTTATCGTTGTCCGTTACACAATCGCCTATATGCACATGACTCTCATCAAAGCCTTTAGTAGGCGAGGGAACGTCTACAGGTTGAATTATGGTGGCAGCACCATTTGTGTCGGTGAACCTATAAACCACATGTAATCGTTCTGCCCTTGAAAAAATGAAATTCTTTTGAAGACGACATGGTATTGAACACGGCGTAACTGTAACAAAGAACACCCCACCCTTCACCTCGTAAACGCCGCCACACACTAAATATTTCTCGTTCGGTCTACCTACAATTTTTGTCTTTAGTATTATATTACCTGTAAAATAAGTTTCCGCTACGGCTTTTACACTAGCAGCACTGAAAAGGACAGTATGATGATCCACTACCCTAACTTTTTCTAAGCGTTCGTCGTCTTCACTTAGATTTGGAGCTGGAACTTCTGCGCTGATGTTCAGAAACTGTAGTCTATGCGAATCCTTGTAAATAACATGTGGTTGTTCAGAATAACTTTGTCCAATCAACATCGGTCTTTCAAGCAAACAGTCATTTACTACCTTGCATAAAACAGTAGCTGTGACGCCATCAATTGACAAGTCTAACTTTGTGGAGCCCGCGGAATGGACTAAGTTATTACCAAAACCTCTTAACAACGATGGAGTATGATCATGAATAAGTCCGAGCTGTATAAGGGTGGACTGCCTAATCAATGTCACCTCACTACCAAGATCAACGAAAGCTTCAACGAGTGTACCGCCAACACAAACTGCTTTAATAAATTTATCACACGGGTTCGTATTGGGAGTCGAAATTAACATAGTTTTAGCTACTGAGTCGGCCTTCGTAGAAGCCGTATCTTGTTTGAATCGACAAAACTCTGGTTTATGCCCTATTTTATTGCAATGATGACATTTTACCAGTGGCTTAGGACATTTTGCGAACGGGTGACCTTTCTCCTTACAGTTGTAACAATATAAGTTCGGGTTATTTTTATTGTTGGACCTAGCATTTGTTATATCCTCTGGCGAACTAAATGTTTATCTTTGGAGGGTAAATGAGGATGTTGCAAGTAAACTTCTTTATTACTACTAAGCAGGAATTTTAAAAGCTGATCAGGATCATCACAACGTAATGCCAGAGCACTAGACCTCACTGTCCTATCGCTAATACCATGAATGATGCAATCGACGGCTCGCCTACCCGCGATTTCACATTGGTTCAATAATGACAATTTTTCATAATAATAGTTCTCAATTAATTCGTTAGTCCTACTCTTACGCTTGAGCATATCTTCTAATAGCTGCCCATAATTTTGCTCACAGGGGAATGCATTAATAAGCTTCCGCTGCCATTCGTCCCATGAATACAATATCGAATTGAGACTTTCGTACCAGGTTTTAGCTAGCCCAGTGAGTTTTTGCATAGCAAAATGTATTATAGTCCTTTCGTCCCAGCCGTAAACCTTTGCACATTCGTTAACTTTTCTAAGCCACGTATCCATACGTTGATTCTTTTCGGAAGGATTAAACTCCGGAATAATGTTTTTACAGTCTAGACTCTTAGGTGTTACTTGTGTGCTTTGATTTGACGGATGAGACGGTAAGGCATCCTTAATCGAATTAATAATATGTATAACATCCTTAGCGGAAAAGGTGGGGCTACGTGACCTGTTTGAACGATGTCCAGCGCTCGTAGGAACTCGATCTCTTCCGTCACTCGGGCCCGGCAACCTGCTACGGCTGCGTCTCCTTGGCCTCGTCTCCACGCCGTGGAAACTGCGTCGCTCACTGCTGCGGCGCCGTTGCTCGCGGTCCTTTCCCAGTTGCAGCTTCATATGAAGAAGACGCTCCTCTTCATCCCTCAACGCCAGCTCGTACTCCAGCAGCCGGCGGTTGCGGCTTTGGCTGCCGCTGTGGCCCTGACGCCTACCCGCGCTCGGCCGACTACCACTGCGGCTGCGGCTTTGACGCCTACCCGCGCTCGGCCGACTGCGACTGCGGCTGCGCCTGGTGCGAGAGCGATCTCGTTGAGGAGTTGCTAGACTTCTCTGAGTTTCCTTTTCCATGTTTACAATCTATAACTCGTCGTCATGAAACACAAAAAAAAGACTTTGTTAAAAGAAATATTAAAATAATATAAAATAATTGTCAGTATCTCCTAAACGGTGCACTTTAGAGCAGAACGGACAAAAATTTTGTTCCCTTTTAAAACCCTTTTAAATTTACTACATACCTGGCTACTTTTCTAAATGTACCCTCATCTTGAAAAAAATATGTTATTATGTAATATGTGTATATGACATGAACTTACTATGGAATGATATATCTATGATTGGCTTTGATAATTTGCCTAATGGATTCTAAAATGGACTAGAGAGACATAGGTGTTCTAAAATATCACTTCTGGTATACTACTGAGGGTAGATCGCTACGAAATTTTCTTGTAATTACGTAATATTAGAATATCCACAATTATGCATGCAATAAAGTGACTACCCTATTATTCAGAACATATTTTCCTTAACACGTGTATACTCAGCATAAAAAAAATTAAAAAATTGCAGGCGTGTACTTACAGACCCCCACGACCATGTCGTACCGAGACCGAACCCCGTCCGCCCGACTGATCCCCCATCAATACCCTCCTACCCCCCACTTATTCTCTAGTTTCCCAGTGTGGACAGTGCAAGAAATTAAATATACCAAAATTATTGTAAACAAATGTGGGCAAAGTAAACGAAACCTTACTTTAACTTACTTTAAATAATAGAAGAAGAACGAACTTTATATAATAGAAGAGTACCTGGGTAGTCGAGCTTTGCTCGGAGCTCTAGTAGATTAAAAAAAAAAACACAAAAATATTTTACCACGGTTCGAACCCACCACATTCCGAATTTCCGAACAACCAAGCTGCCAATCCGACATTATAGAGTCGAAATTATTGATATATCATATTGTTGCACGACGAAAGAAAAAGCATATCTTATACCTTTAAACGATCAATTCTTGTATATATGTTTCTGTGCTCTCGGAAACGGCTCTAACGATTTCGCTGAAATTTGGTATATGGGGGTTTTGGGGGGAAACAATCGATCTTATGTTTGGGAAAACGCGTGTTTTCGAGTTTTCATGCGTTTTCTGTCCACGCAGAATATGGTCGCTAATTTCGTCTTGCCGGCCACTGTCCGTCTGGTCCAGCGGGTTAAGACGCGGACGGCAAGAAACGAGTATTACGAGTTCGAATTCCTCTCGGTGTCTTACTTTTGTTTTTTTTATATGTTCAAGTTTATATATAATTTTTTAATTTTTATTGTTTTTAGGCAACTTTAAAAAAATGTAGTTAATGTTTGAGATAACAATATTGTGAGGAGTAAGAATCCCTCACCACAACATATTGTGGTGACCGCTATATGAGGCGGCCACACCAAGCGTCAGCTTCTTTTACTCCTCGGCGCTTGCATCGGATGGACGGTTACACGAATCTCTGTTGGTTTAAGGGTCATGTGAGCCATTTTGTTTTCTTTGTAAAATTGTTAAATTTAAGTGTGCAATCGTTATTTTATGTGAATTTCTTGTTTTAATTTAAGTTTAGGAAAGTAAACTACAAATTGTGTTAAATGAATGTAACGGTTTACATTCATTTGACGGTATGTAACGGTTTCCTAAAATCAGAAGTCTGATAAAGAACTTAGCTAGCCCACTTTGTTTAGTTCAAGGATAAGAAAACCGTTGAGTGTAGGTACTTTACAAAAAAAAATTTGCGATTGCTAGCTTTTATTAAGTTTTGTGCTTTTATTTCTTGTGGTTAAGTGTTGAACATGGTACGTAAGGGATCACGAAATCGTGAGCGTCGGCGTTCTCGGGCTAGGCCGCGTGATCAGAAACGGGACAAGCGGGTCTCGCGAGCTAGGTCGTGATCCCCGGAGTGGCTTGCGTGTCCTAGATCGGCGTGATTTACGTAACTCTAAAAGATGTTATTCGAGAAGTAGAAGGCATCGATTGTGTGATTCGCACGTTCGCCGTCGGGAAGGGTCGCGCGGTAACACTCGCGATGACTTACGTTCCCTTTCGCGTAGTAGTCGCCGCGCACGTGTCGATCGTGAATTTACACCTGAAATACCAATTCTTGCATGTCCCAACGAACCGCGTCATTTACATTCTTTGGAGTCGGGTGCTCCGCCCTCAGCGTCTACACTCGCTCACGCTTTGATTGAAGCAATTAAGACTATGCAACCTGCGAAGTCGCAGAATTATTACGTGTCTAATTTCGATCCTACAATACATAACATTGAAGCGTGGTGCGAAGAGGTGGATCGCGCCAGAGACGCGAATAACTGGTCTGACCACGAGTGTTTGTCTCGCGTCGCGTCCTGTCTGAAAGGAGACTCAAAGGTCTGGCTAAACGCGTGGATCACTAACGATAGAACGTGGTCTCACTTCAAACGCGAATTTAAGTCGCTCTGTCCGAATAAACTTGATTACGCGAATATCTTATTTGATGCTATGAACGTACCATCTGATAAATACCCAACATTTGCGGAATATGCGCGCCGTACCTTATTGCATTTAAAGATCATTCCGGATTTAAGTGATGAATAACGAACGCTTATAGTTATTCGTGGCATAGACAGCCCGCAGATACGTGCAGCCGCCGCGAACGCTAGCTTAACTACTGAAACGAACGTTCAATTCTTATCTATTTACACGAAACCCGTCAAACGTGACAATTTTAATATCGCTAAAAAACAATCTCATTTAAATTCGAACAATCAGTTAGGACCGAAATGTTTTAATTGCAATCAAAAAGGACATATTAGTCGATATTGTAAGCATAAAGAGTCGGACCATAATTACTTAAAAGAAAGAACTTTTAATGTTCCGCCTGGTACAAGTAACGTATTCTCATTTTGTAAGAAGCGGGGACACACCGAGGACAAGTGCTTTACGATTCGGAGCGTACCTTTGCAAAAGCAAAGGTACGCTCCGAATTGCGAAACCAACATAATGTAAACCTTTGTTCGCATATTTCTGATGTTTTGAAAAACAAAGATATAACTACAGCTGTAATAAACGGAGTGCCACTCGATGTACTTATCGACAGCGGTGCCCTCGATGTCTCCCTCGTATCTTCGGATGTTATTAAATATATCTCATGCCAGCCTAAGTCCAGTTTGAGCGACAAAGAAATAGTTTCTACTTCTTACGTAACGGTCACGGTCTAATTCAAAAACATATCAGTTGAAGTAGACTTAGAAGTAGTTCCTGCGTCATTCATGAATACCCCAGTTATAATAGGCACGGACGTGTTGAATCGGGACGGTATAACTTACATTAGAACCAAAGATAAACAGTTTATAACGCATACAAAAACTATCAACGTTCATATCGTACAACAAAGCGACCGGGTTGAACTAAACACGCCACTCGTAGGTTAGTAGGGTAGGTAAGAGTTGGCAAGCCTTATGTCCGTTATTTATGACTTCTCAAACTTTTTGATTTCGGGTACCGTCTCGACTACAGTTTGAACGGGAGAAATGGAAATAAAGCTTACCAAATCTACGCCGATAGTATATCGACCATACAAGCTTTCGTATCAAGAAAAGCTTAAAGTCCGGGATATTACGAAAGATCTGTTAGAGAAAGGTGTGATTAGATGTTCTAATTCGGAATACGCGAGTCCTATCATACTTGTAAAGAAACGAGACGGCTCGGATAGACTATGCGTTGATTACAGACTTGACTTAATCGAATTACGGTAAAAGACAGATATCCCCTTCTCCTTATAGACGATCACATAGATAGGTTGGGGGGATGTAAGGACTTTTATAGCTTGGATATGGCTTCCACCAGATCCCCGGGAAGAATGTATTCACCTTACCGGTTTCGTAACACCGGAAGACCATTTCGAGTACGTGAAGATGCCGTATGGCTTAGCTAACTCACGTAAAAATAACATACGTTTTAGTTTACGTTGATGACGTGCTAATTCTTAGTTACACGGTTAGTGAAGGAATCGATTTGCTACGAAAAGTATTAAATACACTCACCACGGCTGGATTTTCAATAAACTTAAAAAAATGTTCCTTTCTCACGACAGAAATAGAGTATTTAGGAAGAGTGATTAGTCAAGGTTTAGTAAGGCCAAGTCCTCGAAAAGTCGAAGCGTTAGCAAATACGAAATCGCCAAAAAATGTTAAGCAAGTACGTCAGTTTTTGGGCTTAGCCAGATATTTTAGGCAATACATTAAAGACTACGCAACTAAGACCGCTCCTATAGCAAATTTGACTCGCAAGTACGTTAAATTCAACTGGTCTCCCGAGTGTGAGTCTGTCCGCCTGGACCTTATTAAGCATTTAACAAGCACACCGGTTCTTGCAATCTGTAACCCTAGTTTTCCCACTGAAGTCCATACGGACGCAAGTAGCGCAGGTTACTATGCTGTTCTTTTACAAATACATCCTGATTGTAAGAAACACGTAGTTGCATATTTTAGTAGATTTACTCATGGGGCCGAGAGTAAATATCACTCTTATGAACTAGAGACCCTCGCGGTGGTTAAGGCTCTTCAAAATTTTAGGCATTATCTAGTCGGTTTAAAGTTTGTAATAGTTACTGATTGTAACGCTCTTAAGTCCACAGAGCGAAAGAAAGATTTGCTGCCTAGAGTAGCTCGCTGGTGGATCTACCTCCAAGATTTCGAGTTCTCGATCGAATACCGTAAAGGAGTAATGATGCTGCATGCAGACTACCTTAGTCGAAGTTAGTGTCAACCAAATTTCTAGACCCCGCAATTGGGCTCAAATAGCACAATTAGCAGACAATGAGACTCAAGAACTCATTCAAAAACTTCGCGATGGTAGTTTGGATGCTAGTCGTTATTCAATACGCAACGAAATTTTGTATTACAAGTACGTCCCGATAGGTAAAGAGTCACGATTGCTTTGCTACATTCCCAAAGGCCACCGACTGAGCTTGCTCAGAGTGTTTCATGATGAACACGAACACATAAGCGCGGAAAAAAACTTTAGATCTCATTTTAAGGCATTTTTGGTTCCCCGGTCTAAAACAATTCGTGTGTAAATATGTGGGCCATTGCCTTGTATGCATATCTCAAAAAAGAGTTCCTTGCGCCCCACTACAAAATATCACGTATTGGGAGAAACCAGACACACCATTTGATACGGTGCACGTAGATGCACTAGGACCCCTACCAGTATCAATGGGACATAAATTCGTTCTAGTCGTAGTAGACGCGTTTACCAAATTTTCATTCTTGTTTCCCTATTACTAGACAAGATGCCATAGAATTAAAACATGTGATTACCCAGGCTATTTCTTTATTTGGGGTTCCAAAACTAATGGTTACTGATAAAGGGCGTATGTTTGAGTCAAGTGATTTTGTGTCGCCGATAAATGAACTAGGCTACAATCTCCACTACATAACTCCGGAGATGCACCATGCAAACGGTCAAGTCGAGCGGTACATGCACACCGTTCTCAACATGCTCCGCATCCAAGTAAATCACAAAAAGGCGGACTGGTCAGATACACTGTGGAAACTTCAGCTCATTCTAAACATCACGAAACAGAAAACTACTCAAGTCTCCCCATTGAACTTACTGATAGGCACTGAAGCTACCACCCCTGTTGTACGAGCTTTGGTACGTGATGTGGTAATCGAAGGGTCAAATCCTAACCGGGAGGCCTTAAGGGAGGTCACCAGGGATAGAGTGCGGCAGCGTCTGAGAAACAACCAAAATCGATAAGACGAGCGGGTAAACCAGCAACGGCAACAGCCTCGTAAGTTTAATATAAATGATTATGTATTTGTCATCAAGTTTTCACAGTCTACTGGAAAACTCGATTCCGGCATGCGCGGTCCCTACAAAGTGGTGGAAGCTCTGCCAAGCGACCGCTATGCACTCCGTCTGCTGAGCGGTGACTATGGAAAAACCACCCAAGCTGCAGCCCAATTTATGGTGCCGTGGTGGGGCGAGTGGTGCCCAGACACATGTGCTGCATTTTTAGAGAGTGAGTATTGCTTTTGCTAAATGCTTTACGATAGCTATTTAGTTAAGAGTCGCTTTGTACTTGTGGCTATAGTTTTAGTTACTTGCTATGACGCTTGTGGGGCCCCAGGTGTGTCACGAGTGTTTGTCAGCTTGACAAACTTGTGCGTGGGTCGGACGGCCAAATGTACGAATACGGTCTGCATTTTGGGCAAACTCTCGCGCGTAAGGATACGGCCTGCGTGTTGAGTAGGCTTGTACGTATGAATACGGTCTGCGTCAAGCCTCAGGTATCAGTAAGTTTAACAGAGACGTCTGTTTTATTTGGGAACGATGGATGTGTCTTATATGACAGATGGGCGAAAGTTGTTTTTTGAATTAATTGAGTGATGACCGAGCGAATTGTGTGCAAGATAAATGCTTCACTTTATATGTTTGTCGAGTAATTTTCCTAATTGGTTATTCTCTATTTTAAGGTGGCGATGCCGTGCAGACAGAACAAGTTACTGCAGCCAGTCGGTCTATGCCTTCATTAGGCGAGGACATGGAAGCCGGACCATCAATGCCATACACACCAAGCCAAGGTGGCAGCCCTCGAGGAGCCGGTGTCGAGGACGACACATCATCAGGAGAGGCCGTGTGAGGAATAAGAATCCCTCACCACAACATATTGTAGTGACCGCTATATAAGGCGGCCACACCAAGCGTTAGCCTCTTTTACTCCTCGGCGCTTGCATCGGATGGACGGTTACACGAATCTCTGTCGGTTGGTTTAAGGGTCATGTGAGCCATTTTGTTTTCTTTGTAAAATTGTTAATTTTGAATTTCTTTTTTTAATTTAAGTTTAGGAAAGTAAACTACAAATTGTGTTAAATGAATATAACGGTTTTCTTGTTCAGTGTTATTTTTTTAATAAATTCTGCTTCTGATCCTAAAAATATATATTTCTCATAAATATGTCTAACATTTACCTATACTTATTACGTGAATAAGATTTATGCTTTCCAGTTTTTATTTTATCGAGACTTATGAAGCAATAGTGCAAAACGAAAAATTTACCGATACAAAGTTTAAACACAGTTTATTTACATATTACAGGGTAATTTTTGTGACGCCATCTTTCGAATAATGGCATAAAAACTAACTACTACGCCTTGCGTAATGCGTATTGACCTAAATTGAACCATAGCTCACGAGCTATGTAATAAGAGAAATTGACAATAGATGGCGTTACTCTATGACAAGTGCTGTAAGGTTGATTATAGGAATATCGAAAAAATCAAACACCTGATCTACACAGAAATCGATTGTAAATAATAATTGTCATTTCACATTTTACTTTTTAAGTTTATGTAGATGATCACCTAAGCACCACCATATTACAATAAATAGTTATAACCGAGCAAAGCTCGGTCGCCCAGGTACTATAACTTTGAATGCACAGTTTCCCAGGGATAAAACATAGCTAGACCGATTTTTCTTCCCCAAAACTCCGTGCATACTAAATTTCATGTAAATACTTGCAGCAGTTGCCGGATTTCGATTATTAATTATGTAAATTATAAACAAGATTGTCTCGTTTAAAGTATAAGATATTTTAAAAAGCCTTTACCCGATCGTCATTATTTTAGGCTTAAATTGTTATAGCTCCAGAGGGATTTTTCTTAAATTTTTGATATCATTCTTTATTTCCAAAATATCGAGCACCAAAATCAAAAATTCAGAAAAAAAACGAATTTTGTTTTCACTATTTCAGCCATAACTTTTTTCGTTTTTAATTTTCTCGAATAATTCTTCTTGCACCTTATAGTTCTCCTGAATTCATCTTTTGAGCGGTTTTTGAATATCATATCTTCAAAACTCTCCGAGATATAAAGGGATCACACTTTTTCGCGAAATCGGGGCCTATACTAGAGCGAACGAAAAGACATTTCCAATGTCAAAAGTCAGCAAATCAAACTCAAGCGCTATTACATGACAATTTTCTGAGAGGACGTGGTATATCAGCGCCAAAAATGTAGCAGTAAGTATTAAGTATACTAAAGTGATGATAATGATCACGAATATAATTTTGTCAATAGCAAAATGTCAAAGACACTGATTTCGGTGCACAAACTCTGATTAGTAGTTAGTAACTATGTGATCATAATAATAAGTCGGTGTTTTGTGTGAAGATGGTGATGATGATGATGATGATGATTACTGTAATGGTGGCATATGCATGCAGTTATTTAAACAACGCCGGAATCCCCAAACATGTAGCTATAAGAACTCAGGAGTTCCGTCCAGTAAATTTCGATCTTGGTGGTATATCTTGGTGGAAAATCTTGTTTTTTGGTTGCATATGCTTGGACAACTTCAAACAATGTTCAAATCACTATATATGTCCATAAAAATTTCGAAGAGTTCTCTGGATTTATCATACATTCCATCATCAGGTCACCAGCAACCATCACTTTGGTGACCAAGGGACAAATTACGAATTATACCCTATACATCGATAAAATAACTTTGAAAATCGGTCCACAGACGGCGGAGTAATCGTTGAATATACAAAAAAAAATGTATAACCGTCAAATGTATAACCGCCTCCTTTTTTTGGAAGTCAGTTAAAAATAACCATTAACTTTGAACAAGCTTTGAACAGATGGAAAAAAAATTATTGAATAGAATATAAAATTGAAGCGTGAAGGAAGTGAATAAAAAGAAACCTAACACAATACAAGCAATATAGTCATATTGTAGGTTAGGTGTTGACGCTGTGAAACCAAAGGAGTCGTATATCTTAATTTACTTGGAGTTGCTTTGTTGGAGACAAAGAGAACGATTATCTTGAATTTTGGTTGAGAACTATGAGTTAAGAAAATCAATAAAACGTGTGGTTTTTCTTTGAATTTATCTGTATACTAGCTTTTGCTCAGCTCACGTAGAAGAGTTCACCGTCAAACATATACACAGGTCCCACGGGGACATTGTCTTTTTATCGGGTTAAGAAGTATCCTACTACAACCATACCAAATTTCATCAAAATCCGCTCTGTAGTTTTTGCGTGAAAGAGTCTCTATCTATTAATCCATCCATCCATTCATTCATTCATTCACAAACATTCAGATTTAAAATAGTAGTAGGTTTGTTTCAAGAAAAGTTTGCCCCCTCGTTTTCAAGTCGAATCCTTGGCTAGTTATTATTAGATGTTCGTGTTTTGACGAGACATTTAGTCTTTTATAAATGTGAATGTTTGTGAGGAAATTGAAACGCATTGAAATTTGGTATGGTAGTAGTGTTTGAGCTCTGGATTAACACATAGGATACATTTTATCTCGTAGAAGTATAGTGTTCCTGTGAGATACTGTATTTACGCAAAGCCGCGGGCAAAAGCTAGTCTTAACATAAATTGCGCGCTGGAAGATACATATTTATGGAAGGTAGGTAGGTAATGATGAGAAATAGAATTATCAACGTGTTCCTCTCCCTCACTTGAAGTTACACTATGTATGTAAAACTTGAATTTATATTCAGTTAAAACTCTTAAAATCCGGTAAAATACTTTGTCTTTTATCGCTTTTCTCGTAAAATCTACGATTTCCTCTCACTGAAATACATTGCCTTCATTATTCTTATTCTTATCAAAAGGTAATTTATATTTTCTTTTGCTGTAAAATATAGTAATTTTACCTACTTAATTTTATATGGCTGTCTTAAGTTGGAATCTTAGGTAGGTGCTAACTTTTTTACTGCAGTAAGAATTACTGCAGTTACTGGAGTAATATATAAGGTTTTTGAAAATCAATTACGGATATTTTGGGCATACGATCTACTGCTTAAGTCAAGACATAAAGGCTCAAAAAAATTAAGAAAAATAAAAGAAGAAAAATTGTGGTAAATAAAATTACATTTAAGTATGGCCTGGCACAATAAGAATGTCTGAATCATGCCAATGATCCTGAAGTGAGTTGTGTTCCTGGTAGGGTCGGCAAAAATTATGTTTTAAATTTTCATTTTGAATGCAATTAGTTTGCTAGAATGTATTACCATAATATACTGTTTTATTTTATGTAATTGTGCAAATAAATAATTTATTGTTATTATTATCATCCTAAACACAAATTATGGTCAAAGAATATTTAAAATCACGTTTATGTAAAAATCACTTTCATCTTTGCCTCTGTAGTGATTTATCTAAATGGACAAAAGTTTTAGTAACTAAAAAGTTAATACAACTTTTGTCTTTTTAGAAAAATTACTACAGCGGCAAAGATAAAAGTGATTTTTACATAAACGTGACTATTCATAAAAACAATAGAATATTATAGTCCTTAGTAGGATTTAAGCTGTTAGTAGTATTTTAGTAGCAAAGAGCCAGACAGCAATCAAATGCAAAATGGCCTAGGCCCTAAGGCCTTTCCATACCCTGGGCATCCGTTCTTGTCCAATCCGCAAAATCAAGATTGTTACATTTTGAAATCATAATTGAAGACCTTGTGGGATAGCTGCCGTGCGGGGCCGATGCTACGTGCTGACCAGGAGAGATTATGATGTCCAGAAGGAGACGTGTTCTGTCGAGGGTCGCCAATGTGGGAAGAGTGGATGCCCAAAAGGGAGATCTCCGACCGAGCGAGATGGTATGCTCGGTCAGGCCGAAGCCTATTTGTAGTCATTTCAGGTGTTGTATACATATCGCCGATCTTAGTAAACTTCGATAGCGCGATTCAGGATTGTGGCGCTAATTGGTCCGCCACAACCTATATTAATAATTTATGTGTAAATAAACTTATCCGGCACCGGGGTTGTTAAGGACAGCGGCCTCGTAACGTAATAATATCAGTGATTTGAAATATGAACGATAAACAAGTGATTTAAAACAGTACATAAACTATAACGGTGGACATTCAGTGACGATATATGTATAGATTTCTATAGCATCAGTGTGCAATAAGTCGTGTTAAATGGTGTTTTATGAACTTAAGGTTATTTTGCTTATATATTTTAAACTATAGTGAATTTTAACGTAATTTCTAAAAGAAATTACGTTAAAATTCACTATACACTATACACTATACTGATACAATTTGATAAAACAAAATGAAAAATTTCTTTGTATAGTAAAGCGCTGGTGAATTTTTTTGTTTTTGTCGTACATTTTTGTATTCAACCAATTGTTTTTTCCTTTCCTCATATTTTTTTCCATAGAAACTGGGAAGTTTGGTAAGACTTGTAACTAAAACGCGTTGTATTTCAAGATACATGTAAAATCAGGATTTCTATTTCTGATTATCTCTTTATTATTACAGAGAGATCAGGCGCAGGGCCAACTTTTTACACGCCCATCCGACGCATGGATCATCTTTCTTGTCAGACAATCGGGTGATCGGCCTGCATTAACTAAACTTGGAAACAAAATTTTTTTGTTGTTCCAATGCGGGAATCGAACCCACGACCTCCGAGTCGAGAGCCAAGCTCTAACTAACACTAGACCACGGAATAAACATTAGAACTATAGCTAAAGTTTATCAGTGTCGTATATTTTCGGTATTCAGTTTTTTTTTATGCAAGCTTTTGAGAATATGAACTTAAAGTTCGTAGAACAAGGTTCGATTTTGTTTAGAATCCCAGATTGGAATAATATGTTATAATTATGTAAATATGAATAATTATCATCTACGTAAGGTCTGTTTTGCATAACTAGTTGACACATGTAAAAAGTTTTATCATTTATTTACAATAATTTACATTTAATTGCTTAGTTGTGATGACGAATTATTTTAAAAAAGTAATAAAAAGCATATAATCGTATGGCATTTTTAATTACAAGAATTAGTCCCAATTTCACCAACGCCTATAATATCAGAACGAGAGAGAATAGCATGATTATATTAACGATTATATTTAGCAATTTGTTTGGTATTAAACGGCAATATCCTATTTTTTATTAGTTTAATTTTGTATGTGTATCATGTGTAATGTAGTCCTACAGGCTAATTTTGATAACACCGAGTTAGGTGTTATCAAAATTAGCCTGCCAAAAAGGTTGAGTTAAAAGTGTTACATATTGACAAAAGTAAGTGTCAATGTCATTTTTGACATTGACAGATGTCATGAAGTAAAGCCTATTTTGTTTATTTCAGTTGGCCAAAAGGCTATAAATAGTGTAGACGTAGGTATATCGTTATGTTAGGCATATACCTCATATTATGTAATACGTAATCAGTGTTAAGCACCAATAAAGGAGAATATAATAATTGTTGCTGTATTATTATCATCACCACTCAGACACACATCAGGACTTACAATCAAGAGGTCGAAGCCCGCTACAAAATGTTTAAACTTAACTATAGGTTATACGTTCTACGTTACCTATACGTTCCGAGAGTGTACAATAATACCAACTTTTAATAAACCTTTTTGACTCTGACTTATATACTAGCACTCGGTGGCGCAAGACGAAATTACACCAGACGTAATAAATAAACCCAGAGTTAGACCCTTCTAACTCTGGGTTCAAAACTTCTACCACTTTAACTAGATGCAATTTATAACATGACACTCGGAGATCGCGCTGCGTCACCGATTTAACGTGACGTCACTCCAATATGAAAATTTTCCTGTACAATTTATTTGTGGCCATATGTTACCTTCCAAATTGTCACTACAGTTTTGGCTAGGGACTTGCTTGGTGTCAATGTATAAAAATTACGCATTATATACGTCTATACAATTCCTAAGCTACATATTAAATATTGTTTCAAAGAATAATGTAATACATTGCCTAGGGAATTTATAAATGTTTACATTTCCAAGACTTTGTATACAATGCCTATATTGTATTAGACAATCTATGAAAAACGCTGCTAAACTGAGAGTTATCTATACTAATTGAATAAAGAGGTAAGATATTTTTTGTATTTTTGTATGTATGTTCTGACTCACGCAAAAAGTACTGGACAGATTTCAAAAAAAAATTTACCATTAAAATTAATTTAATAAAATTTATATTCTAAAACTTTAATAATGTTTTAAAAAACTTACAATAAATGTATTTTATTGCATACGCTGCATCAACTGTTGATGTTCTACAACATTAAATAAATTACTAAACTATCTACCAACAAGTCAGTGACAGCATAATACAGCCAATTACTATGGTTATGAGGTATATTACATCTCAACTGTGATTTTTGCGTAAAATGGCCAATTATGGCGTTCTTGATCTCAGAAACAAAGATACATTAACAATTTTGACACATTGAATAGTGCAGAATAGCTATTGGCGTAGTTCGTAGCGGCCTCGCTTTTTGTAAATTTTGCTTAATTTTTTAATTAAACCCAAAATTGCAACTTTTTTGAGCTGCTGGATTGAACTACTGTTTGAAGCAAATAAAATAATAAAATGAGAATGTTATCTCCTATATAGTCGTATAGTTTGTAGCGGCGTATAGAAAAAATCTTATTCTAAGCCAAAAAAACTTCGAAAATAGCTGCTTAATAATAATATCGTAGGTAGAAGTAATTCATAGTTACCTTAAAGCTATTAAGCTTAAGCCTCTCACCCCACAGCCATCATTATCACCACATACGATGCTGGAACGAAGATGTCCAAATGCTTCCGCTCCATCTGCTAGGCGTCGTTTGTCCACGACACTGTTGACACCGCATTCGGCAGGCTCTCCCAGGACGTGTGCTCCCGCCGTAGACGTGGTCTGACCCCATTTTAAAGGGTGGCAAATGAGAATGCGGTGGTCGAGATTGCGCGCTTGGAGCTCGAAGAAAAGCGAGCCCAGCAAATAACGCAGCTGGAGGAGAAACGTGCTCTTCAATGCAGCTAGAAGAGAAGCGGACACAACAGATGTTCGAGCTAGTGGAAAAGAGAACCCAGCAGCAGCTGAAGCAGCTGGAAAATTATGCAGGGTATTTTTTATTTGTATTAATCGAAGTAATCACCCACGCAATCAATGCATCTTTACCAACGCAGTGGCAGTTTATTGATGCCCTTCTTAAAAAAATCAGCTGGACGGCAGGCAAAAAATTCTTCAAAGGCATTTTGTACTGCCTCTCGGGTATTGATTTTTTTTCCCGCCAAGAAGTTATCCAAATTCTGGAAAAAGTAGTTGTCTGTAGGCATAAGGTCTAGTGAGTAGGGCGGATGACGGAGAGCTTCCAACCCCAGTTCTTGCAACTTGGAGACCGTCTGCTGTGCAGTATGAGGTCGCGCGTTGTCGTGCAGGAGCAGCGGAGACGAGCGATTGACCAATGCTGGTGGGAGATGTGCCAGCTTCTCCATCATTGTGTTCAGTTCTTCACAGTACACATCTGCAGTAATGCTCACCCCGTTTGGTAAGAAGCTGCGACAGAAAAATAGCACTGTAAATAGATCTCTGGGCTCGTACAATAGAGCTGAAAACGTGTATAGCTGTGAAATTCGACACTTGATACTTCGATTTTCAGGTCCATTGTACTAGCGTAGAGTTCTATTTACAGTGCTGTTTTTTTGTAGCGACCACAAAATAATCTCGTGGGAACGTAGCCTGTACGTAGTTAGGATGATACTGCGAACAGCAGATGTCAAAATGTCAAACCTAGACTGCCCCAAACAACCCCAAAAGTAGGACAGATTATGTATGAGATTGCAGATTATGTACACAGTTTAAGTTTACTTACATAATATGAATTCATTTAATACCTTAATAATGTAATAAGTTGATGCTTACCATCTGAACATTCAAGGCATGATATACTTTTCTATTGAAAAATATATATTCCTCCTCATTGAGTTTATGTATTGCAATATGGGTGCAGTCAATGCACCCTATTACACCTGGTAAATTATACTTCTCTAGAAATCTGTACAATAATAAAATCAGTATTAAAGTACCGAATTATTAGTATTTTGAATAGATCGATTCATTAGATAATTATATATTATATACTTATAAAGTAAACTTTATTTGTCCACCATGATTTGGTTTACAGAAGCTTTGCTTATTAGTCCTGTGGATAAACCGAGATCTATACAAAAATATACCAAATTTCATACATTTATATTCATAATTACCAAAGCTAGAAAGAGCAGACAGACCGACAGATGGGCAGAGCGAAACTTTAAGGGTTACTTGAGTATTACGGAACCCTAAAAAGTAGAATAGAAAAGAGTTTGTATATGTTCGAGTTTGTTTAGTATCGTAGCCCTACTACAATGTCTTGGAATAAGTAGGAAGCTACTTAATTGTACTTTGAATTCATAAATGAATATCGATATTAACATACTTACATAACTCTGATTTGGGATCATGCTTGTGGTGTTTGTGGGAACGTGATCCACCGACCCACCATCCAAGGATCATTGAGGGCGTCCACCACTTCTCTGATGCAGCGACTAGTGTTTCGCTGCGTCAAATTGAGGCCCACACCTACAATCTTTTGGTATGACCATGTAGCCAGAAAGCTAAGGGCGCACAATACCATAATAAAACCGCTACTTAATACACAACAATTTCTAATTTAAGTATTGCCTCCAATTGCCGTCTTAACAAATGTCTTCGTCTGCGTCTCTCCCACGTATATTCGTGGTGCGCGGCCCACAATAATCGCAAAGCATGCATACTTAAGATTTCCAAAGTGCGACTACAACAAAACAACTACACAAGATCACACACCAGACTCACAGCTGATGAATAATCCGCCTTATTGTTCGTAATTAGAGATAAAGGCACCTTCCTAGTTGTCTTATACGTTAGGTCGCTAACGATCAAGCCAACGATCTGCTAAGTGTCACTTAAGGCCTCTTGTCTAGGCATTGTATGGAGAAAAGCGTTTGAGCAATTCGCTGTTTGAGTGATTCGTTAGCCTAATCGTTCAAAATGGCCGTTTGGCTCCCATTTTTTTAGCGATACGATTGAACATGTCATTTAACGCACGCTTATTTCAATCCCATACATTTTTTATTTGTGAAGTTCGCAGTCGATAATAACGAATGCATCTTGACTAAACCGCCTTGTAGTAGTAGTAGTAGTCTTAGTATAAACAACAATGAAATCATATACCTAAATTGTCACCGCCCCCCTAACTATTAGCTGATGCCGCTCAAAAAGGTTTATTTACTCCTAGATTTTCTAGCCTCGTTCAACGTAAGGTTGTAATAGCGTAAGGCCCTAGAGGTTGAACACGGAATATTCTTTTTAGCTTACTTTTGAAATCTGAACTGCACTTAAATGCATAATTGAAACGCGCCGATATTAGGTGCGCGCATAACTAGTGTTGCGATTTAAGCATTCACTAAATAATGTAACTTAATTGTGAATTTTAATAATCTATGAAGATGAAAAAAAGTATTTTTGGGCTTAATGCTAAAGGAGACGTGGGAAGGAATATGAATGCTTACCGGCGACTGGAACCATAGCAGTGGTTACAGCCAACAGAGCAAAGAAAATTGCAAATATTGTAATGGATTTCATGACGATCGCGCTAATCACCGATAATCTCAAGTGATGGCCTAGGAAATGAATTTGTTTATATAGTGATGTTTGCTTTATTTTTAAACAATTACTCGTAATTTTAATAAAAACAAGTAATTCAATGCCTGCTGGTATTAGTACAATGTACGACACATTGTAGGTTTTGTTACTGATATGAATGTCAATAGTGCAATATAACATACAGGAGACGTAGTAGCCGAATATGTGAGGATGGATGGATGGATCGATGGAGGTATGGATGGATGTATGTTTGTTACCCTTTCACGCAAAAACTACTGAATGGATTTCGATAAAATTTGGAAAGGTAGTAATTTAGGCTCTAGATTAAACATAGGCTACTTTTTATATTTATGCGGGCGAAGCCGTGGGAATAAGCTAGGTTAACCAACGGGGGTTAGGAGATTTATAAGAGTGTGGGAGTACCTGATTGCTTACGGATAAAAAGATAGTATGGCCGCATAGAGACTTGGCGAGACCGCGGTCGCGCTCTCAAATTTATTTCTAAGTGTTAAGGCCCTTGATCATGACGAATCTTTGGTAACGCCATCAGCGGCTTATTGTATGGTGAGCGTCAAACATTGCAAGTGCTCCAGCATAAATTGGTGGCGCCACCAGCGGCTTATTGTATGGTGAGCGTCAAGTATTGCAAGTGCCCCAGCATAAATTGGTGGCGCCACCAGCGGCTTATTGTATGGTGAGCGTCAAGTATTGCAAGTGCCCCAGCATAAATTGGTGGCGCCACCAGCTGCTTATTGTATGGTGAGCGTCAAGCATTGCAAGTGCCCCAGCATAAATTGCTGGCGCCACCAGCGGCTTATTGTATGGTGAGCGTCAAGCATTGCAAGTGCCCCAGCATAAATTGCTGGCGCCACCAGCGGCTTATTGTATGGTGAGCGCCAAGCATTGCAAGTGCACCAGCATCAATTGGTGGCGCCACCAGCGGCTTATTGTATGGTGAGCGTCAAGCATTGCAAGTGCCCCAGCATAAATTGGTGGCGCCACCAGCGGCTTATTGTATGGTGAGCGTCAAGCATTTCAAGTGCCCCAGCATCAATTGGTGGCGCCACTGATATAGCCATCGCTGGTGTTCTAGTAGGCGATAACCGTAAAGTTCTATAACGACTTTCTTTATAGAAGTTCATAAGTAAAACTCTCTTTGATTTATGAACACTTACAAGTCAGTCGTATTACGAGCTGGTACCTGTTGGTATAAGTGATATGATTATTTCTCTTGTACCTAGGTCCTATACAATTAAAAACAAATTTACCAAAGATTTTTAAAGATTAAAAAAATACTACAAAATTACTACCGGTGCGTAACAATTCCTACTTATATCTACTACTTAATTTCCCTTCCAAAATTCCTAGCTTATGGAAAGTCTCTGCGCAAACCTATAAGCGACAAATCCGGTGTACTGTATAGTAACTCAAAATTGTGTAGCGGTGTCTGCGTCGAGCCTAAACTATTTCTTTACACCCGAAATTAATAACGTATCTAAATTATTAGATTGACTTCAATATTAGATTGACGTGGAGTTAATCATAGAATCGTTGAAATGTACTGAAATCTTGATCTCAGATAGCTAAAATGAGATTAAGATTGATTATTAATTTCGGGAGGTAATCTTCCAGAACTCAGACCAACATCGGGACATGCATCCACTTCTAAGGGTGAGACGGTATGACCACGCACAATATGCCTGCAACTACAAAGCGTGCGCTAATGGTTGCCGCGCCAACCACGGCAAGCCTGGCGTATGGTGCCAATGCAACCCGATACAATACGACACTAGCAACCTATGACTGAATCAGACTGACAACGCCATGAGACGTGGATAATAAATATGCTTGCTTTTACACAAAATATGTAGTATTTATTTACACACATGTGAAAAAAAGGAACTTGGGTCATTTAGCGAGTAAAGTTTTATCCATCATCTCTTATCATCTTCATCACATCACAACTACTAACCTGAGACCTGGTGTGAAACCTGAACCCTTTCGAGTGTTGTTCCACCAGGCCATGAATGCTCTTTGCTAGGCTATGCTTAATTTTCTTTCGGTTTACAAAATATTTACTTATTTCAATAATAATATTAATGTAATCCACCATACATACGTAGTGAATACCTGTTGGGCTGTTACCTTCTTTTTGATCATCCCAACCAGTTTACAGACTTAAAATCTGTATTTTTACAAGATACCAACTACCATCATGCTGAAAACAAAACTGATGAAATATGCGCAAGTAATTTGTATGCAAATTAAAACATTTGAAGATCGCGCTACGTCACCGATTTAGCCTGACGCCTGACGTCACTCGAATATGTCAATTTTCCTATACAAATTATTTTTGTAGATAGTATTATATTTGTAGTTTCATTTATTTTGAGTGTAATGATGCGTAAAAATAAGTAATCCGTGTAAATTTCACGTTATAATATTCTACTATAATATACGTTAGAATCATTTCAATGGCTGTAAAAAAAGTTAGTACATTTTTTGTACCTTTGACGCCCTGTACCTGAGAATTGGCCCACGGCACAATCTGCACGGCACAATAATCGGCGGGTATACAAACGTTTATTGTACACACTTATACTATAATATGACATACATTTTATCAGTAAGAATATAAGGCGAGTCTGGTGAGGCTGGGATCTTAGTCGATAAGGCGAGCTGTCGAGGTGTGAGGTACGAGTATATAGTACGCACACGCGCACTATCATACATAAAAACCGGCCTCAGGTCAGTCGCTTGTGTTTAACAAAGCTCTGTCTTCACTTATCTTTTGGTCTGAGCATTGAATTTGATGATATGAAGATGATGATTTGATGATATAAAATTTATATTTTGGTAGCGTCAGCTCACATCGAGCACAATGGGACACGACGAGGCGCTGCATTTTTAAGATTGCAAGTGAAATTTGAATTTTTGAAATTTGAGATCATATCAAAGGGTTTTTGTGGTTGGTTACCGCTGTCGATCCTGCCGACACAGGAGTTGCAGTGGTGGGAATGTGTGGTGGGACAATTGCTCGTTAAAAAAGATACAAGAAGGTATACGCTTAATTGTAAGATTGTCGCCGCGCTACGCAGCCCAGTGCAGCTAGAAATCCGAACTCTAGCAATGAAACGTGTATCTTCTTGTGTAGTCAATAGAGATCAATTTTGAATAGGAACCTTAAAAAAACAGCACTGCGTCGCGTCTCGGTGTGAGCTGACCCTTAGGACTCATACAAGCAGTCGAAAGGAGCGTGGGCATTAAATTACGGCTGTCATAACGTCTTGCGTCGAAACTCCATGCATTATGCACAATATTAAAATATTAAAGAAACCAGTCGCAGCGTCGCCGGTGGGCGCCACGCCAACTGCCTTAAACTCTGTTCGCCATTTTAAAACAGGACAAAGATTAAAATGTAGATGCGCAAAACAAAAGCTTTTTATTTGTATATACGCGTACATTAGCGTTCAATCTACTGGAGAACAAGTTTCTCCACAATATAAACCGATTACTTTTAAATACTTTTAATCCACGTTCACCATTTTAATACATGACGCTAATACTCGTATAAAAGCAGATATGCGCAACAGCGTTTATTCTTTGTTGGTGTACTTATATATTTTTTAATTTGATATTTTCATCCTGTAAAATTACCAGAATATTGCGCCTTCCTTGCGACACATTAATCATAATATAATACGACGGAATGTAAACTTTGCACACCTTTTTACGAAAATTATGGGAACGTAGGAATATGAAATTAGCATGTTTATATGGAGTAAGAGTGAACTTCGGTAATATTTTGTATACTAATGTTAAAAATACATTTTTAATTAATAAAAATAAGATTACACACTACCGCAAATTAGGTAATAACTCACACTAACACAAACACAAACGCAAGGGGTCTTAAAAAGTGCTCCCTCACCGGGAGCATTCAGGTGTAATGCAAATTTATAGATTCGACTTCGAGCATTACATTACAATACTACCTACCTGACTGAAGAGCATTCGCGTATAATGTAAAGTAAAAGTCAACATTTTTTATTAAAAATTGGTATTGAATAAAAAAATATTTTTATACACTTTCTGAACGTCGGTCTACGTTATGCCTACCACCAGTTCGGAAACTAGCCCGGCGAGAAGAACCGGCGTAAGAAACTCGCACGGGCCACCTTTTAGCTCAATGATGGGAAACTTGTTCTTTGTAAAAAATATTTTTACAATGTTGTAACTTAATCTATATAACAGAAGTAATAAGTACATAGAACATACTTAAGTACATAAAAGCAGCCTTGCATTGCGCCATCTTATTCCCAAGGTGTGCAATCATTAATGAAATCACTAACTTTATAATAAGCTTTAGCACACAAACGTTTTTTAACAACTTTTTTAAATTCATTATTTAAGATAGACTTGACTGTCCCTATATCAAGCACTGCTGTGACAAACATATCTGATATATGATATAATATAGGCAACATTACAATTTGAAATATTAATTTTTATTTCGTGTTTCTTTTATCTATTTTAAATTTAAATAGTAATTTTAATTTATGTTATTTCTAATTTAATAAATTCAATTTAACTATTTTAATTTGTCGCCATGATATTCTCTCAAATTTAATTATTGATTTATTTTAATTCTTAATTTATTACCACGCATGAATCAATTTATTAAATTGTTTATGAATATGTATTGTGATGTGATATTGTATTTTTATTGTTAGTCAAATTTTATGGGTCTATGATACCTGCAATAAATGCATTTTATTTTTATTATTTATTAATGGTAAGATTTTGAACGTTTTCAGGGATTTATTGTAAAGGCGTATACATGAACCGTATATATGTGACATTATAGATTCGAATTGGAGCATTACATTACAATACTACCTCCCTGACTGACGAGCATTCGTTAGTTATATCTGTGAAGATAAATACGCTTCACCTCTACTACTGGGCGAGTGAGCGCCAAGCGGACGGTTGACCCATTCATATTACATATTACACATTGTATCATTACAAGGTGCGCATTGTAATGCTCGGTTATCCACCTACACTGACGTAATGCTCGAATATGTAACGTTACACTACACGCGAATGCTTCCGGTGAGGGAGCACCTTAATAAAATTTTGTCACACATTCACGTTTATCAATCTAACTTCCATATTCAATAGTTAACATTCACATTTTTATCGAAGTGGTGAAGGATCCCATATAAGGTTCAAACTTAAACTTAAATGAATCATGGTCGTATTTTATCGTTTAAATCTATACTGATCTACGAATTTCAAATCTACGCCGCATTAGTGTAGACTCTCTCTTAAATAGGAATGAAGTTGTCTAGTCTATGAATCTATTTAGTACAACGATGTAACATGCGCGTATGTGTGCAGTAATTTTACAGAGTGCTGGTAAAAATATATGACGTCCATCTAGATTCCAGATTTACGTCATTTTCGTTTTTTTAATCTCAAAATATTCATTGCAGATCGAAAAAAATATTAATTAAAGTCAGATGTTATATCTTTTTTTTTAGTGAGAGATTGTGTCGCTTCTCTCTTAGACACTAGTGTCTAGACCTAGTTGTTAAAAAGGAAGATTTATATGAATTTTCTAATCATTATAAGAAAAGAGTTCAACTCATCATAACAATTTCTTAAATAGAAACAAAGCGCTTTTGTTTCACACTCACTAAAAGGAATGCTTGAAAACTCTTGAAAAGTTCAATAAGATTTCGCAAGTTTCATCAAGACGGTCTACGTGAAATTGTAAATCGCTTGAGAAGTCAACTTTTATAGTGTAATCTCTTCGATGCGCCGTCATGTGCATAGATTATACAGATGTGATTATACAAGTCATGTGTATGCGTCGTAACTTGACAATTTTGTGCCTATCGAAATAAACCTAAAATATCCTCATATCATTATCAAAAGATCTTAAAATAACTTACACAAAAATGGAACAATTTTTTTTTTCTATCCACATAGTTCCATTATTGTTTAACGGCCCATTAAAAAATCGAATGCTTCATAGATATTAGGTATGCAAATTAAATAATTATGAAGGATTTTATTATAGATTACATAATTATGGTAATGCGAATGTGTCTGAGAAAATGGAAAAAGAGCATTCGTGGCCTGTTCTATCTTACTATTCTATTCGATCTTATTACTCGACAATAAGATTAGAATGTTGTTGAGATCTACTTTTCAAAAACGGACGGTTCAAAAGACGGAAGTAGAAGGAAAACATTCCTCTGGACTTGATTTAAACAGTGATCTGAGAATCCTACTAATATTATAAATGTGAAAGTTTGTGAGGATGGATGGATGGACGGACGGATGGATGGATGGATGTATGGATGGATGGATGGATGTTTGTATGTTTGTTACTCTTTCAAGCAAAAACTACTGAACGGATTTCGATGAAATTAGGTATGGTAATAGTTTAGGCTCTGGACTAAAACATAGGCTACTTTTTAACCCGGGAAAGTGCAGTGTTGCTTTGGGATACTGTATTTACGCGGGCGGCGCCGCGAGAAACATCTAGCACTGTATTAAAATTTATGTATTTAGAAAGCGTATTAAAATTTATGTAGCGGCGCGGCGTCACAAATGACACGTTAAATCTACTAATGTATGCAATTTAGTTAATATTTTAGTGAACTGTTTAATTTAATGAGTTGGTGATAAAAGTTGATGCGATCAATTGGGTGCTAGCCAACATGGTAATGTAATCAAGTTGGGTAAATATATTAAGTGGTCGGTTTTGTGATAGATCGAACGAGCGCACTCGTAATAAGAGCCCATACATACACATGAACGTACATAACCTGCGATGCGCCACACCGTCAAATCGCAAAAATGTCGTCACACAACCACAAGTCAATGCATGCCTATTGCTGGCACTATATGGTCCGGAATGCCGTTGAAAATTCAGAGCACTGAAAATAGAACTCTACGCTAATACAATAGAGCTGGAAATCGAAAACACAATTGTCGAGTTAAATGTCAATGTCATATATGACAGCTCGACACTCGAAACTACGATTTTCAAATGTGTTGTATTATCATTTAGTTCTATTTTCTATGCTCTGGATTTTCACCGGCGTTCCGGATTCCCGATCATATAGTGCCAGCCTTACCTGAAGGGTCAATATAGCTACGTAGTAACTATGTATTAATCCGTGCGTTAGCGCAGCGAACTCCGCAAAGCTTCCAGCATGTGTTCTGTGAATTTATATTTTCATATTATATCATTCTAACTGTGTGTGTTTAAATTACGCTGTCATAACTAAGAAATGTAATAAATAAAATATGCTATGTACACACAACTACAATTTCTATACCAACAACTACATCTACTGCCTACACCTACTGCCTACACCTACAATCCACAGCTACACCTACACGTACCTAATTACCTAAGGTTAATATGGCCGTTGAGTTTTCGTTTTCCTGTCAATAGGAAACACAAAAAAAGAGTTGTTGAATTTTATGATGCCAAAACCGAGATTTATACACATTAAATAAATAGGTATAAGTACCAAATTTCATGAACTTATTGTCATAATTACAGGAGTAAAAGGGACTGACAGAGACAGATGGACAAACAGCCAGACGGATGGACGGACAGAGCGAAACTATAAGGGTTCCCTGTGTATTACAGAACCCTAATTAAACATTTTGTTAGCGAAACATTGGATATTACTCGATATCTATTATAATTTTCAGCCTACTAGCTTTTTCACGCAGCTCCGCCCACGTAAATATAGTATCCCATATCCCACTGGAAAAGTGTACTTTTTCGGGATATAAATTTTCAGTGTCTAAACTACTACCATACCAAATTTAATTAAAATCCGTTCAGTAGTTTTTGCGTGAAAGAGTAACAAACATCCATCCATCCATCCATACATCCATCCATCCTCACAAACTTTTACATTTATAATATTATTTAGTAGGATTCATATCAAAATATCGATAAGTTTATAATAAGCATGCAAATAATCTATCGATCCGAAGTCATTACGAACAAAATTTTATTTTCGTGTTTGTGTTAAATATCGGATTTCGACGTTAATTAATGAATCTCGGAACTTTGTTTCAGAATTTGGAACGGCTTGATTGGCAATCGTAATTGACAGTTGAACTTCGTAATAACTGATAAAAATATTCCGTAACGCGTGTTTATTTTGGTAGAAGATACGTTTTCGGAATTGTGTAATGATATCTTAAATATCAATATCATAATTATTAAATATTACTGCGTCACGTACTTCTTACTTACATACTGACGTACCTAACAATAAAGCAAAGGATTTATATATATATTAGCACAATTACAAAAATAAAAAAATATTACAACTTTTCCTCTTTAGGGAAAATGATATCGAAAATCTAACGATTCAGTTGTAGTTTTTACCCGCCTACGGCGAAGCCAAAATGAAGGGTAAAGATTTTGGCAGTCTATGTATGTATGTTTCTATGTATGTATATATGTATGTATGATTGTTCCCTCATAGCGTCTAAACTACTGTCCGATTTTAATAAATGAGCTGTCAATAGATTTGTAATGATGCCGCGGGTAACATTGTTACGGGTAAGAGTAAATAAAACTAGGGATTACCGTGACAAATATATTAAGTTAAGTGGTCGTGGGCAGAAGGCTGAACGATCTGGTTTAGCCTCTTGGTGTCTGTGGGAATCGGAGGGGCTTTAACCACGTGGGCACTTAGCTGGAGTGGAGTCCTGGAGTGTAGCACGTGGCGAGAGCGAGTTGGGGCTCCAACTTCCGGTAGCGTCTCCATGTTCAACGCGACGTAGATCGTCCAAGGGGCGGTGCAGACTGATTCCAAAACCAGTCAGTTCAGTCCGGAATATCTAGCGGCACTCAGAAATCCGGATGTGTGAAAATCAGCCACCAAGTCCATAAAAAACGGTGCCTTGAACCCGGAGTATAGATCCCTGGAAAATCCATAAAAAAAAACGTGGAGTACCACAGCTGGCGTGATCTTAACCCCAAACGATCAAAATCACGGGCTGTTTGACCATCACAAAATAAAGGGTAAGCAAAATAAAAGATGATATAAAGAACAATTAAAGTATGGATACAAACATCCTAATATTATAACAATGCAAGAACGGAAAGAATGAGCACGTGGTTTGGCCAATAAAATTTTGACAACTAATTTTGCAAGGTGCATGCAAGGTTACATGAAAAAGTAAGTTTTATTACAAGCGTGATTTACGAAATAAAACTTCACAACACAGACATAAAAAACTCACCGTGAAAACGGGATTAAGAAATATAACGACTACATCTTGAGTCTATAGAAATTTTTATTCTAAAAGGAAAACGTCAATCGACGAAGTGCGTTATATATCCTCTCCGTCTTCTTTTTTTAAACTTTAGACAACTAAAAAACTAAAGCGTAAAGAGAAAAAGTCAACAAATCAAAATAAAATATATTATATTAATAATCAATATATTATGTAATATAATAATGCAATTCTACTGTATTTTAATAATTATTCAAAATTTATAATATTATTTTTTAAGATTTAAGACGGAAGTAAAATCGATCTACGAACCAAATATTAAAGCAAGGCTAACGCCGTTTTAGTAAGAACGTGCCCCGATAGATGGCGCTAAAGCCTCTAAATGACTAAATAATTAAGTATACAAATTATAGATGACGCGAGTAACGCTGAAATAATTGATTTTACGGAGAGGAAATTTAACTACGTTACAACATAGGCTATATAATATTTTTCAAAATTTTGTATTTCGAAAATTGAACCTCAGATTCTAACATCAAAAAAAATTTTTACCGAGATAATCATTACATGTTTGGTATTAAAAGAAAGGTCTTGGCTAGCACATTACAAATATGTATATATATTATACATAATTTTCATGTGCTTGCAAAAATATGTCAAAATACACGTTTAAAATGCGGTCGTACAATTCGTACTAACCCAGTTGTCCAATTTTCGAACATTACTTAAGTAATAAAATGACTATACATATATAATTTATGATAATAATTATACCTTCATAAAATGTAATGATTATCATAATATAATAAATATAGTAATAATAAATTATCCTCGATCTTTAAATCTAGGAAAAAATTTGGCTCACTCGGCGCTCGTGAATAAGATATTTTTAATTCCATGACGTGTTTTGATTAGGTTACTTATTTATTAATATTATTCCAATGTTCGATTGGGAAAGGGAAAAATACAAAATAAAATAAAAAGTTAAAAAACTATAACCCGACTACGTAAAAAAGGAGTCTAAACAGACCGAAACACGAATATAATTCAGATAGAAATCCAGAAATGCATAGATACAAAAATGTTCAAGGTCGCACCTACTTTATAAGGTTCGGAACAGTCGATGTTAAATCGCAGCCGTCTGTATCTTCTTAGGGTATGGTTCTAGAAACTTCTCTTGGCCTTAGGGTCAGCTCATACCTAGACACGACGCATCTCGGTGTGAACTGACGCTTAGATGCCATTAGTGGGTGCGACCACGGCTCTAGCTTGAACATAAATGCACACGCCAAATTATTAATGCTAGAAAATTGAAATGCAAATGTATTTCTCATAATATGATGAAAGCGTCCACTAAGGAATTTTTTTTAAAACTCACCCCCCAAGGTTAAATAAGGGATAAAACTTGGACATATTTGCATGAAATTTCGTTAGAATCGAGTACGGAAAAACAATAAAGAATTACATTTTTCAGCATTTTCTAATACTCAACCCCTAAAATAGGGGATGAAAGTTATATATTATTATAAAGATATCATTTAAAAACCAATTTCACGAGGGCGAAGCCGTGGGCAAATGCTAGTTGAATTATAAATGAATCGTCTTGAAATCATTCAACTGAATTTTGGAGTCTGGGCCAGTCAAAATGGGTTTAGTTTGACGTTTATGAGAATACCATTTTGCAGTTTTAACATATCAGGAATGGATCGTAACTGTATAATTGCCGGATTTAATTAACAGATGTTCTTCTTTTTTGTCGATTATACCCAGTTAATATTCTTTAGCCCTTTTGTAAGTTGTAAATATAATATTTAAAGTTACTGACCGAAGTTATCCTCGGCCCGGTTAAAATAGAACACCGATTCGTCCGGAGTTATGTTTCCTAATAACAATAACTTTGCAACTCGAAGTTGCAATTAATAGTTTGTAACAGGTATGCAATTTAATGCCAATTTATATTGCCAATTTAGGGCTGCAACGTTTATGAAAATCAGGTGTTTGTTGGTGGATTTAAGAAAAAATAGTCCTTATTTGTTTAAGTTTTTTCTTTTATCGCGCAATAAGATATATGAGGGTTTTCGATTTCTAAACGTCAAATCATGTTGGCGGCTTGGTTAGCGTTGGCAAATTGGTGTCTCGGGTTCGAATTCCGCTCAGATGAATATTTTTGTGATTTTTTTTATTTCTTTTTAACTGACTTCCGAAAAGGAGGCAGTTATAAATATGGCTGAATATATATTTATATATTCATAGCCAAACGTATATACAGAATGGTCAAAATGTCGTCGATTAAACGAAACAGTCCCTGTTTCGTTAAAATCGAAAAATTATTATAGCCGGTACCAGCCAACTTGAACGTGAGTTCTATTTTAAATATTGTTTTATCAGAATGTTGCTCGGGCCGGTACCAACTTCAAAATTATGAAGATTGAGTACAGAAATTGTTAAAATTTTAGCGAAATTTAAAAGGGGAATTATTTAGAAAGTAAGTTTTATTTAACTTTTTTTTTTGCATTTTTACTTTGGAAGTCGGTAAAATTTTTTGTTTAAAAATAATAATTCTTTAATATTTTTCTATTTATTTTGAATTATTTTATCGTTCTACTAAGATTCCGAGCAAAGGGTTAACAGGTATTATATAACATGTAACCTTAAATTTTGACTAGATTATCCTGTAAAATAATTATCGTCGATACATAGCCACGCGGCTGATAGTCGATACCGAGCAGTGATCACGTGACGTAAACTATAACCATAGTCCATACCAAGTTTCATCGAAACCCGTTCAGTAGGTGTTGCGTGAAAGAGTAATTAATATCCATCCATCCATTGTGAGGATGGATGGATGTACCATCCATCCTCACAAACTTTCACATTTATAATAGTAGTAGGATGTTATTTTTCTGTAAATTACGATACTTATGTATACTGTCAATTCTTACTTAATATTGTAGCCTAATGTTGGGTAAAATGTCTCGTTCGGATAAAAATACAACCTGTATAATACGGAACTTAAACAATATAAGCAGCCTAGTACAGAGGAATGCCTGGTCAGTGGTCAATACGTCTTGGGAAAGCTAGCTTCGCGGGTGAAAACAATGTTTTCCTTCGGCGTTCGAGAGTATATAATCGTCATAATGTACTTGAGATCATGAAAAGTGTCATAGGTACACGCCAAAACCTGGCATCGAAACCAGTATCCTCTCGAGTGCAAAACGAGCTATCTATCCTCTAGGCCACGGAGGTTTAATACGATTCAGATATAATCAGTTGGGGCGAGATGGTCTATGCGTATAGGTAGCCAATGTCATAAGTTTCTTCCCTTGGCCCAGAAGAAAAACAGCCCACTTTACGTTTGCAGTATGAATTTCGTCAGTACATATTGTATGGGGCCAGCTAGTAGGTACATATATCATAAAATACATACACCAAGAAATTTGCCTGTAATATAATGGAGAAGTTTGAGCGCTATGCCAGTCTAGTGTCAGGCCCGTTTAGCTCAGACAAGTTGGATATGCCAACAACTTGGAGGCTTGTCGGAGGCCAACTACCGGAGCTGGTCTACAACTTAGTAATAGCAAATTTGCATGTGGCATTCAGTACGTGTGGCAAGTGGCATTCAGAACTGAGTATGTCCAACCAAAAAAATTACATTTTTGACCATTGAAAAGGGATATTTGGCCAATTTCGTAAATATTATGTTTTTTAAATTCGACGAATTTAAAATTATATCAGATGCATTTTAAAGTTCCGCAGTTATTCGCTCCTAGCCTCATAACCTCAGATAATTAACATTACTCACAACGATTTGGTACATCAACAAATGTACAAATGTACATCAATCAATGTACTGTACATAATATAACCCTTTAATGATATTGCGAAATATCTATACCATACAGGGTACCTAAATTAAAAAATTGTCTTAGCAGTCTCGAAGAGAGGTTACTAAGACGATTTTCTAGAAAAAAAAATCTCCACTTAACGTGTTCTAATCTCCCAAAAAATGTTTTTCGTGACTTGGTTTATAGCAAAGACGCGCTCAACCACAAAGCCACAGAGGTCGTCATGTTGTGACTAATTCCCTATTAGACTGCACTTTATTCAGATACAAAGACTAAGACGTCAAGTACCGTAGTGTAATAAGTGTTACACTGGCATACTCTGAATTTAGACAACAAGAACGGGATCGGGCGCGCTTACGCGCTTAGTTTAATGTCGATTCCGATCCGCCAAAAACGGAGGCAAAAGTAATAATGAATACAACTCGTATGTATATGTACTCTGTCTTTTTGTAAACAAAAATATTAAATTCTACCAAACTAATCCGAAATACATTTCTTTATTGTACGGTAAATAAGTGACATTAAAGTAGGTATTATTATAATAGTGTAGCCATTTCGCTTACTAAAATATTTAATTAGACCTGAAAGCACATTACAGGTAAGCATACAAATCGGAATCGTGCTTTGGTACGTTATTTTAAGTCTGTGTTGATGAGATAAGATACTAGTTTGGCTCTTCTAATAAAAGCAAATACAACGAATCCTAATGCGACCTTTCGCATGCATTTACATCGAAACCTCTGAGTTAGTTTAAAAGTTAGCTTGTCGATAAACTAATGCATGGATAAAACCAGTCTCATCATCATCATTAGGAGTACGTCCTCGCTATTTGAACGCTGGTCACTCCTGCGATTTTTTAATGAAATGGACCAGGAAACGAGCAGACGCCTTATGGTAAGCGATTACAGACACCCACAATCGTAACACTGGAGTGGTTACACTTGTTCCTCCTCCGGTGTTGCATACTTGCGGTCCTGGTCATTGAAATCCCCAACCTTTGGGCATCCGCTAACCTCACTCACTCGGCGAAACACAACGTAGGCGTCATCTCACGCCGGTTTTCTGCATTTATCCGGTCGAGCCGGTCCACTTGAGCTGAAGCATGGCTCTCTCAAGTTTACTGTTGTTTTTTTGGTGGCGCTACTTATTAAAATCTTAGGTCAGCGTCATATCGACGTCGCGTCGTTTGTAGCCGCAATGTATTCTATTGCTTATTGAAGGGTTTGTTGCCTAGGCCTTATAACGTTTACACTTAACAGTAATTTAGGGCAAGTTATGCGAGATCATAAATCAAAGGATATTATCGTGTTCCCTTTATTACCTTAGAAATACATTGAGCTTATAGTCGACTTCGGTTTAGTATAGTTTAGGTCTTCAGAGGCCAATATATAGATTTGACTTGATCCTGCGGTAGATTTAGATATTCAATAACCCTGATACATTATGTAAAATCAGCACTGCCGGGTCACCTGTTCAGCTGCTTATTAAATTTAGTTACTTTAATCTGCGTTTGTTGTTTCTATTGTTTAAAGTACCCAGGTAATCGAGCTATACTCGGAGGTCTGAAAAATTTTAAAAAGTTAAAAGGAATCACAAAAATCTGACCGGGATTGAAACCACCACATGCAGAATTTTCAAACAAAGGAAAAACTATAAATACACATACCAAACTGCCAATCGGAATGACTTAATAGAATCGAAATTATTTATGTATTCATGGACGATGAAAGAAAAAACATATATAGCTTAAAAATGCGCAGTTTCCTACACGGATAAGACCTACTATATACTATATAGGGATAGTCCCTGCAGGGATAAGACCTACTATATACTATATAGGGATATTCCCTGCAGGGATAAGACCTACTATATACTATCTATATAGTATATAGTAGGTCTTATCCCTGCAGGGATAAGACCTAACTCGATCGATTTTTCTCCCCTAAAACTGCCTGCATACTAAATTTCATGATAATACGTGCAGCCGTTTTCGAGAAAGCGATTATATATATATATACCAGATTATCTCTTTTAAAGTATAAGATGTGGATGTACCTGTAAGATAGCCATCCAAAACTGAACTTTATTAATTACATAAAAAGATACACGTCTCATTGTAAATTGTTCGAATGTTACTTATTTATTTTACTTTTATTTAATCGAGGTACAAAAATAACTATTGAACTAAGTTTCTACAAATCATGTTAGTAGCTTATAAAAATAAACATTATTGAATTCGTTAATATAACTTTGTACACAGCGTTGTTTGTAAAAAAAAAATATTCTACGTCTTAATTATAATACTTAATTACATAAAATCTAATATTGTGGCGTATGGGCAGACGAATGACCTTAAGTCGCCTAATGGAAAGCGATTACAGTCACTCATGGGCGCCCACAACATCAGGGAAGTAATGGTTAAGTTGCACAGCGCTGCACAGCGCTGCACATCGCATGTGCAGTGTATGAGTAATGACATATGAAACGTGTATCTTTTTGTGTAGTGAATAAAGTTCAATTTTCAATTACAGCTGCTTAAAATGCAAAGACCAGCAACGCACTTGTTACTTCTCTGCGCTTTTGTCGCTTGTGTCAATTTGCGGCGATAATCGATAACCACCAGGCGATCTGTCTGCTTGTTGGCCAGCCTTCATAAATAAATATTGATATATTTTTTAATGAAGGCTGGTCAACAATGATGCAAGTGTCTTTAGACGGTAAATTCTAAGGACACTTAAACCCCTTGAAGAAGGCGTTGAATGATAATTCTTAAGTGGTCTTCGAGAGCAATCACATTGAGTACAAGAAACCTGTAAAGCATATTCAATATCTCGTCTTTCGCGGGGAGTTTTGTTTATGGTTAAACTGGAAAATCAGCAGGTACGGGTCGCCTGATGGCAAGCGAAGCAATAAGTTATAACTGACTAGCAAAATGTGGGCAAACCCATGGCTCCGCCTGCTTAAATACAGTACCCACGGGAATTCTATACCTTTTCGGGATTAAAAAAATATCATCAAAATCCGTTCAGTCGTTTTTGCATGAAAAGCGTAAGAGTAACAAACATCCATCCATTCATCCATTCATACAACTATCCATCTATTCATCCATCCTCACAAACTTTCACATATTTTATACTAGTAGTAGGACTAAATAGGCATTACCAACTTTTTGAACATCTGAATGTCTCCGTGACGGAAACGTTATTTTACGCTGGTTTTATGTGCGGCCGTGGTATCTCTCTAGTCGAGTCGTTCATTGAAGCAGAAAATCCGGTGATGCAAGCGTTACATTTTTACGCTGGTTTTCTGTGAGACCATGGTATCTCTCTACTCGAGTCGTTCATTCAAGCGGAAAATCCGGCGACGCAAGCGTTATTTTACACTGGTTTTCTGCGGGGCCTTGGTATCTCTCTAGTCGAGTCGTTCTCTTACAAGGCGTATCTCACATCAAAAACGCGGGGTGCTGTGTATTTTTTGCTAAAAGGTGTGTTTAGTAAAATAAGTTTTGACTTTGATTAAACATTCCCTGTGATACCCTTTGAGTTAGTTTCGTTATATCTAACCTCATCCACCCTAAAGTTATCCAACTTTATAATTACGGGGTTGATGTAATCAAAATAGCGGTTTATGTCTGTGCTATATGCATTTTAATTAGAATTTAAATCCACTTTGTATACATTTTATAAATTAAATCTAAAAGTTAATGCTTCGTCAAAAATATAATGCTGTTCCGCCTTGAATAGAATAATAAATAAGTATTCAAAACGGAAGGTAATTAATTATACTGTTTAGTTAGCTGAAGGATATTTTTCACCAGACTGACTGACAATTAAAGAAAGTTATGGTTTTCGAGAATTTCGAGAGTATGTATGTGCATTGTGCATAGGTAAATATTATATTATGGTATATTTTCTTTATAATTATTTATTTCGTGACGAACATTTGCTTGAAATGTGTCGTAACTCGTAAGAATAGGCATGACGACTATGGTGAAGAAATACTAAAATATGGCGTTTATATACTAAAGTATGATTAAAAATGTTCATTGATGTTCATTGATTATCTTTAATATTTATTCGTTAAAATAAAGCTCCAGAACACTTCTGTGTTTAGAAGTTCTATTTCACCGTCCGCCATGTTCACTCACAATCGAATCGAATTGAATGACGTCACTTCTCGTCCGTTGTTCATACTTTCACTTTAAAAAAGTTGTTTCTTTTGAAAAATAACAGAAATATTAAAAATTTCGCTCAGATTTTTTTTAACAATTTAATACAAGTGTAAAAACAGACGATCAAATAGGAAAATGAACGAATATAATGAAAATTTCTTATTACCGTCATGCCGATTGAACTAAAGGCAGGATGGTGTATGACTACCCTTATGGTGACAATTTGGTCGGTGGACGTAATCTTCATACTCATATGGCATCGGGCTGATATATTACAGTATCTGTTATTACACAGCTGGCGCTATTAATTATGTGTATGAGTGGATTAAGCGGCGGGCTTCAGAGTATTTTGTGCTATGTATCTTTATACATTGTATATGAACGTTAAAAAATATTTTTCTTATAATAACAAAACACGCGTCACTCTGGAGTTTGTATGTCCATATTCTGCAGTTTATGCATGTAGTATTCTTTATTACTCATATATCTAGACTGTTCTGATTCTTATCCTTTCTGTAGAACAACGTGTCTTAGGGTCTGTTCCACGATCGCCTAATAAGTGACGAATAGCTTATCCGCAAGTTTTGTCGCTGCTTACTTTATACTGAGCGACAGAGACAAAACTTCCGGATAAGCTATTCGTCACTTATTAACCGATTGTGAAACAGGCCCAAAGGCTCCCAGCCTATATCGTCCGGAATCCGGTAGGCCGGGGAATATTCAGAGCATTGAAGACAGAACTCTGCACTAATATTTTTTTCAACTCGATTATTCAACTATATTGTATAATCATGTGTGTGTAAAAGTGTACTTGTGTATGTTATCCAAAATATAGATACAACAGACTGCCATCATCCTTATCGAAAAATGTGTCTGACATTTCGTTAAAAATCCGCTAAGAACTTCTCATAAATAAAATCTATTACAGTCTTTCAAATTTCTATTTGTATATTTTAGTATCACTTATTTATTATTATTTTACTTTTTATTTTATTTACTTATTTTTTAAATTATATTCCACAGTGCTATGGCGTGGCCCTCATATACAAAAGTGATCGTTTACTTTTTTCAACTGGTTGCCAGCAAGGTGATCCTTTGGTCTCCGCTATTTTCAGCCTTGACATACATCCAATCATTACATCGCTGTCATCAGAATTCAACATTTGGTACCTAGATGACGGGATCCTCGGTGGAGATCCGGTTTCCGTCAGGCAGGATCTACAGGTCATCATTGAAAAATTCAAATCCATGGATTTGGAAATAAATTCCTCTAAATGTGAGTTGTGTTTTAAATGACTCACACGATCGTTGGAATGAAATAACCACTAAATTTAATAGTCCCTCCGCTTACTGGGTGCCCCCATACTCAGTGACGGTTTAAATGCCTTTATTTCGGAACAAAATCGCAAGGTTTCCCACATGGCATTCCAAATCATTCGGTCCTGTCTATTTGTGCCCAAGTTGACGTACGCTTTGAGATGGTGTCAACTATGGAGTTACCTTCTCTTACATTTAGGTCTCACTTTGAAAGACGTACTGGTCAATGTTTTGAACTGCAACATCTCCGACACGCACCTCCCATAGCGGTCCCAAGCCGCTCTACCCATTCGGTTCGGAGGGTTGGGTATCAGGAAGTTGTCCAGTGTATCTCTTCCTGCTTTTTTGTCCTTAAAAAAAGAAAAGAAAATTAAGAAGCTGTTAATACTTGGCGTGGAGTCTGGCCAGGCGAAGTCCCAGTCCATCCTAATATTCAAAAGATTTGGGATGAACCTCTTCTTAATGCGGTACATTCAGACCTGTCAAATTACTCCTCCCCTGCTGATCGCGCCCATATCTTAGCATCCAGAGAGCCGGAATCGGGGTACTGGCTCCAGTCACTCCCGTCATTCAATATCAACTCTGTTGGATAACCACACCTTAACTCTATCAATCAGTCTGCATTTAGGAATTGCCATTAATGAGCCCCATCGCTGCCATTGTGGTACCACGGTGGACCGCCAATGGACTGCCCCGCCATGCCTCCATAAATGACGTCATCCGCAGGGCTCTTGCCACCGTCAACGTGCCGGCCACACTTAGCCGAACGGTATCGCACGGGACGACAGCAGGAGACCCGATGGCATGACCCTAATTCCGTGGAGCCGTTGAAGGCTGCTGGTGTGGGACGCTACCTGCGTGGATAATGGATATGCTGGCGACGTTACATGGAGCGGCCACTGCAAGGGCGGCGGGGGCGGCGGCTGCACTCGCCGAGACCAATAACGAGACCAATGAAGGGCGGAAATATGAATCCATAGGCGATGGTTACCTTTTTCTGCCTTTTGAAGTCGAAACTATGGGTCCTTGGGGCCGCAGTGCCAAGCGTCGTTTTAGGGATCTGTTTGACAAAACTAATGAGCCTAAGGCTGGCGCTTATCTCGGCCAACGTATCAGTTTAGCCATACAGCGAGGCAATGCTGCCAGCCTCTTAGGTACTCTACCCGCAGCCTCCGACCTAGATTCAGTTTTTTACCAATAGCCCTTTTATAATATAATTTAGTTATTTTAATTCATTCACTAATATGTAATATCCTAGTAATAAATAAATCATTTATTTTTTAGTTATCACTATTAAGTAAGGGCGGTGATACCAATGACACAGCAACACTTACGTTGAATCTTCTTTATTTACGTATTATACGATACACCATACTTAAGAGAGAGACGCATAACACGTCTACATTGTTTCATTATTTTCATTTAAATTTTATGTTGTTCTGTTTAATTTAAATTTATTTACTAAAGGACAAAATACAGCCAGTTATATTTAATAACTCTAGTCTAAATAGGGTCTAGAGTAAAGAAATTCAAATAATATTATGACTTATTCTAAAATATGAGTAAATTACAATATAATATTAAATTTATAATTTATTGAAAAAATCATTGGTACGGTAAAAAATATTTATTTTATTATTTCAATATAAAAGTTTCTTTCATAACAATCTTTATGAAAATTATGTAGAAATAAAAATTGACGTTGATTTATAATACACAAAGGGCTGTTCATTGTTCCTTCAATAGCAAACGAATCACTCATTAATATTAATATAGTGAAATTCAATATTACAATATTATACAGTCCACGACATGGCCGGTACCGGAATAATGAAGCGTTCTACATCCAACGTTGTTGTTTGTGTAAAGTTGTGTAAAATGTTTGTGTAAAGACTTTAGGGAAAAGTTTTAGCGGCTTTCAGCAAAAATAAAAAAAAAATAATTACGGATTTGTCACTGCGGATTGGGGTAATGCCTACGAACGGTCCAGTTCGAACGAAAAAATTCACGAACTTACCGATGTGAAATAACGCGTGTACTGTAAAGGTTGCAGGAGGTTAACAAAAGTTTTTCTTGTGGTGGGCGTGTAATAAACGGACGAGCTGGGGGTCTAAAAAGGCTACTTAGCAGAACGTTAGTTGAATCATACACAAATCATACATTAGCAGATTCTTTTTGTTTATTTTTATTTATGGATGCCCAATTATATTTTATACAAAGTCCTTCAGTCGTTTTTAAAACAACAGTACCTAACATATTATTTTGTAGCAAATTAAAAATGTTTTACGTATGGCAAAAAATAATTGAAACACGCAAAGTGGTCTATTTAGGCCCCCAGAACGTGAAAGTAGATTTTTTTTTCATATTCACTTCACATAATATGAAGAGTCACACCTAAAATAATTTCTGTATTAATATGTTAAATGATGATGATATATATAATGATGATATATTAATATGTAATGTTAAATGGATGAATTTGGTTATAGATAATTGTGCATAGATTTTATTTTTGGAATAAAAATGTGAATGTAACTGGATAAAATTTTGTTATAGATATTTGTGTTTAGATTTTATTTTTCGCATCATAAAATAATTATAATTTTGAATAAAAATTTTACATTTTTAAATACTTTCTTAAATTTATTTATTGAAAAATTTTTAACGTTTTCTGTAATCTTATTGTATAGGCGTATACATTGGCCTTTTAGCGTTTTCTGTACTATACTAGTAGTAAGTCTAGTCACTGGAAATATTGATGTTAAGCTAAAAACTCCTAAGTTTGGTGTTGAGCACGTTGGTTTCCGAATTTATGCTGATACAGTTGAGCGAAAAAAAAATAGAAGATCGGCAAAGGATAACCGTAATATTTTTTCAAGCGAAAACATTTTCACAGCTCAAATTTAATTTATTTTGCTCAAAATCTTCGCAAATTTGTAGTTGACAAGCCGTCAGAAGTTGTTTGTGAACGGCCCACGTAAAAAGCTGTCCGTATCAGTTACACATTCGCGCTTGTGGTGAAAACAAATTATAACATGGAAAAATGCGAAAATATAAAATGGCTGACGATAATTTATCTTATTCATTTGTTAATTTTACAAAAATTAAATAGCATAGGTGATTTTAAATTTTAGTAATGTTAAAATATGAATATCGTTTCATTTTTTTATAAAAGTAAAAATTCTATACTAATATTTAAACAAGGAAAGATTTTAATGTATGAATAAATGAATATTCTTAATTGGGTTCATACTGTCTTACAAAGAAACTTAAAATTACGAATAACTTACTACTTAGTACAAACACAAAGGGCGGCGTTATTAATCTGTATGTTTGTTGTCTGATTTGAATAGCCTCCGTAACTACTGGACCGATTTTGATGAAATTTAGCACATACATAGACACACACCCACAGTGCAGTTTTATCGATTGTGTGTATGGCAAATCGTTACGATAATTCGCTGCAACTTGCCGTACACACAATCGATAAAACTGCACAATTCAGGCTTACACCGTTAAATCGTTACGATAAAACGTTAGGTGTGTAGCGAGCTTTAATTTCGTATTTATTGTAGCGATTTTGATCATCGCATTCTTCAGAAAGTTTGGATAAACTGGAAGTTAAGCATGCTTAATTATTGTTTTCAGTAGAGACTGGTATCCACTAGTGCCACATTAGTACTCTGCATCATCATCAGCGTATCGCCGTGCACTGCTGAACGTAGGCCACCCCCAAAGGCACCAACTATCCCAATTTTGGGCAGCCTTCACCCATCCGCTGCCAGCCACCTTCTTCGAGCCGTCGGTCCATCGTGTCGCACGACGTCCTACACTACGTTTTCCATCTGCAGACATTCCACTTCAGCGTGTTAATTCGTTGAGCAACGTCGGTGACTTTAGTTCTCTGGCGAATGACATCGTTACAAATTTTATCCACCAGAGATACCCTCAACATTCCTCTTTCCATCGCTCGCTGAGCAACCTTGAACTTGTGAACCAGCCCTACGATGAGTGTCCAGTGTCCGCGTTTCGGCTCCATATGTAATTACCGGTAGAACGCACTAATTAAAGACCCTGGTTTTAAGGTTTTGGTAAGGTTTAGTGCTCTACATATATACATTTTGAACAAGAATTTTTTCATAAATTATTTTTGTCACTGGTTTTATAAAAATCTTTGCCGTTTCAAATATTCGAACGAGGCCGTAATTAAAAAAGCCACACGGCCATTCTCCGGTCTTAACAATGCGCTCACTGTATCGTGACGTCACAATAGTCTAAGCTAATGTACTGAATGGCTAACAGCGAAATATTGCCGGCCAAATCGCTCCAAAAAGGTTTTACTGTTGACGAATTTTCCCAAAAATCCCGCTGTGAAAATGTAGTCATCTCACAATATTTTCACGGCGGAATATTTGGTGCGGTTTTACGATATTAAAATGGATTTTCTCTTATAAATCCAGTATTGGAGTCGGAGTGAAGGTAGGTATACAGGTAGGTATATGTCTAAGTCTGTAGTATTTTTTTTGGTGGATAAACAATAACGTGAATGTAATAGAGACCGTCCTTCTTTTTTGAAAGTCGGTATAATGTTTATAAAATAAAGTGTCGTTTCCAGTTCTCTATAAGTACTCGCTAACGCGTAATTATTTGTGTTATAAAATTAAACTTTGTAATTTCAATGTCTCGCTTACACTCGACAACGACTGGACCGATTTGGCTAATTTTCTTCTTGAAATAATTTTGGAAGTTCAGGGAAGGTTTTAACGGTATGAAACATTAGAAATGAAAACATTAGAAATAATGGCCGGTTTCCTTGAAACCAGTCCAGCTACGCAGGAGTTACTTTATTGTGTCCAAATGTGTGAGTAATACATAAGATAACTCTCTCTCTTTCTTTACTCCCATAACCTAGTGGAACGGATAAACAACACGAGTGGCTAGAGATCAGGCGCAGGATCGACTTTTTACATGCCCATCCGACGCATAAATAATCATTGCCCTAACCAGATTTGAAAACAATTTTTTTATCTCAAAATCGGGGATCCAACTCACGACCTCCAGAATCGATAACCAAACTCTAAGCCACTGGACCATTGAGGCGTCTGAATATGAAATATTCATGAGGCAGAAGTGGGGCAGCAGCCGGTCCGGTGTTCCTTCCTGCGGCGACGTGACTTCGGATGTTAGGGTGTGCATAATTTGATTGCACAGCGAAAACTACACGTAACTACACGTCATAACCTACTCGAATAACTCAGCTACGTCAAAGAGTAAAGTCACGTTCAGACGGTAAAAATATTAAGCAGTTTGATCGTTGTAGAGAACTTTGTGGTTGAAAAGTGTCTGACGCGAGTCCATAGACTAGATGTTACAGACTTGAGTATGACTAGGTTTGTATTATATTTAAGTCAGCACATTTTTAAAAAGTAATAAGTATATTAAAAATTATAATTACGTGCTGACGTTGACTGATTCGCTGGGTTACAGGACTCAATAATGTGGCCAATTTTAACCATACGTTTAGTAGCTTCGCAACCCTTTTATTGGCAGTTGGCAAATAATATGCATAATATTATTCCTTGCTCATAAACTACTTTACGAGAGTCTCGAGTTTTGACGTAGCTCTGTAGAAGCTCTTTAGTAGAGTTCTATATTAACCCTAGGTAGCCCCATAGTAGCTATGTAGTAGCTATATAGTAGGTCTATAATAGCCCTATAGTAGCTCTGTAGTAGCCCCATAGTAGCTATGTAGTAGCTATAATATAGTAGCTATATAATAGGTCTATAATAGCCCTATAGTAGCTCTATGGTTGCCCCATATTAGCTATGAAGTAGCCCCATAGTAGCTGTGTAGTAATATCATAGTAGCTATGTAGTCGTCCCTTAGAAGCTATGTAGTAGCCCCATAGTAGCTATGTACTAGCCCCATAGTAGCTATTAGTAGCCATATATTAGATCTATAATAGCCCTATAGTAGCTCTGTAGTCTGTAGTAGCCATGTAGTAGCTCTGAAGTAACTATAATATTATAGTAAAGGGTGTCTAAGCGCCGATTTTAAACTTTAAACACGAATTTCTCGGCAACCTGCGGGGTTAGCGGGAGGGGAGTGGTAGCGTTCGATAGGTGACGAGTGCGGATTTTTTAGTCGCTATGGCGCAGTGGTCTGGTGCGCACCACGCGTACGCAGTAGAAGCGTACTTATGCAATGCGTTTTCGTTGAGTGAAGCACGACGTAAATTTTGTAGTCGCTATGAAATCCGCCGTTTGAGTGATGCCCCGAGTACTCAATTAATTAAGTCGTGGGTAGAGAAGCTTAGAGCGACAGGATGTTTACTAAATCATTCAATTGGACCACGAAATAGACCTGTGCGATCGATTGAAAACATCGACCGCGTCGCCGCTGCGGTCGCGGAGCATCCAAGACGCTCACTTAGAAAACATGCCGCCTCTTTAAGCCTCCATCGGTCAAGCATGCAAAGAATTTTGGCTTTAGATTTAAAATTACATCCGTATAAAATCCAAATTGTGCAAAAAATTAAAGAAGAAGACTACAACAAGCGAAAAATTTTCTGTCAGAAGATGTTAGAGATTTTTTCGGAGGAAAACGGGATGGACATCGTTTATTTTAGTGATGAGTCACATTTTCACCTCGAAGGGTACGTCAATCGTCAAAATTGCCGTTACTGGTCATCCAGCAATCCAAAACAAAACCATCAAAAAGCATTGCACAGCCCCAAAGTCACTGTATGGTGTCCAATATCGGCGAAGAAAATCATCGGGCCGTTTTTCTTCGAGAATGACCGAGGTGCGACGGTTACAGTGACGAGTGAGCGGTATATTGACATGGTTAATAACTTTTTTGTACCTCAGCTGCAAGAAGAGGATATTGATAAGTCTGATATATGCTTTCAGCAAGATGGGGCTACAGCCCACACTGCTAGGGTCTCCATGGACACACTAAATGCGTTATTTCCGGGAAAAATCATAAGCCGCTTTGGAGACATATTGTGGCCACCCAGATCTCTCGATTTAACCGCCGCTGACTTTTTTTTTATGGGGTTATCTCAAAGCAAGAGTTTTTGATACCCCTCTTACAAATTTGGAGCAGCTGAAGACTAAAATAACGACAGAAGTGAGAGCCATATCAGCGGACATCCTTCGGCGCGTCTCGGAAAATTCGCGTGTCCGATTTGAACAGTGCATTCGCCGTGATGGAAGACATCTTGACGGTGTAATATTCCGTACATAAAATCCGCACTAATACACTTTAATTTACTACAATAAAAATATTATGAATACAATTTGTTTTTTTTTATACAAATTTTCAGTTTAAAATCGGCGCTGAGACACCCTTTAGCTATGTAGTCGCCATATATTAACAAAAGTAGCCAATGTTTTAATCCAGAGCCTACACTACTACCATACCAAATTTCATCAAAATCCGTTACGTAGTTTTAGCGTGAAAGACTAACAAAAAGACAAAAATATGTTCGACATTGATTTTGATTGACTTGACTTTCGAACTCTTGTAATGAACGCTACGTATCTTCTTATGTAGTGAATAAAATTCAGTTTTATTCACTACATAAGAATCGTCATAAGCATCGTCTCATTTCAGTGTGAACTGACCCTTGAGATTCTATGGGTTATTAAGTCGGCATAATCAACATTTACTACTTATTTGCAGGTAGTGGCTTTTATTGAAGGAGAATTAGGCCATATTATTATCTTTTCACATAGTTTCGCAAACGAGCTCACTTTGAGAATATTATTCACTAGCTAAATTGTTGCGACAATCGTCTTATACCGTCCGGCACGGCGAGTGGCGACTCTTGAAAATCACAGTTATTATATGGTTATTACTTTATGTAATACTAGCTTTTGCCCGCGGCTCTGCCCGCGTAAATTCAGTATCCCACGGGAGCACTTTACTTTTCGGGATAAAAAGTAGCGTTCGTGTTAATCAAGACTATAAACTACTAGCACACGGAATTTCATCAAAATCCGTACAATAGTTTTTGCATGAAAGAGTAACAAACATCCGCGGGTTCGAATCCCGCCAGGGAAAAAGTTTTCTGTGTTCCTGGGTCATGGATGTGTGATAAATACGCGTATTGTATTATAATAAAAATCCTAAATATGTGTACAGTATAAAATTATTAAATATATTTCCGTTGTCTCGTACCCGTAACGCAAGTTGTTCGAGAACTTACCACGGGACCAGATTGACGTGTTGTGAAAGCGTCCATAGATATTATAATTATTAGAATTTGTAATACCACCGACATGGGTACTATAAGTACTAAAACATTGAATATATCTAGAATCAATTTCAGCCAGTAAGTCGGGCTTGGACTAATAAATATTTCAGGATAATCGCGGTGAAATAGCGTTCTACCCGCGATAGTAAAAAGTGAATAGCGTTCGGGTATAAGGAGCCGATGTCAAGCCTATCGCCAAGATTTAAGACAAGAAACCGTCTTGGTATAATTTATGATGTGTTTTACTTCCACTTTCATCTACACTAATATTATAAAGAGGAAAGATTTGATTGTTTTTTGTGTGTTTGTTTGTGTCAATTGCATAGGCTCCGAAATGACTGGGCCGATTTTGATACAATTTAGCGCATAAATAGAAAATACCACGGGGAAGGACATGTGCTACTTTTTATCTTCGTCAAAAAGTACGGATCCGCGTGTTTTCCTTTTGCGCGCATGAAGTCGCGGGCAATGTCTAGTACCTACAAGTATAAAATTGATCGCATTTCCAGAATTTCAACCCTATTTCAATATTTAATTGCGTACTTTTAAACGTCATCAATGAAATTAATATCTTATTTTTTTTAATTCTTTCATATCATTACTTAGGCAAGTCGATGCGATTACTTTGTCAATTTTGAAAGGCTGGAAATGCAATCACATAATACTTATTTCTTTTACTTTTCGTAAGAAATACAAAATAGAGGCCTCATTTTATTATAACATATTTATTAAGTTTCAGATATAATCAGAATTTTGAGAAAATATAAAAGTTAATTTTTAGATTCATACATAATTTCTACCTACAAAACTTAGGATTATAGAACATTTAATTCATCTGACTTTGAATGGCCAGAATATTCGCATTATGTAACAAAATATCCTTTATTGAGTTTTGGCAAACACAAAGGCTTGCCTCAAACTTTTTGATTAAAAAGTTATGGCGAAAGTTTATGTGTAACTGATTTTATAATTGTGAAAACTATGCTGTAGTTGTTCGCTTTTAACCCTAGTTTTTGATCTGTGAATTGTTTAAATAGATTTTGCTCCTTTTCTGGGAAGGTTTGCCGTCTGTTTGTAGTCAAACTGTATGGACGACTGTATGGACAATAACTGAATTGTGAGTGTTCGTTTGAGGAGGTTCTCCGTATTATAAAAATCATTTTATAGTAAGAACTGAAGTGTCTTTGTGAATATTATGCAATACCAAATACCTCGGCGCTTTGTCGGTTTTGAACACTCATAACTTTGGTTATGATTAAAATGGGATTTTTTGAGTTATTATGTCTCCAGTAGCTTATAAAACATGATATGTAGTTATAAAGTTATAATAATAGCTCTTATATTTAAGTTTTTATAGATTTCTAAAAACCCCTAAATTTCGTTACTGACATACCGATGATTATCAAAATTCTTATGGTACTTCCTAAAGTCCCAGAAAGCTGATAATTGGTATATAGTCTGGTATTAAGCTACACAAGCAACAAAATTATTGTAAAACTTGGAACTTATAGGGGGATACAAACTAGGAGATTGAAGTTTGTATGGAACTTCCACAAATTTGGATGCTAGAAGTCTGAAAATTGATATAAATACTTACAAAAGAAATTAATTCCATTAAAACATACACAAAAAACAGACAAAAAGCTTTTATGTAGAGCCAAGCTTCTGACTCTGCATGCCCTTACTCCTGTTATGTTTTTGGGGGGATTATTATTAAGAGTTATACTTTGAACTTGTACAGATTAAAGAAATACGAACAGATAAACAGCTACATAGTTAGATTTTCATTTGATTGCACTACTACAAGCATGCGGTGTGTCCACGATTGTGTGGAAAAGTTGTGGGCTGTTGAAGGGGACGTCAAAATTTTCAAATTTGGATCGTTTTATGAAAGCTGTTTTTCTGTTCGTAAGTACATTATCTACTTTGTGTTGAAGGTACGTAAAGGATACTTTCAAATTATTATTAGTGAAGAAAATAACCTTGATTGCTCTATTTTATTATAAGTAGCTTTCTTTCTTGCATACCGAAAAGTCTGTTATTTATTAAAAAAAACTAGCTAACACACCGTACTTTTTCGGGATAAAAAGTAATTTATGTATTAATCCAGACTTTAAACTACTACCATACCAAATTTCATCAAAATCCGTCCAGTTGTTTTTGCGTGAAAGGGTAACAAACGTCCATCCTCACAAACTTTCACATTTATAATATATATAAGTAGTAGGATGAAATATATACCTAATTTGCTAGTTTAGTCTATTTTAATTGATGAAAACACAACTTTTCGCTCGTATCTAAAATATGATACAACTTCGAATAATAAAATATGCATAAAATGTTTCAGAATTTTACAGGAAGAATTCTAAAGAATATCGAACACGAACTTTTGTTGGCATGCCAAAACCAATACGTGTACATTGCCTTAATAGAAGCCTTTCCAGCGCTCCCATGCATGCAATATATGTATAGTCAAAGGTGATATTTAGGGTCAATTCAAGCCTGCGCAGAGTCGAAGAGCAGCGAAGTGAAATTCTGAAATTTAACTAGAAAATTCACCCTTATGTTTACAGCGTAAGTCACTTTAAATTCCTAGTGAGATAAAAAAGACGCGCGACCAACGGTTATCTTTTATCTCAGCGAATTCTGTCACACTGAAACACGTATCAAATCGACTGTGTACGAGAGTAACATCATGGTCTGGCACTGGATCCCAGCTGCGAACTTAATAGTATTATAATAATCACGTAAATTGCCCACTAGAACTAACGTGGACGAGAAGTCTACACATTTTCTCTGTGGTCTGCTTTTATACTATTGAGGATAGGAGACGTCTCCGTGGTCTCGAGCTCTCGAGCGTCTCTGGTTTAGAGCAGGGCCCTTAACTGCGAAGGTCGTTCCCTGCGTTGGAACAAAAAATAATGTTGTATTAAAGTCTGGTTAGGATAATGCAGGCTGATCACCTGATTGTCTGACAAGATAGATGATCCATGCGTCGGATGGGCATGTAAAAAGTCAGTCCTGCGCCTGATCTCTCGCCAGTCATGTCGGTCATCCGTCCTACTGAGCTACGAGAGTAAAGGAACAGAGAGTGCTCTTCTGTATGGCGCACACACTTGTTTCAACGAAATCAGCCACCATCATCGATATCGGAGTGGGGGCTGTTATTATGATTGAGGCTTGGTGGTAATTATCTATACTACCATATTGATCTTGGTTGATTCTATAAATAAGGTGTTTCTAGAAAGTAGACTCCGGAGAATAAATATTCCCCGCGACTTGCGCGCAAAAGGACACGTTCCGAAAATCAGAAAAAGTTGCCTATAACCTTCTCCGTGGTCTATTGTGTGCTAAATTTTATCACAATCTGTGAAGTACTTTCGGAACCTATTCAATGCAAATAAACAAACAATAATTTCCCCTTCATAAAGTAGTATAATTAATCGTCACGAGCAAAAGTGCTATGATATTATAATAAATTATAGAAATATTGTTCCTTGATAGAATTACAACAAAGTATTGATATTCATAAATATCCATGAGAACTGAATAAACATATACTTTTTGAATGGTTAAAATAACTTGTTTAATTTAAACTATTTGTTTGCATTCATTAAACGCAGTGCTGTGGGAATCGGCACCTGCCACAAAAATTTATTAATTTAGTTTCGCGTTCACTTCTTTAATAACTGTTTTGTCAATTTGCGTAGTTAAATGCTCTGTTGTTTCACTTAATTAATTGTTAATGTCGATTCGTTCCTGGACCTGAATAGATATGTACATTATAACCAAGATATCTAGGGACTCTCATTTGTATACAAAATATCCGAATGAACAATTAAAGAGATCGGATAAGACCGGTTACTATGTTAGCAGCCTCCATGGTCTAGTGGTTAGAGCTTGGCTCTCGACTCGGAGCGACGAGTTCGATTCTCGCATTGGAACAACAAAAAATGTTGTTCCAAGTTTGGTTAGGACAATGCAGGCTGATCACCCGATTGTCTGACAAGAAAGATGATCCATGCGTCGGATGGGCATGTCGGACCTGCGCCTGATCTCTCGCCAGTCGTGTCGGTTATCCGGGACGGATAACTGGGTTATGATAGGAAAGGAAGAGAGAGTGCTCTTGTGTACTGCGCACACACTTGGGAACTATAAGATTGCTCCTGCGTAACTGGTCTAGTTGCAATGAAACCGCCCCACCATCACCCAAATCGGTGTGGGGAGTTATTATTAGTATGTGTACAATTTAAATAATGTAGACCGGCCCGAATCGGCGCACGCTCACATACACGTGCCTCAAATAGCTGAAGTATGTTTCATGCCGCACGCCGCGCCGCCAAGACTTGTCGCTGCATTAAACGACAACTAACTACTTTTAGTTAGTTGTGCTGCGACGCTTGCGAGTGCGCAAGCGTCGCAGCACAACTAACTAAAAGAAGGCGTTGACAGTGGTCAACGCCTTCTTTACAGATGTACCAGCTGTAGCGCTCCGCTCGGTCATGCTCCATCGTAGGTAAAAATTTCAAGGACACGGCTGAGCCGCTACTGTACTTTATTAATTACTATGTGCTATGCGCGTATGTTGAAGTCGAAGTAACGCACACATCAAAGCATGCATTCACGAAACATCGCCACACAAGTTCCGCGCGCGTGTGTGCGTGTGTACGTATGCCTATTTCAGCTTATTTTTTAACTTCCGCAAAAAGAAGGGCGTTATAAGTTTGATATGTCTGTCTATCTGCATGTCTGTCAGCGTCGTAGCTCCTAAACGATAGTACCGATTTAGATGCGGTGTTTTCTGTTTGAAAGCTGTCATGTCCGAGGGTGTTCGTAGCTATAATTTATCATCATCAGCTCGTTCACTGCTTGACAGTTTGGGTGTTACTTTTTTTTTTAAATCATACAGTGTTCGCACTAATGCGAACGACAACGAGTGATTTTCTAGTTTCTATTGTGTTCTGTAGAAGCAGCCTATACGTTCCAGATTTCACTAACAATTTTCTTGAGGTGTTATTTAAAGAAAATTAACCATCAAGAACGTGTATTATATCAAAAATCAAAATGCGTATATAACATAATATCTGGAATGGATATAAAAAGAGGTCCCCGAGTAAGCGAAATATATACAGGTCCCCCGTGAATAATGACTGGTACGGGTTACTCGTAATATATACGGGTACAGGGTTATATTTTGATCCCTATTTATCCGGTTATACTAGAAAATTTATATTTGACTTACCCAGGAGATCTACAAAAATAAGGAATGGTCTGTTAATGTCATCATTTTTCTTAGTCTCTACTCTCTAAGAATCTCAGACAATATAATTTAATAATTAATGATGATCGAGTACCTGAGCGTTTTCAAAATAAAGTGTACCATGACTGAATTCATGGTTAAATTTTAAATGTTACATTTTTTATGAAATTTTGATTTAGATATTTTAAAGATACATTATATTTTATGGAAATTATATTTGATTGTAGATTAATTTATTTTAGGAGAAATCATCAAATTAATTTGGCACTGTGAAAAAAGTGTCAGTTTTGCCACAGTCTTCTATGTTCATGTAACTATTAACTATGAAAAAAGACGCGAAATATTTTAATTGCGTTACGAAGATTATAGAATATATTATTTAAAAATAGAACATTAAAGTCGACAAATTGAAAATAATGCCAATTAAACTAGCTTTAAGTTCTGTTTTGAGGGCGCCACGGTGCAACTGACAACATCCTACTCGTATTTAAAATTACTTTAAAAATAGTCTAAGTGAAAAACCAAGTGAAAAAAGTTAAAAAAATTACGATAACAGTGAAGTTGTTACGGGTAATATTAAATAAAAGATGTGTTACCAACGTGACAAATTTATTCAAATTAAGAGGTCGTGGGCAGAAGGCCGTATGTATCTGGTTTAGCCTCTAGTGTCTTTAGAGATTGGTGGGGCTTTTAAACCACACGGCACTTAGCTGGATCTGTCGACGGTAAGGTATGACAACACGTGGCGCTTTCGGGTCCTGTGTTCGGGTCAGGAACTCGTCACGACGTGGTCGCCTAGGAGCGGACAGTCCGTGGCACAGGCCAGATAGTCATCCGTCTATAGCGTAGGACTCAAAGGGCGAAGAGTAAGCCAAGCAGTGCTGTACCGAGGATGTAGATAGCGGTGCTTGTACCCGTACCGTAGTTATCAGTGCTGGAGGCCGTAACAAAGCTCCCTGGAAATATTCATACCAGCGTGTGAAGAGTGTGGACCACAGCAGCCATGGTTCTAGCCCCTAACGATCCAACCATGGGCTGTGTGTCCATCACAAAATAAGGGATAAGCAAAAAAAGATAAAAAAATAAAATGATATTAAGGACAATTAATTTGATACAAACATCCTAATAATATCTAACAATGCAAGATCGGAAAAATTAAACTACAAATTGAGCACGTCGCCAATCAAAAGGTTTGCCAACAAATTTAACAATGGTGCTAATTCACAGGAAAAAATAATGTGTTTTAATTACAAGCGTGATTTAGCAAACATTCACAACACAGATATTTCAAATTACTCACCGTGAACACGGGGTTATAATATTATAATTATTATAAACGACTACATGTTGAAGAAGTTGAACAACAAAAATTCGGCAGGGAAAAAGGGCGTTGTCCTGTCGCGACAACCCTTTTATACCTCTACTGACATTTGTTGTTTTTTTTTAACCGACAATTAGCGGTAATGCGTAATACAAATGCCACAATAAAGAAATATTAGAGATGAAGCTCTAGTTAGAAGCATTTGCCAATAGATGGCGTTGTCTAGCACATATTAGCTATTATTAATATCGACAACTGCTAATAGATGACGCTATACGCATCGTTATTAGTTATAACAATACGTTAAAAAATGTAGCTATGCTACATATCCCCCCCTGTTACCGAAGGATTTTGAGTGCTCTAAGGAAAAATCCTGAAACAGCTATTAAGTTATATAAAAAAATACTTTAGGCCTTTGGAAAAATAAAATTCACCAAATTATCAAAATGAAGAATTAGGAAAATAAAAAAAATTTAGAACTGGAAGATAGTGCTAGACTAGTGTTTACACGCATAAAACCGACAACCTTTTCACACCATACCACATTCACATATATTCATACTTCATCATACATACAAATTGCACATCACATACATACTTCAACTTTTATAATGCATCTGGTCATAATCAGTGTGACTCGAGACGCCCTAACACACGAGTATTGTTCTCCGTAACAGAGGTAGAACAACACATGTCGAAGCTAAACATTATTAGAGATAACGAACAGCAAAAAAAAAACGCGAAACTACTAGCCTTCCAACAAAGTAACATACCACTTTAATAGTATTGGCTGCATAAGAAATACCCCTTATTAAAGAAAAGAATCCAAAAAAAATATCCTAGGTGGATAGAGAGCAGCCAATCTAAAGTAGCAAAATAGTATTGGCAGCAAAAGAAAGACCCTTTATAATAGAAAGAATCCAAATATCCCGAGATGGATAAAGTGCTGCCTAACTAAAGTATACACCTACACAACTCAACAGTGAGAGCTGGTATAATATTCCTAATCAAAACTCCATACTCTAATTAAGTCATTTTAAGTAAAACAAATTTTATTTTTCCAGACATTGAGAAATAAATTAAAAAAAAAATTAAAGATTTTTAAGTAAGTTAAGTAAGTTGTCAAAAGTAAAATTTATTAAGAAGTTAAGTTACTAAGTAAATTCAAAAGTTTAAAAAGAAATTAAGTTTTTCCAAAATAAATCAATTAATGAATTTATCAGAAGTTAAATTCAATTTTAAAAGTTAAACTACCAAGTAAATTCAAGAAAAATATTCACAATCCAAACGGTGAATATATCTGTGTTGAGAAAATACAAGAATAATCAGATGTATTCTCTAAAAAATAATACACAAAAGAAATATAATTTGTAATCAGTACAATATAAGATAACTAACTACAAAAACAAGTTCTACAGACTATATGGTACAGACCATATACTTACAACAAGATGAAAAAAAAACAGACAGTATAAAGTTTATTAACAATTTTTAAACTTTACACTACTACAATAAGGTACTAGTTACTACACTAAGTATATCCAACGTTCATAGTAAGTTAATATTAAAATAAAGTTAAGTTAAAGTTAAAGTGATAAGTTAATAGCAAAATAATTTAGAATACGCATTTAAAGTTATATGTAATTATTTGTAATTAAATAATGTTATAGAAGTAAAAGTTAAATTATAATAAAATAAAACAAAGTTAAAGCCAAAAATCACATAAACATCATTGAAGATGATGCTGATGTGTGTGCATGTATAGTGTGTGGGTATGTGTAAAATAAATAATATGTATAATTAAATAAATAATTTACAATAGATAACCAAGAAATAACACAAAAAAAAATACTAATATCCTGCCAAAAAGGAAGGACAGGACAAAAAAATAATAATAAATATATTTAATAATAAAGAATAAATTTAATAGATTTTATAAATTTAAAATTTATGTCCACTGTGAAAAAAAACAAAGGGTTCCTTATGTATCACGGAACCCTAAAAAAAAACAGTGGGTGTGTGCTATCACAGTATTAGGAGAGTTACTTCTCTTAGAGAATACTGTCGTCCGTGAATCCTCCAATCACTAAGGGCCTATGTTATTCTAAAGGATAGGAAGGAAGGATAAAATGATGTAGGCGTAATTATATCTAGGTTGAACTTTTGAACTATAAAATTAGATCTGTACGTCAAAGAGATAAAATATTATAAATAATAGTTTTCTGAATATTCATTCCATTTGGTTATATTATCTCCTTAAAGAATATGGAATACTAGCTTTTGCCCGCGGCTTCGCCCGCGTGAAATTGGGTTTTAATAATAAATAGCGACTTGCCCGAAATACAATTGATAAATCTAATCTTATCTAATCTAATGTACTTACTATAATCGCGGTTAAAACATTAACCTTAAGACCGACGTTTTTATTAAGTATGACCTAACGACTTAAATAATTTTTTTAATATAAAAATTACTTTTTAGCCTTATATATAAAAGTTTGTCATAATTATGCTGTCTCTTACTTTTTTGTAGACATTATCAAGCTCTACAACTTTTCTCTAGGACTTAGTCATATACTCCCGTCGGTAAGGCAGCGTTCGTAAAAAACGTTTTCGTTCGACCGTTTTTTCTCCGGCTTACTTTGCAAATCCGACTACCACGAAAAAGTCTTTTCATTTTTCGGGTTAATTTATAGCCTATGTCACCCACAAAGAACGTTGGTGACAGAATGAGAGGAGGATAGGAGATAGTGGTATATATTTTTACTCTGTGCCATTAGTACACCAAAGCGTTCGCATGCGTCAGCTCACTGCGAAAATACTGCGGTAGCAAAAGATCTGCGAAACGTTAGTACACTGCAATTTTTTCGCAAAGAAATACGTACGCGTTTATATAATCTGCGTCAACTGGATATAATAACAGGATAGTTTCAAATCGAATTCAATATTTTCGGTTTCCATGGTGCGAAAATCTGTCCTCACCGACAGATCGCCTTGAAATCCGAAACACCACTAGCGGAACGTCTGCGTCTATGTAACAGCCATTCCGCGGTTCCTTTTGAAACTATACCGACAAGGACGCAACCATTTAATCTAGCTTTCTGTTAGAGAGAGACATAGCATATGTGAAATTCTGACTTACTACTTACAGTATTTTCGCACTATCGTTGACGCATGCGAACGCTTCGATGTACTCATGGCACAGAGTAAAAATATATACCACTATCTCGAATCTATGCTAAGTGCGTAAGCCACGCAAAATATTTCCACGCAAAAAATGCAGGCACATTTTAGTCAAGCGACCCCAAAAGTTTAAGTAATCCATGCTATAGGTGAGCGTTTTCAAAAAAAAGTGTACCCCTCACTTTTGGCCTGTCCCCCGTGTTTGAAATCGAATAACAAGTAAAATTTATATATATGGCTAATTATTGTAATGCTTGACAAGTATTATACACATCAAAACTCGATGAATGCAAACTATTAAATTCACTATACTTTGCGTAATATTTTTAAAATGATCATTTTCAAAACCAAGGTGTCAGTTTTTGGCGTGTCCCCAATCAAGTTCCTCGATGTTAGAGAAGCTTTTCTGAAAAGTTTTATACTAGGGTACCATAACCTTTAGTATCATTTCAAAGTACCTTTATTTGCAAATCGTCGCATGTAGTTCATAATTTAAGTCTTATGCTCATATATATACAATTTGATTTCCAAAAATATCTTAAATAGTGGAACCGACCGGACATGTCGGGTTTGTCACGGTAAATAATGCCATTTGAAAATTTTAGATGGCTATTTGAATTTTTGAAATGGCAACATCACCTTTACATTCACCGTCCGCCATTTTTAAAAAGCTAGTTTTCCAATAGATTTCGAGTAAAACAGAAGTGTTTTGTGAGTGTAAAGGCTGTCAATATTTCTACTGTATGGTTTGAGACACATTATCTACTTGATTCAGGTTAGTTTACATCATTTAACTGTTTTCAGAAGATAAGCAATGCATTAATAAAACGTTATTTATATTTGATCATCAGTGTAGGCAAATGTTTTCGTCAGAATATAATTTTGATTACAAACTGAGAAGAGAACGTCACGTCAGTTTTGCGACATTTTGCTTCGCGACCTATAGGCTGACAAGAAAAGTCGTAAAACTAACAGCATAAAGCTAAGTCTACATGTCATTGTAAGATTTTACATTTTTAGGTTTCACAATGCCACTTACTAGCGCACAAAGATCTCAGAGGTATAGGGAAAAATTGAAAAGAGAGAATACTGAAAAAATTGAGGCCCAGAGACTAAAAAAATTGCAAAGGATAAAGTCTAAGGAGAAAAAAAAATCAAAAATGACGCAATAAGAAGCAGAGAATAGGAGAAAAGCTTGGCGCGAAGAAAAACAAGCTAGCAGGCAGAAACAAAGAAAAAGTGGGCAGGGTACTCTACAGAATATTATTTTGACCCATGATACTAATAATTTACAAATAAAAGACAGAATTGACATTAACATCTAAAACTCATTACGAAAAAATGGTTCGAAACTTGAGTAAAAAAAATATATACCTATATAATAAATGCAGACGTTTTATAGGATACAACAAAAAATTAATCAAACAGAAAGATAATTATAAAAACGTTACCAAAGACTTAAACGACAGAAGGAACAGGAAGTTAATGATTTGAAAACAGAGTAATTAATGAAATTGAAAGCAAGAGAAGAAATTTTAGAAAACATTCTTAAAAAAACATACTAAAGTTGCTCTAAACGATCAGAAAAGCAAATTTTGAAAAAACGGGTAAAAAATTCAAATAACAAAAGGATTATTACAAAAATGCTGGGCTTAGAAGGTAAAGTAAGAGAAAATAAAAAGAGAACGAAACCAACCGAAATCACAGAAATAACAAAATTCTACATGAGAGATAACGTCAGTCGCAATACAGCAGGGAAGAAAGAGACAAGAACTAGGAAGAAAAGTAAAAAGCAGATACGATACTTATGTGACACGCTGGTGAACACTTAAAAAATACAAAAGTGAAGAAGGCCGCTACGGATTCACAACGTTTTTTAGAAGCAAACCGTTTTTCATCCTTTCGCCAGGAATGAATTCTAGAAGTAAGTATTTGTGCCCTAAGCATAGTAATATAGACTTTCTACACACTGCGCTGCAAAATCGTGGAATCATCAGTGGCACCAGGAAAGAAGCTTTAGAAAATATATGTTGCAACACAAATAACTACCACTGCATGTACAACATAATATGTTGGCAATGCAAGGATAAAAAGGTACAGTTCAATCAGACTACAGAGCATCAAACATATCAGGAAGTACAATGGTTGCAGTGGGAAAGAAAAGAACATTTATATGAAAAGAAAGACAATGGAACTAAGAAAGAAGAAAAGACCATGAGAACCGAAAAAGTGATAAACAAAGGAAGTATCAATGATTTGAAAAACAAATATGAAAAGGATTTAATCTTATGTAAAAAATACCACTTCAACAATGTAAATCAGCAAAAACAATATCAAAAAGCGGTTTCTGAACTAAAGGATAACGAATTCCTAATTGTGTGTGACTTCTCTGAATCCTACGAAGCGATACTAGCAAATGATATTCAAAGTATGCACTTCGGTGCATCCAAATGCCAAATATCTTTGCAAACAGGTATGGTTTATTGGAAAGATGAAGCGCAATCTTTTTCCACCATGTCAGATGATAGCAACCATCAGCCACCGGCGATCTGGGCACACCTGTGTTCTGTAATAGAAATGATAAAAAAAAGAACACCAAATGTAGAGATACCTAATTTTTATACCGACGGGCCATCATCGCAGTACCGTCAAAAGACCAATTTTTACTTACTGACTCACTTCACAAGGATTTACGGGTTCAGGTACTCGACTTGGTCTTTTTATGAAGCGCATCACGGAAAAAGCGTAGCTGACGGGATTGCTGGTAGCGTGAAACGGAACCTCGACAAAAAAGTATGCCTCGGCGTTGATGTAGTAGATCCAAAAGTGTCCAAAGAGTCTTTAAAAAAAACGAAAGTATCTCTCATCATGAAAAGCGATATTGACAACATATCACAAATATTGCTAACTAATCTACCAGTTCTCAGGGGAACAATGCAAGTGCATCAGATAATAGCAAACGAAAATGACAAAACGAAAATAGCATACAGAGATGTGAGTTGCTTTTGCGGGATTCTGAGAGGACAGTGCAATTGTTTTTCTTCAAAATCCCATTTTGTGATAGTACCCAGACCAATTTGTAATGGTATAAGTCCTCTTGATATCTGCCCATCAACTTCAGCTGTACGAGATAATATGAATCCAGCTCAAGACAAATCGAATGTAGCTGCACCGGAAGAAACTGGGTTTGTACCACTGGATTTAGAAAAACGCGTAATGACAGTGGGTATCAATGATGTGGAGCAATATGTTAAGAAAATAAAAGTAGATCTATCCTGGGATCTAAAAGAAAAATAATATGATCCTGAAATGAGTAACGAGGCCGACAAAGATCAATGTCAACCAGTTGATATCAATGAGCCTCTTCTGATGGCAGTAGGAAAAGATCCTTCATCTGAAAATGATTCTAATCCTACTACCAACAACGACCTAAATACCAAAAACTGTAATTCTGAAAATAAGATACTCAAAAGGAGCAGACTAGTTAAACCTGGAAGCTGCAAAACTGAAACAAAGATAGCTAAAGTTGAAACACCTATTAAAATATATCAACCTATAATTGAGACACGAAGAAACTACCAACTAAAAATCGAGACAGCGCATAATATTGAGACATCACAAATAGCTACACCTACAGTATTACCCATGGATTTAAAAAAATGCAAATTACAACCATATTTTTGCGAGCAATCGGTTGAGTCAATTGAGATAGGTGAGCTTCCAATAATTACCTTACAACAACCTGACGAACATTTATTTACAAATAAGAACGGGCTCATAAATGATCTGTATGACCAAGATGGTAACAACAATTCAATTCAAACGGCAGTAAATAGTAAATCTGTATCTGGGACTTCTAATGATCTTGCTATAAAGAATGGCTCAATTACAAAAAGCAAACCTGAAATCGACACACTCAATAGCTGGAAAGATAAAATAAAGATTTTGGAAATAAAGACATACCTTCCAAAACAAAAAAAAAGGTTTTACATGAAAATGCTTGTAATCCTGTTGGCAACAACGTCCCAAGCACTGAATGTTGCAAATCTAAAATTAAGACAAAAATAAGTATTGAATGTCAGAAATGTTCTACTATAATCTCGGGACCAAAAAGGATATGTATAATTTGCAAAACATGGTACGCAATGAATTCGTTGGTCAGCAGATATACCCTGAATATATATGTGATCCATGTATGGAAAGTTAAAAAGGTGTAGTGTATTTATATCTCTTGAAGATTGAGATTAGTTTTTTTTTGTTTTATCTTACATACCCTTAACTGAATGTACGGTTTACTGTTTTAAGCAGATATAATAGACCTCCCTACAACTTCTTTCTACTGTTATAGTGTTTTGCTTGAAGTTTTGAAACTTTTACTACTTATCTTTTTCTTTTTCAGATTGGACAACATTCAAAGTTGATAAAACTAAACATCAAATCAAAGCTCCACAACATGGTTATTTTTTTGGGTATTGATAAAATACTATCAATGTATGATTTTGAGCTGTGCTATAACAATAATGCTAAGTGGCCCTGGCCTTCAACTCACTTTGTCATTTCTAAAAATTGGATGTCGACAGGACCTGGATATGAATGATGCACGAAGACCGAAGCATTTCATATCAGCCATGAGTAGAACTGACATTTTTTACTTATTAAATACTTCATATTTTTGGTGCAATAATTGCAAATTCTCTATTTATGATCATTACCCGGAAGACGAATGTACAATTTGTTGGAATAGTTGATTGTATTTTATTGGTAGAAAGATTCTGATTTAAGTTTCGATTTTTTGTATGTTTTTTATTTTAATTTTGAATAAGTACTTACTTAATACTTCGAATAATGATTTTGGTTTTGATTTTTATTTAATTACGAATAACATAAGTATTTGTTTATGGTTTTGATTTTTATTTAATTAAGAATAACATAAGCATTTTTCGATTCATGATAATCCTGAGAGATTTTACAATTCATACAGTACAAGTTGTACTGTACAACAACGGTTTAGTCGTTTAAATTTGTTATAATATCATTTTGATTATTAATTAATATTTAATTAAGAAATACAATTGTAGTGATGGTTACCTCGAGTGTCACTTTTTGATATTGTTTTGATGAATGACTTACCTAAGTACCTACTAATAAGTAAAATCTTATAATGCTCAATTTTGTTGATTATAATATAAGGAATGCCTAAACCAGGGCTCTGATTTTTTTATTATTATATTAAGTAGTTGTAACTGATCTCTGTTAAATTTTCATAAGGTAAGGTTCCTAAATTGTTAGAGGGTTCCTAAGTTAATATAATGTAATTATTCCTAAGTTTTTACATCTTAATGTTCCTAATTTTCGTACTGGATATCCTAAGAAGTAATATTTACCTAAAAGGCATCTTGTTTATTATTATTATTATTTGGTTAATATACTCGCAACAGGTAAAAAACACCAAAAACTGCTAGATCAGAAATCTATGGTTTTTGAGTTATAGTCAATTTATTTTCAAAAACTTGTTATTTGTGAAATATGGAATATTTGATAAAATTAGGGAACTTTTGCTGTATGTTGTTGTACACTTACCGATTTTTTTATTTTACAAATGCAATCAAAAGCGTTTCTCATACAAAATTTAAAAATTAAATTGGCCATAACTCAAAAACTAATTATTTATTTAGACTTAGTACTTCTAAGGACAACCGGTTAACAAGATGAAGATATCCTATTTATATTTTGCGAATTCACCATAAATCTGAGTTTCTTGTACCTATACTTGATACAGTGTTAAACGGAGCGTTTATGTATTTTTTATGAGACTGTTTTCAAGGGTTGTTGAGTAATAAACAATTGAATTTTAACGAATTCTATAGTTTTATTTTAACCATATAAATTTTTGGATTCAATGTAAACCCAGCCTTATAAAATATGGTCTATCGGTTTTGCGATTGTCCCCCGTTTTGCGACAGAAAAAATATTAATTTTTACTCATTACTAATATTAAGGGATAAAATAATTTGAATGAAATATTTAAAATGGTTTTACTGTTGCGAAATACAACAATCGCTTTGCCGATTATAAACGACATACATTATTCTATTGTAAAAGTAGCGGCTACTTTGGCATCAGCTGTCACAAAACAGAACTTAAATAAATAAATAAAATAAAATAAAAATAAAAAAATAAAAAAGCCTTTTATTTCTTGCCAATTACAAAATTCGATTAAATTACATTACAATTAGGTTAAACAAATAAAATTACAATAGCATAAGTTTACATATTTTGTTTTCAATTTTCCTTCTAATGTTTAGGTTAGGAGGATTTATAATATTCATTTTACATTTTTATAATTATATTATATATATATATATATATATATATACTTCAATGTCAGTTAAATGTAATTTAATAACAAATATATAAATTTGTACAATATGTTAGTGAGCAAGAACCCCTCCTCAGGTGAAGGCCTCCTCCAGAGATTGCCATACATGTCTGTCGCTCGCTACTGTTACCCAGTCTCTGCCTGCTGTATGTGTGATGTCGTCTACCCATCTTGTTTGGGGTCTGCCTCTTTTTCTGTAGCCGACTGGGCCTGGCCATAGTGTAGTCTGTATAGTCCACCTATCATCGGTCATTCTGGCTACATGGCCTGCCCATCGCCATTTTAATTTCTGGGCATGACTAAGCGCGTCAGTAATGTCTGTCTTTTCACGGATAATTTTGTGTGGTATTTTCTGTAGTTTGCTAATTTTCATCATGCTCCTCTCCATACTTCTTTGACTCGTTTTAATTTTGTTTTTAGTCTTATTGGTAAACTTCCATGTTTGGCATGCGTATGTCAAGGAAGGTAAGAGACATAATATGTTCATTACTTTCTTTTTTAATTTAATAGGAAAGTTGCCTTTCAGTACTTCCTTGTAGCTCCAAAATTTATTCCATGTATTTTGAACTCTTCTATCTATTTCTTGTTGGTTGTTTTGAGCATTGAATGAAATTTGTTTACCTAGATATATATAGTTATTCACGTATTCCATATATTATATATAGATTCTTGAATGCTGTTTGTCATTACTTTAGTTTTTGTAAGGTTTATTTCCAGGCTAACCCCTGTGCTAGCTTTATGCAGAGAGGATAACATGTATTGTAATTCTTTATGATCGTCACTCAAAAGTACTATGTCGTCAGCAAATCTTAAATGTGACAGATACTTTCCTTTTATATTAATTCCCAAATTTTGCCAATTCAGATTACCCAGGACCATCTCCAGCACTGCTATGAAAAGGCGAGATGAAAGAGGGTCACCTTGTCTGACTCCTCTATTTATTTTAATAGGCGGTCCAACGTTTACCAATTGTACTCTACTCTGACTCTTCGCATAAAAATGTTTCAATATGTTTATATATCTTTGATTGACATTCTGAGTTTGTAGAGTTTTCCAAATCGCTGAGTGTGATATTGTGTCGAATGCTTTTTGATAATCGATGAAAGTCATGTAGAGTGGTCTTTGGAATTCTTGATACTTCTCTATAATTTGTTCCAGTGTATGGATACTGTCCGTAGTACTATAGCCTTTTCTAAAACCTGCTTGCTCTATGGGTTGCTTACTATCGAGTACTTGACGAATTTTTTTCTCTATGATTGAAGAAAATAGTTTGTATAGCGTTGGTAACAAGCTTATAGGTCGGTAGTTAGAAATATCATTTGGATCTCCTATCTTATATAACAAGATTATGTTTGATTCAAACCATTGCTGGGGAATGCATGTAGTTTCAATAATCATGTTAAACAGTGTTGTTAATGGTTTAGCCAGTGACGGGAGACCTATTTTAATGATTTTATTTGTTATTCTGTCTGGGCCTGGGCTCTTTTCTATCTTCATGTTCTTAATTTGTTGGATGACTTCTATTTCTTCTATGGGTTCGACCTCTTCAGTGTGATGCATTTATAAGGCGTCTTCGTGAGGTGGTAGCGAGGTAGTGCAGCTATATAGGTTTTTATAATAGGACGTTGCGATGTTTAGATTTGATCTCTATTTTTATGTATCTTATCTTGCCCTTTTAATTCTTCTATCCAATATTTTTGTGTTCTCAGTTCTTTAAATGCTCGCTTTAGGCTTCCAGTTGTATTTAGATGTCTCTCTATTGTACGTGATCTATATGATGCATAATCTCGCTTTACATATTTGCAAGTCAGTTTATAGAGCGCCTTTAACTCGTTTTTCATGCTTCGAGTTTTAGGTTTGGTGTTTTGTATCTCGTGTCTGCGGCGTATTAACTGCCTAGTCTGTAATGACTGGATGTTTTGTGGAATTTTTATTAGATTTTTGGGCATTTAGTAAGCTGGTTTCTATAATATTTATCAATTTATCATAATATTGCTGTGTTGTATAGTTCGTTTGCTATTCTAATAGATTTTTTAATTTGTCATGTAGGTATTCACTAAATGTAGAGATTTGTTCTTCAGACTTGATTTGGTTTTTCGTGTTTTTAGTATAGCTTGTTCGGCTTTTTTTTAAGCTTAATTTTAATTTTTGTTCTTACTGGTCTATGGTCTGATGGGTATTCAATATTTAGGACTTCAATGTTCTCCATGTTCTGTGGAAAGTTGGACAGAATATAATCCAATTCGTTCTTCGTTTTGCCATCGGGTGATCTCCATGTCCATCTATTTTTGGGGTTCTTATCAAAGTAAGTATTAATAATTGACAGCTTGTTTTCGTATGCAAATTCTACCATTCTTTCTCCTGGAGTATTTCTGATCCCATAGCCAAATTTCTTCATTATTAAGTATTCCTCGGGTTTTGGGAAGCCAATTTTGGCATTAAAGTCGCCCATTACTATAATCTTACTGTTAGTTGTCATTGTTAAGGCTTTATCTATGGTTTTATAAAATTCTTCTATTTTGTTTTCGTCAGCACCTTCTGTTGGGGCATAAACTTGAACAATAGCGAGTCTGAAGGTATTTATATTTAATATTAATAAAGCAACCCGTTCTGATAGCCCTATTATTGACTCTTCATATTTTTTAGATGTTTTTTTAGTATGGATCCGACTCCGTAACGGCCTGCGGTTTCTCCTCGAAATTGAAATATAAAATCTTCATACTCACATATTGAATTTTCCACTCTTCTCACCTCTGAGAGTCCCATAGTATCAAACTGTATGTTTTTCGTCGAATCTAATAGCTCAAGTAATTGTGCATGGGAGGAGAGACTCCTCACGTTGTATGTTATTATTTGGAGTGATTTCTCTGGAGGGTTGTGGTCGCAAATCTCCGCAGTGACCAACTGTATTGGAGATATTGGTGGAGGGGCTCGTGCTAGTTGCTATTTATTAGATGTCTCCATCGGGTTGTCGTTGTTCGTTTTTGGGTTTTGTGTTTGGATACTTTTCGAGGGAATCGTCTGTATGTATTTTCCATTTTCTTGTGTAGTATTTTGATTGGTTTTAGAAGAGGCAACTAGTTTTGGTTGTCGGATTAGAAAATTTTCCAATTTTTTTGTTTTATTTTCTTAGAATTTTGAATTTTTCTTAGAATTTTTCTCGTGATGATAATCCGTGGTAGCTGATTCTGGTGACTGTGACATATTTCTCTTATTGTGGAATGTATTTGTTCTCCAATATGATAAGTTTGTCGTATTTTATAAACGCAGTTTTACCTGATTCTCTCTCTTTCTTTTGTTGGATTAGTAATTCTTTGCGCTTAATTAATATCTCTAGAGGATAATCTTCATCGATGTAGTATTGAGTATTTATTAAACATTTTTATTATTCAGTATGTTTATTTTTAAGCCCATCGTGCTTAATGTTATGACAACAGGTCTTATTTTGTCACCTTTTTCTCCGACTCTTCTTGCTGCTTCTATGTGGCTTATTTGGTAATTAACGTTAAAATGCGTTTATAGTTTGTTCTAGGTCATTGTAATTTTTTTCATCTTCTTTAATGCCGAATATAATCAAGTTTTTTCTTCTTATGTGTCTATCAAAATTTTTCAATATTCCATCTTGTTTCTCAATACTTTGCTTCAGTTTTTGTTTTTTTTTTGTTTTTGTTGTTTAATCTCTAAGTTGTTAAATTTTTCGTTAAAATTATTAATAATTGTAGTTTTTATATCTTCCCTCATATCGATCATACTTGTTTTCTGCTCTCTGATTTCCTTTTAAATTGTTTCTAGCATTTTTTTAATATCATCCATGATTATCGTATTCTGCAAGTGCTTTCTAGTGGGTGTCAGCCTGTATTAACAGCTTGCTCAGGAGTGTTTGTTGATAAGTATGTAGTTACACTACTCGTTACTAGATGGCGCTGTTTCACAATTATGTATGGATATTATGACTTATTTTTCCTTGAAGCTCTTCGAATTCTGTTGTTTTCCCAATTCTTCGTACTTTGCACAAATGTCACTGTTTAAAAACTATTTCCTTTTTGCTGTCCTGATGAGATTTTGTAGCATAGCTACATTTTTTAACGTATCGTTATAACTAATAACGATGCGTATAGCGTCATCTATTAGCAGTTGTCGATATTAATAATAGCTAATATGTGCTAGACAACGCCATCTATTGGCAAATGCTTCTAACTAGAGCTTCATCTCTAATATTTCTTTATTGTGGCATTTGTATTACGCATTACCACTAATTTTCGGTTAAAAAAAAAACAACAAATGTCAGTAGGGGTATAAAAGGGTTGTCGCGACAGGACAACGCCCTTTTTCCCTGCCGAATTTTTGTTGTTCAACTTCTTCAAGATGTAGTCGTTTATAATAATTATAATATTATAACCCCGTGTTCACGGTGAGTAATTTGAAATATCTGTGTTGTGAATGTTTGCTAAATCACGCTTGTAATTAAAACACATTATTTTTTCCTGTGAATTAGCACCATTGTTAAATTTGTTGGCAAACCTTTTGATTGGCGACGTGCTCAATTTGTAGTTTAATTTTTCCGATCTTGCATTGTTAGATATTATTAGGATGTTTGTATCAAATTAATTGTCCTTAATATCATTTTATTTTTTTATCTTTTTTTGCTTATCCCTTATTTTGTGATGGACACACAGCCCATGGTTGGATCGTTAGGGGCTAGAACCATGGCTGCTGTGGTCCACACTCTTCACACGCTGGTATGAATATTTCCAGGGAGCTTTGTTACGGCCTCCAGCACTGATAACTACGGTACGGGTACAAGCACCGCTATCTACATCCTCGGTACAGCACTGCTTGGCTTACTCTTCGCCCTTTGAGTCCTACGCTATAGACGGATGACTATCTGGCCTGTGCCACGGACTGTCCGCTCCTAGGCGACCACGTCGTGACGAGTTCCTGACCCGAACACAGGACCCGAAAGCGCCACGTGTTGTCATACCTTACCGTCGACAGATCCAGCTAAGTGCCGTGTGGTTTAAAAGCCCCACCAATCTCTAAAGACACTAGAGGCTAAACCAGATAAATACGGCCTTCTGCCCACGACCTCTTAATTTGAATAAATTTGTCACGTTGGTAACACATCTTTTATTTAATATTACCCGTAACAATTGGCGCCCATAAACGTGGTTTAGTCTGGTTTGGCATCTGGTGTCTTTTCCCGGGTTTGTGTGTCCAGTATTTGGTGTTTGTCTTGTGCCGTCTTTAATATCCAACTCTCTCAGTACTCTAACCCGTCTGGGCCCGGGGTAGAATTGGTTCAGGTTACGTAACGGACACGTGTAAGAGGCAGGTAACGTTACCTTACCTGATGCCTGGGACTATAGTATTTAAAGAGCTCGAACAAAATATAATGCCTACAGACTGATAGAAATCCTTCGGACATTGAGATGCACTTCTTTCAAACTGCATAATTCAAATCAAACGAAGGTAACACTATAGAGTGTAGACCTTGCCATACAATTTATTTTACCGCATTGAATTTCCCCGATCTTGGATGCCAGAACAAATATTTTGCACTCTGCACTTAACCGCTCGCACAAAGAGACGACAGCCGTGTATGTGTCTGCGGGGTATTCGATACAATGTTTATTGGTACAACATTCCTAGAAAAGCCCTTTTGCCACAAAGGAAGTATTGTGAAAGGAAATCTTCAGATGTTTTATATAATAAACTATGTACGAGCATAGCCTTCACTTAAATGACACATTTGTATTACCATTCATAACTACATGAACTCAATTTCATTAAAAGTACCTCGGTAACCCGAGCTTTGCTCGTAGTCCTGATAAATATAAAAAAAAATTAAAATAATCACAAAAGTATTAATCTGACCGGGATTTGAAGGTTCAAATTTCGAAAATATTATAATATTCGAAATGTGGTAGGTACCACATTTCGAATTTTTGAACAAACCAATAATTAAAAATACGCATACCAAACTGCAAATCGGACTGACATAATAGAGTCGAAATTATTGATAAATTGGTGCACGACGGAAGAAAAAAGATATTATTATATAGCTTAAAAATGCGTAGTTTGCTAGTTTATGACCAAGCTAGATCGATTTTCCCTCCAAAGCTCCTAATACCTGCATACTAAATTTTATCGTTATACGTGCAGCCGTTTTCGAGAACCCGATTATATACATACATGTAATATGTTTCGTCATTTGTTTGGATACATAATAATTATCTTTATCCGATACTTGGATACTTCTAGGTTCTGAAGCTGACCGTACTGTAGATAGATCGACTGCTAAACTCTCTTTACGTAAATAGAGTTGTTGAGTTGAAGCTCTTTACGTAAATAGAGCTTCAACACAACAACAACAGCCGCAAACCAATGTTTCGTACCATCAAGTGAATATCCCATAGACATGATACAAATTATGGGTTTTGTATAGTGGTTACCTATATTATGATAATTTTTGAATATTTACCACAACTGAAAACCATAATATGACACTAGAAATCAAGCTGCAATTTGGTGATATTGTTTCTGATACAGATTAAGTGTTATCACAGTTGTGCTGTGTGTGGTCTAGCGTTGTCCTGAAGCAGCAGTGGCCTAGAGCGAATGACCAACCTCGGTTGTTTAGCAGCTAGCTTTTCCATCATGATTTGCAGTTGCTGGCAGTAGACATTTGCCGTAATCGTCTGGCCAGATTTGAGAAAACTGTAGTGAACGACACCGGCACTAGTCCACCAAACGCTCACAAGTAACTTTTTTTGAGGCAATTTTCGCTTTGAGCAGACTTTCGCTGGCTCACCAGGGTTAAGCCATTGCAATGAGCTTTTCCGATTATCGTACAGGATCCACTTTTAATCACAGGTAATGATTCGATTTAAAATCCCTTCATTATTGTGGCGGTTGAGAAATGTAACGCAGCAGTCGACGCGCGTTTGTCGGTTTGCTGCACTCAATTCATGAGGTACCTTTCAAGCTTTTTCACCTTCCCAATTTGCTTCAAGTGGATTAAAATAGTTTTAGTTCTAACACCGCAGCCTGCAGCTAACTCGGACGTAGTTTGCGATGGATCCGTTTCCACAATATCCTTCAATTCTTCATTATCAACTTTGGTCTCCGGCCGTCCACGGGGCTTATTCTGCAGGTTGAAATTTCCAGAAAGAAAACGTTGTAACCAAAAACGCACTGTGTTTTCTTTTGCGACACCGCCGCCATACACATCATGCCACGGTGGAACTCGTACTCGAAAATTTTTGGAATTCCTTACCAACGACGATATATTTGAGATCAAAGTGCTGGCCACTACGACAAAATGCCAATTTCATATGTAAGGACCTAATATATACGAATAAGTTAACACTAATATCTTACACCAACCGCATTCATTTTGTTGGATGTTATATCTATACCATAGATCAATCATACTCGTATCTATACCAATAATAATTATAATCAGGAAAAAAAATTTCGTTTATTTGCATTGAAATACAAATAAATTATAGTTTAAAAAAACTAAAAAAAACACGCTTTTATAGAAAATCTAACTAAAAAATAAAAAATAAAATTTAATAAATTTGGTTTAAGAATAGTGTGAATGAAAAATAAATGTTTACTATTGTAAAAAAGCGTGGGGTGCAGTGTCTTCACCTGTACGTTTGTTTGTATGTAACCGACTCCAGTGGATTTGATTTTGATCACTTCAAACGGTCAGATTTCGTTTAAAGTGATTTTTAAGATATTATCAAAGTGAAGATCCTTCTCATATCTGCCAATAAAATGTTTATAACTATTGACACTATGCACCCCACGCTTTTTTACAATAATAAACATTTATTTTTCATTTACACTATTCTTAATCCAAATTTATTAAATTTAATTTTTTATTTTTTAGTTAGATTTTCTATAAAAGCGTGGTTTTTAGTTTTTTTAAACTATAATTTATTGTTTGCTTTTTAGTACGATGTGCCAAAGAGTAAGCCTGGAACTGCACGCATGCGTAGTTCGCGCACTAGTTCTATCTCTCTTACTATTATGCAAAGGACGCGGAAAGAAATTGATGAATCCTGGCGAATTTAATCAGGATAATCGAATATTTTAATCGAATTATTGCATTGTCATCGGTCTTTGACAGGTGTTCAAAGTTTGAATTAAATCTGATCGTTCAAAGTAGGACAAAATCGAGCCCAAAGGAGTCGGTTACAAACAAACAAGCAAGCAAGAAAACATACAGGTGAAACTAATAAAAGCGTTATTAAATAAAAATGAATAGTTTGCACGAAACTACTGGACCGATTTTGGTAAAATTTAGCACTGACATAGAGTAGATCACGGGAATGGACATAGGCTAGTTGCTATCGCGGCAAAATGTATGGTTACCGCAGGATTTATTTTTGGGCGCACGAAGTCGCGGGAAATATCTAGTCTATTATATAAACAGGACAAACAAAAATAGATATTCAACAAGCGTGATCAGTATTCGATTCTCGTTCCAAAAAAATCATAAATAAGATGTGACCTTAAATTTTGTCCAGATTATTGTATAAAACAACGCCGATTTACAACCGCGCGGCCCATAAATGCACGGCAAGTGCGAGACCTTTAAAGGCGTGTTGTAGGGCAGTGCGAGTGTGTCCATGCATCGTACGAATTGACAAAAAATATTAATCATGTTATTTTTATTTTTATTAATGAATTCACTTAATATTGTAGCTTAATATTATTGTATTTTTATATTTACTTAATATTGTATTATTGTAGCTTAATAATGGGCTAAATGTAAAATTGGGATAAAAATAGCCCCTGCATAGTATTTGTTATTTCTAGGTCCTCACACAGTTAGGGACCGTGTGAAGTATTACTGAAAAGAAAACAATTTAAAATTGTAGTTAAACAGCTTTTAAACATCTCCATAAATCAAAAGTAACATTATACAGCAAACATTAATAAAACCATAATATCAGATTTTAAACAAGGCAAAATATGTACATATATAAGGAATAAATTTTTACAATTAAAAGAAAAGACCAGTTACGATGTTAAAAGTTGTAAAACGATAACAGATGTAATTTATTTCTGAGAGACAACTGTAGGGCAAGCGAAAAGTTGTAAAGACCAATGTTTTGGTGCGTTAACTACTCTTTAAACTTGGAGTCGCGTTTCATTTAATCTTTGAATTTCTTATTGTTTAAGATAAAGTTACAAAAATTTACCCCAGTCATTGGTTAGTTTTACCTGGAAAGGTGGTCTTTTGCGAATTTTAACTTTGCCACCTCGTAATTTGGCCGATTGCGCCTTTTGCTTGATGCCTGATGGTTTTTTTATCAAAATATTGAAAAAAAGCATCTTGAATCAGCTTTTGATGATATCTTCTTTCCTTAAAGGAAAGGAATAAAGGAATCCTTTTGTTTTGTTAAAAGTATGTATTACGAAAATAACTGGGAGAAAAATCCGTACAATTTATTGTCCTAGCAATAATAAAATCAATAGTTTTGGTGAAAGAGAGGCAAGTGTTACCTATTAGGTATTTTTATAATAATAATAATAATAAGTTCTATAATTCAGACCAAGTAGCCCATACACAATCAACACAACAACAATACCACAATTACAAAATAAATATATTGTTGAATGGTTAGTATTAGACATTAAAAACTAAAATAGGAGATACAGTAATATTTGTATCTTTTTTTATTTACTTACTAAATAAATAAAGTTCTTGACCCCAATTCATCATCACGAGCACTAGCAAGTTCTGAAACACAATTTTTTATAGTTATGTACGTAAATTTCATATGCGCACATCCGACTACGTTTCCTGGGGGATTGGTGAGGTGATGTGCTACATTTTACCCAAAGAACCTTGGTAAAATCTCATGGTAGTTAAAATAGGATGGTAATGAACCATCCTATTTTTTTATTACAATCTAAATCTAAAAATAAAGTTCTATTACAATCTAACGGTTTTTACAATTTTACGGTGACATATATAATACATAATATTATAATATATTCGTTAGGCGTTAACAACCTCCGTGGTCTAGTGTTTAGAGCTTGGCTCTCGACTCGGAGGTCTCGGGTTCGATTCCCCCATTGGAACAACAAAAAATTTTGTTTCCAAGTTTGGTTAGGAGAATGCAGGCACATCACCTGATTGTCTGACAAAAAGATGATCCATGCGTCGGATGGGCATGTAAAAAGTCAGACCTGCGCCCTGATTTCTCGCCAGTCGTGTCAGTTATCTGTCCCACTGGGTTATGACAGTAAAGGAAGAGAGAGTGCTCTTGTGTCTCACACACTCTTGAGCACTATAAAATCACTCCTGCGTAACTGACCTGGTTTAAATGAAACCGGCCACCGTCACCTAAATCGGTGTGGGGGAGTTATATATTCATTAGATTATAATATATCGCAAGGATCGTCCTGTCTCTCGTGTGTGCTAGTGCGTTCCCGCTCACTCCGCGTTTTCGTGCCGTCGCGTTCTATCCGCGTCGTAGTGACTCGCTCACTCCGCGGTAGTGCCGTCTCGCTCAAAACGTGTCGAGTGTCGCGCTCACTCCACGCTCGTGCCGACCCGCCCCTTGTGTAGTGCCGATATACCCCATAGCGATCGCCAATCTTCTCGTTATTCGTGAGAATAACGAGCGGATTGCCGCCTTGCTGAAGGGTTGCACTGCCCTTGGCCTCCCGTTGGAAACTCGTTTCCAACGTCGGGTCACGGAGAGCCAGCCTTTCTAGTTTTACCATGCAAGTACGTACACTTTTGTGACTGCTTTGACACTGAATACGTGTTGTGTGTTTAGTGTACCGTGTTATTGTGTGAGTACTTTTTACTTTTAACTGTTCCTTGTACATGTGCATTGTTTTTGTTCGTGTGCAACTATGTGACATTGTGTATGTTATGTCCACGTAGGTATAGTACATCCGTGCATACGGCACTTCAACCATGGCCGACCGTGGTTCGCGGCCTCACAGCCGCGACCGCCCCAGCCATTCCCGCGCCAGCTCTGTTGCGTCGCGCAGCGGACCCTCATCGAGGTCCAGCTAGCGCACGTCCGAGCGCGCATACCACTCCGCCGCCGAGCCCAGCTTGAGCGGAACGGATACCGCTCGCCCCGGGCCGTCCTCGGCATTCTCGCGGGGGTGTGCTGACACCCCCCGCCCCAATGCCCTCCGACGGCGACCCGCCGTGAGTCTGGGCCCCCGACCCGCTCAGCCGATAAGGGTCCGGCCTCTCCGCCGCGCCCCTTGCGCCGCACTGCGGAGGTGAGCGCCCCGCGCCCTCCGCCTGCACCACCCGCAGCGAGCCCACAGCCCGCCCTCTCCGCCTCGCCGGCCTCCCCGCCGGAAGAAGACCGCAGAGGGGTAAGTGCTCCTGCTCTGAAGGCCCCGGTACCGGCCCCTTCGTCGAGCATTATGCCACCGCCCCCTGCCCCTCCCGTGCAGGTAACAAAACGGCAGCGTCAGGAGACGTCTTCAGACGTCTCGCCGCCTGCCAAGCGCGCCGATCGCCCGGCTACCTACGCCGCAGCGACCACTGCCCCCGCACCGACCGGATCTCCTGTGGCCTCCACTTCGAGGGCCCCCTCGCCGATGGAGGCTACCACGGTAACTACCGCCTCTCCCGCAGCTAAAGTGACTCCACTGCCGCCGAAAGCAGCCCCCAGGTGCCCCCCACTCATAGTGGAGAAACTGGACGACTGGATCGGCCACTTCCGCCGCCTCAGGGACCTCCTGGGGCACCCCCCGAACGCGAAGCCGCTAGGACTGGGGGTAAAGTTCTCCCCACACAGTGAGAACGAGTAAAGTGTGTGCAGCGGTACCTGTCTGACCTGAGCAAGTCCGCTCAGGTCAGCTGGTACTCATACGCGCTACCCCAGGATCGAGGATTAAAGGTAGGCATACACGGCCTCCCGATCAATACGCCCACCGAGGAGATAGCAGCGGATCTCTCCACCAAGGGCTTCGTAGTTGAGCACGTGTCCCGAATACTTGCCAGAAGGGACCGTCCCGGTTGCTCCTACTTTGCCCTGTTGAAGCACACCCCGAACCTGGTACCAGGCATCTACCAGGTGAGAGAAATCTTAAATATGCCTGACATCAGGGTGGAAGCCTGGCGTGGGAAGAAAGGCCCTGCCCGGTGCCACCGCTGCCAGCAGTTTCGTCACTCTAGCCGGAACTGCCACCGGAAGCCGGCGTGTGTCAGATGCGGCGAGGAGCACGCCGCCGCCGACTGCCCCCGACCGCTAACGGACCTGCCCACTTGCGTTAACTGCAAGAGGCCCCACCCCGCCAACAGCCGCAATTGCCCGATCTTCCTCAGGGAGTCTCGGAACCGCCATGCGGGCTCTACTACCCACACAACCCGGACCACGAAACGGGTGCGCACCAACCAGGTGAGTGACGCCCCTACAATCTCCGAAAGAGAGGTCCCTCCGCCGCCACCCTCCGCCACTTCTCTAATGGCGGAGGCAAACGACCCCACCCCTCGTCCCGCTGCATCCACCGCCCCCCCCTCCTCGGCCCGGAAGCAGCGGAAACGAACCCGGACCCGGACCAAAAAGAGGGCCAAATCCGGCACGACCTCGAATGCCGCCACGGACTCGGAGTACGAGCCCCTCGCCCTCCCCCTTCCCCCTGTTGTTGTAGCCCCGCCGGCTGATGAGGTTATCCTATCGGCCCCCCCCTACCGCAGCGCACCCCACGCCCCACGCGTCCTGCGCGCACCAAACGCACCGTCCCGCCGGTCACCAAACCAGAGGTGACCGAGCTCTCTACCGAGCCCGCAAACCCGGCGGTCACTACCGCCATTTTGCCCCCTCGTGTCCCCCCTTCTTCCCGCCGCCGAGAGTCCCCCAGGACCACGGCCCAGCTTTTACAAGCCCTGCTCTCCCTGGCCATGGATGTCTTTAACAGAATCCTGGCCGGGGAAGAAATCCTACAGACCCTCTTGAAGGCCCTCCCTGAGGGGGCCACCCTCTTTGCCTCCCTAATCTCCAAATGGCTTCCCACGCCCCAGTCCACTTAAAGGTTGTCCACTGGAACGTCCGGGGGGTCCGCGGTACGGTGGCCCCAATCCGCCACCTCCTCCGGGAGTATGAGGTGGACGTCGCCTTACTTAGCGAAACCCTCCTGTCCCCTCGGGACCGTTTCAGTGCCCTCGGCTACCTTGTATATCGCCAGGACTTTCCGGGGGGTGAGCGGGTATGCAGAGGCCTCGCCGTTCTGGTCGGCAGGAAAATTCTGCACCAACTCCTCCCCCCCCCCCCTCCAGTTTCATCGCTGTACGCCCTTGGAGTGGAGGTGCTCCTCGGGTCGCACCGCACGCGCATCTACGCGTGCTACAAACCTCCGGGGTCGCGTTTAGATATCTCCGACATCCATAGGCTCCTATCAGAAGAGCCGACTGTGATTGCCGGAGATCTAAACTGCAAGCACCCCGGATGGGGATCCCGCGCTCCCAACTCGGACGGACACCGATTGTTCGCCGACTCAGAGCGAGTCGGGTACTCGGTAGTGGGAACCTACTATCCCACCCACTACCCCGAGACCCCCCGATACACTCCGGACGTCCTTGACGTGGCAATAGCTCACCAACTCCCGGGTGACCTCCACCAAGAGGTCCTCGATGTGGCCCACGGCTCTGACCACCTCCCAGTCTTAGCCACCATACGCGCCGCTCCCGCAAGCGTCCCCCCTCTTCCTCCCCGCCCAGTCCGCGACTGGGACGTTTTCGCTTCGCGGTTCCATGAGAGCACCCCCAATTTCCCGGTTGACTCTGCAGAGAACGTCGAATTGATGACTCTGCAGATCACCGAGGCGATCGTAGCCGCGATGAACGCGGCAACCCAGCCGCCTACCCACCGCCATTCCAAGCGGCCCACTCTCCCTCAGCACATCGCCGACCTTATTGGCGAAAAGAAGCGCCTGCGCCGAAGATGGCAGCTCAGCCGCTGCCCCACCCTGAAGACGCAGCTAAACCGCCTTACATCTCAGGTAAGAACTGCCCTTCAGGACCTGAACTCTGCGGATTGGACTCAACGCATCCTGGAGGCGGGTGAGGACTGGCCCTCCCTCCACCGCTTTTGCCGCAGCCTTACCGGTGTCACAGCCCCCGTGTGCCCCCTGTTCCATCCAGATGGCAACCTCAGGTACCGTGCAGAGGACAGAGCAGACATTCATGCCGAACACCTAGAGCGCCAATTCTCACCGCTGCCGACGACCGCAACGGAACACGCCCGAGCGGTCTCTGAGGAGGTAAAGGTTTTCCTTCTTTCCCCCTCCTCCCCCCCAAATTTCTCCTTCTCACCGAGGGAGGTCCAAAAGACCCTCCGGTGCCTTAAACTGAAAAAGGCCCCCGGTGCAGATGGAATTCCAAATTCCGCTCTCCGTCACCTTCCCTTCAGGACGGTGGCCGCCCTGACTCGCCTCTATAACGGCATTGTCAGGACCGGTCACTTCCCCTCCCCCTGGAAAATGGGTCTGGTAGTAACCATCCCCAAAGCCCACAAAAACTTAAGGAAGGCTGAGGGCTACCGGCCCATTACCCTCCTTTCCACCCTTTCAAAAGTCTTTGAACTCCTCCTTCTGAAACACCTTTCCCCTTACCTCCCTCCTCGTGAGGAACAGTTCGGGTTCAGGTCCAACCTGAGTACCACCCTCCAGCTGGTACGTGTTATTCACCACCTGTCCGTTGCGGCTAACAAAAAGGAATCGTCGGTAGCCGTATTTCTAGATATGGAGAAGGCGTTCGACAGTGTCTGGCATGAGGGTCTGCTCTACAAGCTCATCCGGGCCAACGTACCTCCCCCCCTGGTAAGGTTAGTGGCATCCTTCCTCTCCGGCAGGACCTTCAGGGTTCGCGTTGACGGAGTCCTCTCCAATGAGCGCCCCATCGCCGCAGGCGTCCCCCAAGGTAGCGTCCTCTCGCCAGGACTCTACAGCTTTTACGCCAGCGATGTGCCCGCGGACCGGGGCACCTCCGTGGCGTTGTACGCCGACGACACGGCGTACTTCTCCTCTTCGCTGACCACCGAGCATGCTGCCATCAAGATTCAGAGGACGCTGGATCTCCTCCCTGATTGGCTGAGCAAATGGCGACTCTCTGTTAACGCAGGTAAGTCCCAGGCGCTCGCCGTCAGCACGAGGTGCTCACTTCCGGCGCCTCTGAAGATTGGTGATGCTGTGATCCCGTGGGGGAGAACAGCAAAGTATCTCGGGGTCACGCTGGAGCGCCGACTCTTCATGGCCCCCCAGTGCTCATCGGCGGTGGCGAAGGCGAACGCGGCGATTGCGCTGCTGCGCCCGGCCTACGCGTCCCCGCAGATCCCCCTGAGGATGCGCATAGCCCTCTTCCGGACGTACGTACGGTCCCGCCTGACGTACGCGGCACCCGCGTGGCACCACCTGCTCTCTGCACCCCAGAAAGGGTTGCTGCAGAGAGCCCAAAACCGGGTGCTGCGCCGAATTGCGGGCGCACCATGGTACGTCCGCAACACCACAATTGCCAGGGACCTCAGGATGGAGAGCGTGGAGGCCTTTGTGGCCCAGCTCTCTGCCAAGCTGTTCGCGCGGGCGGATGCCTCGCGCTTGGTCGAATTGACCGACCTGGCGCCGTGGCATGCCCGCCCGCCCGACCGCCACCGCCTGCCGAGAGATGCCGTCCCTCCGGAGGACCCAGCGGAGCCACGCAGCCCGCCCCACCGCCCCCGAAGAGGAGGAGCCCAGGCGCACTGATGCGCCACACCTAGCGCAATGATGCGCTTTGGCGCAACCGCGCCACCACCACTGCGGGATTGAAATCCCCCCCCCCCCTACCTTTTTCCCCTTCGCCGGCAGACCAGATGCCGGCGAATCATGTCCAAACCGCGTCCGGGGCCTGACGAGTGGCAGCCCTATTGCCACCCCGTCGTCCCCGGGGCGTACCTTCCCCCCCCCGACATAAAAAGTCGGGGCCTGGAAGTTTTACTACTTTCCCCCTCTTTCCCCAGGTCGTTCGTTCCGCGGTCCGGTATACACGGCGCGTGAGGGAGTGGACCCAAACACGTTTCTCGGCCCCCGGGTCGGGACCCCCACACGCCGTTTGGAGCCGACCGCTGGTCTCGGTCGGGCCTGGATTGGCATGACGACACTCCCTTTGTTTGTTGGCTGCCCCCCCATGGGTTTCCCCCGCGTTCTGCCGCGGGGGGTCTTCCCTCAAAAATCAATGGCTCATGCGCCCAGTATTCGTACTGGGCGCGTCATCTCCACCCCAAATAGAGGGGCTATGCCCCTGGGTTTGGTTTCCGCCCAAGGCCCTTTTCAGGGGCCCGGCGTCGAGCGAGAAGAGTCTCCTTCTCTCATGCTATATCGCAAATAATCTTTCGACATATTCTTACAATCTCACTAGTTATATTACGATCTAACGGTTATTACAATTTTACGGTGACAAAAGTGTTAAATATATACTTCCAGTTGTCTGGTCCCCGTAACACAAGTTCGTCGAGTACTTAGTACAGGGCTATATTGGAGTGGTGTGAAGCGCCCGTAGACATTATTGTTATTATTATTATATAGTTAGAAGGTATAGGTAGGTGTAGGTGTAGGCGTAGATGTAGGTGTAAGTGTGGGATGTATGTAGGTAATTATTAATTTGTTCCAGTTCATAGCTAAGACAAAACAATGTCAATGTTTTTTATGTTATTTCTATTTATATTATTTCGTGGAAAACTTGAGTCCTTAAAGAATTACTTCGGAACAAATTCAAGATTGTCTCAAGTTGCAATCTAAATAAGAGTAAGATAATATTGAAAAAAATTCTATTTCAAATAAATTGGATAATACGAACATATGAGTTCATTCGTTTGTGTTTAACAAGGCCGAACCTTAATCATATTATTTCCAAAAAGACCTTCAAACTTACATGTAAGACTTAATATTTTTGAAACATTTAACCGACCTCTAAAAGGAGGAGGTTCTCAATTCAACGGTACACTTTTTTGCCTTGATAATCCGCCAATTATGACTTCCAGCGTAAAAACTTAAATATTCAAACAGCACTGGAAACTAAAAAAATATTTTTTTTAAATCTTAAAATATTATATTTCCCTTTTCACCAAACCAAAATTTACCTATTTCCCCGCACAACCTTTTATTTTGTAGTTTGTACCAGCCCAATCATTAGCCAGAAACAAAGATAAATACTAAACCTAATTTTTAAAGTTTCACTGAAAATGTGTTAGATGCTATCTATCTATACATATAAAATGCTTTGTCCTGAATGACAGACTGACTGACGGATCAAAGCACAGCCTAAACCGCTGATCGTAGAGACCTGAAACTTGAAGGGTATGCTGTTTGTATGACGAAGGCATCTGATGAGAACGGATTTTCAGAAATTCGACTCCTAAGGGGGTGAAAAGGGGGGAAAAAGTTTGAATAGGGCAACGTGATTCCTTGGTCCAATCTACTTCAAATTTGCTATACGAATGAAATGGAACCCAAAACAATGACTTTTACATTTTTTTCTGTTTGTCCGTACGTTTGTGCGCGCTAATATCATAAACTACTGAACGGATTTTGATGAAATTTATTATCGTAATAGTTTATGCTTTGGATTAACACATAGGCTACTTTTTATCGCGGAGAAATGTACGGTTGCTGCGATATTTACTTTTGTGCGTACGAAGTCAACGGCTTAACCGATTTAATTGCGATTTTCACTAATGCTTATAAGATAGCTCCACTTAAAATTTTGTGTATTTCATTTCAATCGGTTCATAAGTAAAAAAGTATTATCGAAAATTAAAATAACATCCTACTTAGTATAAAATGCTATAGATTAACCAGACATTCGAATTGGCTAAAACTTTTTCTAATATTACGTAATCATTAATGTGTATGATTCTATGAGGAATTAGTGAGAAGCTTGATGGCTTTGCGGTCGTAGCACTAACTCATGTTAAGGCACTCCGGGTCGTGGTCCCAAATATGATGGGTGACCACAATCACAAATAATTTTATTAAGTTCACCTTCAAAAAAAAAGTCCACACGTCTAGTGCCTAACGTTTTCCTATTCAAAAGATCTTCGAAATCGTTAAAACGTTAATTATCGATTACAAGGAAACCCTTACTTTCTATCATACCTAAACACGAAAGTTTGTATGTATGTTTACTCTTTCATGTAATAAGTACTTAACAGATTTTTATGAATGAAAGAATGATGAAGAATTTGGTGTGGTAGTAGTTTATCCACAATTAACACATAGGCTACTTATTATCGCAGCATATTAAGTTTTATTTATGGTACGGTCCCCGGTAGATTTCTTTTTGAGTGTATGAAGTCGCGGGAAACATCTAAGTAAATAAAATACAGCTGACACGGCTGTGCAGTGCCCACACCATAATATGTCAAAGGGAAGCCACTCGATAGGCATCGACTACGGCAGTGCCGAGGCGCTTGATCATCTTCTTCTTTACAAATTTTGCTTCGATGGATCGTCTGATGGCGAGCGTCTAAGCCAGGGGTCTCCAAAATTTCCAGCCTTAGGGCCATACTGATTACTCCAGTAAGTTCCGAGGCCCAAAATTTTTTTTCGGCAACAATTATCATTGTTGCCGGTGGTAAAAAGTGAAATAGTCCACTGATAAAAAAAAAGTACGAAAAAGTACGCAACGTTTAAAAAAGGCTGCAAATAGAACTAAAGTCCGCAAAACGGCAACACTGCATATTATTAATTTTCCTGTCATTATCTGTAATTTCTTGATTAGTCGTAGAGTACGAGCCATGAGGAGTAACGTGACACGACATCTGGTGGACACAAGCGGAAATAGGTAGTACCTTCTATCGCTAACAGATGGCGCTAGTAGCACGTACAGAATAATCTCGTTGGTTCGAGAAAGTTCTGGTGTCTTCCACTCACTTCTAGATGGCAGTAATTGGAATATATAAGAAGGCTAGTGGCGCAACCACAAGTCACTTCCTATGACACTGTTGTGAAATAAAATCGTGCGCACCTCCTTAAAACGTGTTTGTGCGTGTTTAAGTTTAAGACATCTTTGTAACAGTATTTTGATTTGAATTGTTGCTTTTGTGTGTGGTTTAGTAGTATGGAAAAGAAGCGAAAAATTAATAGTGAATGCAGAATTACTCAAAATATACAGGAAGTTTGCGGACAGAAAAATTCTAAGCTATGAAGCGCGGATTGAAATCGAAGCAATCTTCATTTACAAAACTCAAAACTGAACAAGAGGCTGCAACTCGTGCCAACTTACGTGTGGCTCTTGAAATTGCAAAACGTGGAAAACCATTCACCGATGGAGAAATGATCAAAGAATGCATAATTGCAATAGCCGAAGAAATGTGCCCTGAAAAGGTAAATTTATGAAAAACTGTCAGTATGTCAGCAAACACTGTGGCTCGAAGGGTAGAAAACATCGCTGAAAATATATCCTCTCAACTGTTCGACAAAAATGGACATGTTGAGTGGTTTTCTTTGGCCTTGGATGAGTCAACGGATGTGTCAGATACTGCTCAGGTGTTGATTTACAACTATGGCACAACTACTGGTACAGATATTTTTAAAGGAGTTGAAATAGCTATTAATCAAAAGAACCTTCGATGGAAAAACTTGAAATGTATTACAACTGATGGAGGCAAAAAAATGAGTGGGAAAGATAAAGGAGTGGTCGCTCTTGTGTCAAAGGCTGTAGAAAATGACGGTGGTTCAAAACCATTAGTCTTACATTGTATCAAAAATCAACAGTCTTTGTGCGGAAAATGTTTGGATATGTCTGAAGTTCTGAAACCAGTCATATCAACTGTTAATTTTATCAGATCTTTTGGGCTGAATCACCGACAATTCTGACAATTTATTGAAGAGATTGGAGAAAATGACTTACCTTATCATACTGCCGTACGTAGGCTTAGTTGTGGGAAAGTCCTTCAGCGCTTTTTTGAACTTCGAGCAGTGATCGAAATTTTTTTGGATGAAAAGCATCGCCCTCTTACTGAATTACAAAACAACGCATGGCTGTGGAAGTTAGCATTCTATGTTGATTTGACAAAACATGTGAACGAACTGAATTTGAGATTGCAAGGAGAAAACCAGCATCTTCCTGATTTATACACTAATATTAAATCATTCCGGAAGAAATTGATACTGTTTCAATCACAACTACGAAGTAAATGTTTTTCACATTTTAAAACATGTGAAATATTCAGCCACACCACTGAGACTGAGTTTTCTATCGATTTTGCAATCGAAACTTTGAGTGCTTTGAAAATAAATTTTGATACTCGTTTCTCGGACTTTGATGCCATTGCGAATCAAATTAAGATTTTTCAGAATCCTTTTGATACTGACATTGAAACCCTAGCCCCGGAACTTCAAATGGAAATGATTGATCTACAGTGCAGTGATATAATTAAGAACAAATATCAAAACTCATCTTTGTTGGAATTTTATAAGGGTTACTGACACAATTTGATAATTTGCATAAATTTGCTCGTGGGCTGTTTTCTGTTTTTGGTACTACTTATTTGTGTGAGAAGACAAGATTTCCCTTTGACTTAAACCGTTTTTATTAAAACCTCATATCGTAAAAAACCCAATTGAACACGGGCGACGCCGAGGACAGAAGCTAGTATTTGATAATTATCATCCTTTTACAAAATAAGTCCCAGAACTTTAATATTGTGTGCAGAATTTTGTATCCGTCTAATTTGAGCAAAACAAACTGTTTAATTTAAGCTCTAAGCTGTAACCTCCAAATTAACTTATCTGCTGTTAGCTGCATCTAATTGAAGCTGTTCCAACATAAAGCTTGGCTGAAGTCCAGCTCAACAATATGCTGAGTGTCGTTCAGACTTGCCTTTTTACGTACAAGAGAAGAAGTCGATGCCAATTGACTAGTGGACAAAATAGTTTTCGATAATTATAATTATATAAACCTATTGACGATTAAGGCCAGACGTTTGGGCCCTATTCGTTGGCCCCTATTTAATTAAAAAGTCTTTATACCACGTCAGTTGGTCTCGCGGTAATACATGACAAATAAACTCAGGAAATAAACTAACATTACAAAATGGCACCCTGAATTATAATTTTCACTGCAGTTGAATGTAGCTGTTATTTCTTCAAAGCTAGTTCTTTGGTAAAGTATATATTTTTATCTCTTTGTTTCGTCTATATAATAATACCTATTTAATTAATTTCAAGAGTATTTATTCTAACTAGAACTACATTTACGTTTTAAAAGGCTAATTATACTGCTTTGAGTTATTTAAACTCTATAATTACGTTCTCGTAAATGTGAAAGTTTATGGGGTTGGGTGTTTGTGATTCTTTGAAGCAAAAACTGTTAAACAGATTTTGATGAAATTGAATATGGAAGTAGTCCAGGCTCTGGATTTAAAAAAAAGTTATATTTTAACCCGGAAAAGTACAGTGTTCCCTTGGGATACCGTATTTACGCAGGCGGAGCCGCGGGAAAAGGCTAGCTTTGAAATATATTACAGAACCTTATAAATTAAATACTCTAATCATAATATGTAGATCTATTGTTTTAATTTATTACGTAAAACTTGGCTTTTTTTGGTGTATATACTTGTACTGTATATACCTGTTGGTGGTGACCTATATTTAAATCGAGGATTGCGTATATACCAAAATAAATACGTACTATGATGACGACGTACTAGGAAATTTCACGTTAACCTAAATATTTGAAGCTCTAATAATTTTGGCCATTTATTTGTCTCTTTTATATTAAATTAACTATTCACTGAAATAAGACGATACGATTTCTATTTTGACACCACGCAAACACAGCCTGAAACCTGAATGGTTTCCGATGTGTCGGGTCTTTGTGTATTTTGTTTCTATTTTAAGACGCGCTATTTTACTTGGCATCTTTATTTAGTTTAGTCTATACATTCCTTATTTTTTCTATATTCTCCTAATAAAAAGTAAGATATAAATAGCAATTAAGAACCACTGCGGTTTCTCCCATGATACATACAGTCTTATTTGCTATTCTAAGTCTAGTATAAGTAATATTTTATATATTTTAACATTTATTTTTGAGAATGTTACTTAATTAAAAACAGTTTGGAACCACATAGAATTTGTTTATTTGGCTTTCTGCATGAATGTTTTAATTTTTATTTAATAATAATATGATTTGGATTGATATATTTATCCGAAAACTAATCATAGTCAAATGTATATTTAATCTCATCTTAATCTCTCATCTAATCAATCTAAAGACGAACGAGACATTTGAACGATCGGTGTTATTTAATAAAATATAAATAATAATTAAATATCTATCATTGGACAAAATATAAACCAAATCTAATCTAATCAAATATAGGTATTTGTTACAAATTAAATTAGAAAAAAATTGATTTATCCAATTTTATCCTGCGAAATTACAGAAATTTTTGTTCGCTCGCTCCACTCGCTCGCTCCGCTTCACTCGCTCACTCTTAATGTACAAAACATAATATTATCCTTATAATATATTTTGCGCTATTGTTTTTATTTAAAGAATACTCACTTTCAAATAGCTATTTGGTATAAATTTGAACCAGAACAATTGTAAAAAAATACTCTTGATTAGTATAAGAAGAGTAATTTTGAGAAGGAAGTTATTAAGTCCAGCACTGTAAATATCATAGACATAATTTACACATTTCTATTACATATCTAAGAGGCACAAGAACCCTAAAAAGTGAAACAAACAAATTTTAATATTATGAATTATAGTTGATCTCTAGTATGTATATAACATGCATAATATAGTAGAGAAACACTGATAATTTTAGAGGTTTCTAATGTCGTAAATAAACACATTTTTTGCGCTTACATTGCAAACGCTGGCTGAACCCTACGAGATAGATTCAAATAATATACTACAGTATTGTACACCTTAAAAAGGTGTCCAAAAAAGTCCGCGATGATATATATCTATCTCTTAGTGATAACCCACAATAACCATTTTGTATCCTTTACTTTTTACGAGAAATAATGGCTTATTTACGAAGCTATTTTAAGGAATACAGCATTAATCCTTATCCAATTAGGTATCATTATCCTTATCCAAATATATTGTGCATTTAATATAGATCAATTTGGCCCTACAATTACAGCATGTAATTTAAATTAATATTTTCGAAGATATTACAGATTTAAAATGCAGGGACATAGCGGCTTACTTAATAAAACTAGCTGCCCGTACCCAGTTCATACTTATTATTATGTATGGTATTTTTAGAAGCTATTAGACGGATACAGTATGATCTTTATCAAATTAAATAAGTTACTCACTTCAAGCATTTTATACATATTCAAGTAGCCCTAGACAACGTTTGACCCAGACAGCCCTACAATACAGTCTAAAATAATATGTTATATTAAGAAGACATGGTAAAATTTATATTCAAGCGCGTCGAGGTGATAGGGTCCCATGTTTACCCATTAGGTACGAAACCCTAAAAAGCATTTTTAATATTAATTTTCATTTTATTATATATATTTATTATTTCAATAATAATATTGTATACAGAAGTATATTTGCAGTAAGTAGAGTTATTTGCTGAAGAAGTTTTTTCTCCATGAACACATTCCACGCGGGCGAAGCCGCGGGCAAAAGCTAGTATTTATTAAGGAAACGAAGGACGCATTGAAGCTCCCGAATTCCTTACAAGCCACGTCTTATACGTTGCGTATTTGAAGAATCCCCCGCAAATCGCAATACTTCGGCTTACAATGATTTCTTTATTCCATCTTACCCTGAACATTCTTCACTTTATTGCCTCGGGGATATTTCTGCGAATGTTTTAGAAAATTTACTCGAGTTTTTTTAATACTGCCCGGGATTATTGTACAACGCAAATGCGATGTCATTTTTAGGGTTCCGTAGTTCACGTTTCAGGACCCTTATGGTTTCGTCATGTCCGTCCGTCCGCCTTTTTAGGCCCACCGTCCAAACGGTAAATACTTGAAAGATGAAAATTTGCATGGATATGCGTATTTACTACGCCCGTGATAAAGTGAAAAGCTAATCTCTGGCTCCAAAAATCTGAAAAAAATCAAAAGGAATATTGTAGGCTGTTTATGGTAAAGCGTTTGTCACATTACTCTATACAATATCGCTTATAGCGCACGATAATGTGAGATGCACGCTTTTATGTAGTCGGCATATGAGCGTTTTTACATTGATTAGTTCCCATGTCAAATATAGCGCGAATGTGTAATGTAATGACAAATACAGCTATGTGTAAAAATGTAAAATATATAGCTGCCTCTCACATTATCGCACCGTATAGCGAGGTCTGAAAAGAGCTTAAGATGTCCTCCATGAATGCAGAGTGAAATATGTATATAGTATAAATATGTGAGGTTACATCCGTGTGCCATCACATATATTTTTGTGTATACTTTGTGACGATTACCTTCTGAGTGATGTCTACATGGTGGCTCTAGAGACAATCTTTGTTAGGCGTTTGTGAGTAATCCAGGCACCGTTGGTAACGTGCGTCTGCTGAGTCGTGGATGAGCTTCGAGTCGTGCATATTCCACCATATTAACACGCCGAAGATCTGGTATAGCCAGTAATCATGGATCCTGGAATCAATGAATAAAATAATATTTATGTTAACAATATAAATAAAATTAATAAGATGTGTGAATTTACTGTGACTAAACAATCAAATTCGGTCAAAGGCCAAAATTGGGCCTTGCGCCTAATCCGAATAATTTACGGAATAGTTTCTTATTGTGGTCAGCCTGCTAGTCCGAACCGAACCGAAAATACAAGTAGGCTCTTTATTGGACCATCACCATCGTCTACGCCGTCATGTAAGCCATGATTTAACCTCTATATAGAGCAAGTTTCCTTACCTGACTTGTTAATTCATTCTTCTACTGCTGATTGAATGGCTCAGTTGAGAATATTCCTATCCTAAAATAGCCTTGGGACTAGCAGGCTGACCACAATAAGAAACTATTCCGTATATTATTTGGATTAGGCGCAATGCTCAATTTTGGCCTTGACCGAATTTAATTGTTTAGTCATACTACATTCACACATATTAATAATTTTAATTATATGGTTAACCTAAATATTATTTTATTTATTGATTCCAGGATCCATGATCACTGGCTGGCAGGCTATAACCAGATCTTCGGAGTGTTAACATGGTGGAAGATTATCGACTCGAAGCTCATCCATGATTCAGCAGACGCGAGTTACTAACGGTGCCTGGATTACTCACAAACGCCTAACAAAGATTGTAGAGAAGATCATAATATAGAAGAGTAAAAGTATCATAAAATAGGAATTAATATAAAACGGAGGAACAAATAATAAAATCCTGCTCGACCTAATAAATACCTTGGCTTCATAGAAAATCGGCATAAAATATCGCTTGTGCCGTGTATCGCGGGATTTTAAGGGCTGTGAACGCATTTGTAATCCCTCTAAATCTAACTGTCTTCCTACACAAAATAATAATAATAATTGCTTCAACGCCGATATTTTTGGCGGTGGCTGGTTTCGTTAAAACCTGTCCAGCTACGCAGGAATTATTTTCAAGTACCCATGTGTCTGCACAATACACAAGAGCACTCTTTTTCCTAAGCACAATTTGAAACTGAATTTGAAGTAATAATTCTCAACCTTCAGTGGTCGATACAGAAAAATACTCACAATGTAGTGTAAGAAAAACCATAGGTAACATGTTGTATAACTTAATAACAAAAGAAGGGAAATCGTATACCTAACTGATCCTTTGGTCTAATTTACAAAACGTCCATGGCCACAGTTTACACCGTCTGTAAACGTTTATATTGTACTGGTTTATAGTTCTATATAAACATCCTAATACGGGGCTATCACGAAGTACGTATTCGTAACGTTATCTAAAGAGAATTTTATGAAAATCATGAAAGCGCCTATACAATTGACATTCGAAAATGTTACGAATTTGTGCTTGTCAATTCCTAATTCTTACCCCTCTGATGACTGAGAATAATAAGTGATTTGGTGATAGTTCCAATAGCGACGTTTAAAACAGCTTATTAAATAGTTAGACATTCCATGCTAATGTACTCTTTATTACTTTAAATATAATTGAGAAGGAGATTTGTAATAGACAAACTACACATAAAGCTAAATACTTATCCGCAAATAACAGTTGTATTTTAACGTCCTACTACTGTTATAAATGTGAAAGTTTGTGAGGATGGATGAATGGATTTATGGATACATGTATACCTACTGAGTGCAATTGCAAACCGTCGGGAGAAATATATGGCATATTTTGTATCAACAAAGTAATCTACATACAAAATTTTTTGTGTCAAAGTTTTGTGTTGGAAAATTAAAAAAAAAACATTAATTTTGGTCACCCTTAACAGTGGAGGCGTGAAAGTAATTGTTAATATGCATGAATTCTGCGCGCCCTCCCTGCACGCCGCGCGACGCCCACTGCGTATGACTAGGTTTGAATTTTTTGCATTTACAATTTTATAGAAATAAATATTGTTTATCGGTATTGACAAAGGAAAAACGTTTGCAACAGTCGGAGGACTTTAAAAAAAACAGAAAATGTTGAATTATTTATGAAATTTAAACTTATTTAAATTACAATTGAATTATCTTAAAAGCGACTGTCCTAATCGAAGTGGGATTAAGAAGTGTTACAATAATATGTTAAATTAATAACTGGGAATAAAACAATGGGGACCTAAAAGAATAACCTATTGTAAGGGATTCGGCGAACTAGCTGGCCACCGTCGATTGGAAACTTAGAGAGTTGGGGAGTCAGCTGCTTCCATACTAATTTAGGGTTCCGTAATTCCTCCACCCCTAGAAAGGCAACTATTTGAGAACGCGGAGTGAAAATGTTGCCGGTATATTTTTACTATCTGGGCTTTCGTCACTATTGCCATCTTCTATTTTATCTTCTTTATTCGGCTTTTCTGGCTTTTTGTTCATTTTGTAGAAGTATAATACGATGATAAGTACACCTGTACTTAATAACAGCAAATATAATGGTATAGTGGTATTTTTGCATTATAACCTTTTCTTGAATTCTATGCATTCCTTGAAGATTTACTGAAGATATGTTTAAAGTTGTATAAAGGCGAGCGATGTTATCTGGAATCTTCATTAATTTAAGGGGCCGTCCTTTCAATTCATTATTCTCATTGACCCATATGGTGAAATCTTCGGTTATTAATTTACATTTAACTGGGATATATAATAGGTAACTTCCTTTCAGCTTAGTGAACTCCTGGTTGTTGCATGAAATCTGTACTTTTTGTTCGTGTGGGAATGATACTAGATAATGCATGTCGTCCAATTTTTCCATAGAGTCTCGTATAAGATTTATGGTAGCTAAGTGGCATGATTCCCGTAGAACTTGGTTGATGATAAGGTCGTGAATACAATCTGTTTTATGTTCGAAGACGGTGATTTAATTCTATTTCACAGAGATACCAGTTACTATACTTCGGGTATTCAGCCTCTATGTACACGAATGATATCTCGTTAGTTGCAATGAAAGGAGAGGGCGGAATGAGAGCCTGAGCCTTCCAATTTGGTATCACTGCTAATCTATATAAAGTAAAACTATCCTAAGAAATAATAGGAAATCTAAATATGAAAACTACTTGTCTATTAGAATAATAGGAACCAAGTTTTATAACGTCATAGTAATTTCTTAATTCTTTTAAAATTTTATCTTCTCCGTAAATCGATTTTACTTTATTAACCATTAAGCCTAATCACATCTACTATACAACATCTAATCTAATAAAATCTATACTAATCATCGAATGATGCATGCTCGATGCATAAACAAACGCTAAACTATTTTCTATTCTTAATAACTCATTTAATAAATCATCTATATTCTCTGTTAAAACTACTAAAAGCTGAGCAAACTTTGCATATTTAATTAAACTTAAATCATTAATCATGTTACTATCTATAATTGAAATTAAAGTACTATTAATTTTACTTTGTATATCTACTAATTGCCTTAATACATTACTATATTTCGTAATCCATTCCTTACTTATACTTAATTGATTATTCATTTAATTACTTATTTTATCTTGATTTTCCTCCAAAAGTTTTATAGCTTCGTTATATTTTAAAGCATCAGTATAGTCTTAATTTCACGTAATACTTTTAATAACTGTTCCAAGACCATCAATAATTCCTCTTTTAGCTCTAGAAGATTCTAATGATTTAACTTGAATAAATATATTATCTAATTTTTTAAGCAAGTATTTTATCTGAATTTCATAAACTGCATGTGTCATTAGTCAATTGGTTCCCAAAGTTTCGTAATTAGTCTTGTAAAGTATGAATTTTGTCTTCTATTTCGTCAAATCCTATATACTGAATAAATGTATGGTAATGTGAAGTAATCTTCATTTGTCCAAGTCTGTACGGTAGTAGTCCAGGTCCATCATCAAGACTTTCAATTTTGGTTTCTTGAAGATGTGCCAGGGGTATTATCATTAGCATCAGCGTGAGTATCCTGCAACAAATTTGCTGCTTTAGGAATCTGTTTTAAACGAGATTTTGCAACGGGGCCTCGTTTCTTTTTTGTGTATATGTGTATAGGTAAGTCTGTAAGAACTGTATCATGTGTGTAACGTGGGGCTGTCTAGCGGCTGATGGATTTCTAATAAAAATCTTTTCACTTGGATGCATATTCTAATTCAGGCTCACGTGTTCTATTGCTATTTTCTATTAAAGCTTATCTATCGCTAAGAGATAAACTATTAACTATGTCTAGACTTTTTGCATCTGTTCTTTATGAATTTGTAAGTATTGTTGTAATATTTTTTGAGTTACGTCTATGTCTAAGCAGTCTCTCGGATCAAAATGTCTATTTAAAAGGTCAAAAGGTCTGCATCTGCTAAAACTATGTATAGAACTATTGTAAGCTATTAATGCATAGAGCATGAGGTTCACTACTGGACTATATTTAAGTTGTAATTTTAGAAGTCTAATGTGTTATAGAAGGGTTGATTGTAATTTTTCTATATTTCCATTATCGTTAGGTGAGTGTGCTAAAATTTTATGATGTTTAATTTTGTGAACTCGGGTAAATTCGTTAAATAACTGATTTGTAAATTCTGTTCCATTATCTGAAAAAATAGTCAGTGGTACACCGTGGTGTGTGCAATATTTTAATATACTAATTGCTGTTCCATCACGTAGGTAATATGCTTATCCGTAGTTAGTGAAAACGTCAATGAATGTAACATATTTTACATTGTCTATAGTCAGTAAATAAAGTAGATATAAATTTAGTTCTTTCGGTTTTCATTTTTGGCCAAAAGTAGTTCCTAGGTAAATCTAAATAAGTTTCATTAATTCTGCTTTTCATTTTCATTCATTTCATTCATTCATTTTCATTCATTCATTTTGTTTTTCCGTCATGATAATGCTTAAATATTTCTTGCTGCCTAAGGTATTCTTTAACACTTTCTATTTCTTTTTTAACTAAAACAAGATTCATTGAAGAACATTTTAACTTTTTCTGTAAAATTGGTATAATAGTATACCTTTCTGAAAGAGGGTTAACTAATATCACTGTTTTAATTTTAGGACTAATATATTCTTTAACTGCATTAATTAAGTCTAATTCTAAATTTGTTCTATCTAACTGAATACTAACTCTTGTATGATTTTCAAATGGCTTGGTTACTACTGGTTTTCTTTTTACTCCGTCTACTAATGTAAAAATTATTTGTCTATGGAACTTATTAAGAGGATCGTCAGTTATGGGTATGCTAAGGATGGGATTTTAATTACTACTATGTGCTGTCATAGTTGAAGAATTCGACCTTTCTATTGCAGTTACTGTTGAAGAATTTTATTTGTCACTAGCAGTTTTTGTAGAAGAATTTGATGGCCTACGTATTGTATTAGATGGATTTCCTAACAATGAATTTAATTCGTCTATTTCTTGCATTAGTGAATTAGTTTCTTCTGTATGTATTTCTATTCTAGAAAGAGCGTCTGCGTTTGTATTTTTTTTTCCTTTCTTAATAATAACGGTATAGTCGTATTCGCTTAAACGTAACCTCCATCGTGTAAGTCGTGAATTTGGTTCTTTTAAATTCATCATCCACTGTAAGGGTTTATGGTCTGTAATAATTTCAAATTTCCTTCCGAGTAAATATGGTCTAAAGTATTTTGTAGCCCAGACTATTACCAAAAAGCTTTTTCTCTATGATACTATAATTTTGCTCACTGGTATTAAGAGTTCTAGATGCATAACAAATTGGTCTATCAGCTCCTATTGGGTCTTGAGAAAAATAGCGCCTATGGCTACGTTAAAAGCGTCTGTAGTTTGTAGCGATTTACGACCTCTTGATATGTAAGTCCTTCTTACGTTTGAGTGGTAATGATAATAATACAGCAGCAATTCTTATATTCTCCTTTATTGGTGCTTATCACAGATACGTATTACAAAAGAGATATGTCTAACATATATACTACAGTCTACACTGAGAATAGCCTTTTACTTATCTAAAATAAAACTAACTAAATTGGCTTTACTTCATGACATCTGTTAATGTCAAAAATGACATTGACACTTACTTTTGTCAATATGCAACATCTCCCTTTTCGAGAAAAAAGCAAACTTATATTATAAGTACATAACTAATAACAATACATTACTTATCTACTCAAATTTCTCATGTATATACAATTTAGGACGTCTCACACTTCTACCAGACCCGGTTACGAAACCGGTATTATCTAGACTCTCCATAGGAACACAGTTATCATCGATAATGCAATTTTGAACAGGACCGTTTCCGAGTTGTGCCGAACTCATGGGATCTATACTATCCTGCATGGGAGGCATATTGTCAGTGCTGCCGTTGCTATAAAAAGAAGGTGGAGGATTTGTTTCTTTTAAATTCTTTTTTCAAGGTCTAATGTGTCCACTATTCCTCCTATACACAACACCATTTGGATCCACAACATAATAAAATCTACCACATCATAATTTCTCTTTAATTATTCCCGGAGACCAAAAGGATTTAGGATTTTTTTTGAAGTAAATGTCATCTCCAGGCTGAAACTCATAAGATGTATACTTCGCATTCCTGTCAAAATAAAAAGACATTTTGTCTCTGCTTTGTCTATGACATCTTTCAAACGTCGAAAATTTTACAAGCTTTGGTTTAAGTTTTTTGTTTAGAATTGGTAAATTTACTCGCAAGTTTCTAGACATTAATAATGCGGCCGGACTGGGAAAATCTCCCTTAGCAGCGTTGCGGTAGTGTAATAACGCCAAATGTATATCCGAGCCATCTTCCTTGCTTTTTTATATTTATATTTATATTTATATTTATATTTATATTTATATTTATATTTATATTTATATTTATATTTATATTTATATTTATATTTATATTTATATTTATATTTATATTTATATTTATATTTATATTTATATTTATATTTATATTTATATTTATATTTATATTTATATTTATTTATTTATTTAATTTAAAAAGAAATATTTTCAAATTAAGAAAACAACTGAATATTACATTTTATGCAATTGTTTTAATTTTATTCAAATACACCTTATCTGGAGCGAACTTCGAGTATATCTTCCTTCTGAGTTTGATTTAAAATTTCATTGAAATACTGTTTTTTGTTAGTTTTTTTTTTAATCGCGTATCTTTTTGGAGTTGAGGACTGAATTATGCCTGACTTAGCCCCAACGGAGATTGTCAGGGCACTCGCAATGCGAAGAAATGGTCAAACCTACAGAGTGATATCCAGATATCTTCGTCGACCAGTTTCAACGATCCATCGCAGTATCCAACGGTTCAGGGAGACCGGTACTTATGTGAGAAGAGCAGGACAAGGCAGAAAAAGACACACTTCGAGTAGGGATGATCGTTTCATTCGGCTTCGTGTACGTAGGAACCCCCGTTTGACGGCCGTCCAAGCCCGACATGAGTTAGAAGCAGTGCGGGGTGTAACCGTAAGTGAGCGTACGGTACGAAGAAGGTTCGAAGAAGCTGGTTTGGGTTCATTTGTGCCCGCCAAGGCTCCAAGGCTCGAGGTAAATCATCATAGAAACAGGTTAACTTTTGCTCAGGAACATCGACTTTGGAACGCGGACCAATGGAGTAAGGTATTGTTTAGTGATGAGTGCAGAATTCTCTTAAATCAAATTGACGGCAGGCAAAGAATATACAGACGCAAAGGAGAACGATACATTCAGACAAATTTTGAAACTACAGTTGCATACGGTGGTGGATCAATAATGGTTTGGGCGGGCATTTGTTTGGGAGCTCGCACAGACTTGGTAGTGATTGACAGAGGGAGTCTGACTGCAGACCGCTATATTAGAGAAGTTTTAGAAGAAAATGTCGTACCGTTTGCCCATATATCAGTGACGATTTTGTTTTTATGCAGGATAATGCTCGGCCGCATACCGCTCGGGTAACTCAAGCTTATCTTAATGGTATGAATATCACTGTTATGGAGTGGCCGGCGAGATCACCGGATATGAACCCAATAGAGCACGTTTGGGACTTGCTGAAAAGAATAGTTAAGTCCAGAATTCCAGCTCCTGCCAACGTGGGTGAACTGCGAATCGCCGTAGTTGAGGAATGGCGGAGACTATCCCAGGAGACCATCGATAACATCATTCTCTGTATGCCTAGACGGGTAGAAACTTTAATAAGAGCATGTGGAGGAAATACGCGATATTAATCACCATTTTTCTAATTTAATTAATTGTTATTTTAATATTAATTTTCACTTTTCCCGGTTACATGAAAAGTTTAAAAATGTACCATTTTTCACAAAAAGCCTTTACTCGCAAAATCTGTTCTTAATGTGATCTCATTTTAAGTGAAACAAATGAAACTTTAAATAACAAAAGAAGTGTAGTAAGTAGATTTTAAAATAAAACCATATTTTTTTAATTATGGACCTTTTTTTTGTGTTCCGCTAAATATGCCGGTGTGTTTACTTTACATTTTTCGAAACAAGTTACGTATTCGTCATTTAAAATAATTTTTCTACCTTTCTTTAAGCACAGTGATAAGGGTTTTGTTAATTTTACAAATTCTGGAATAAATTTACGATAATAACCAATTAAGTCAAGAAATTGCTTTATTTATTTGGTGGTTTTAGGTATAGGATAATTTTTAATTGCACAAATTTTTTCTGGATTACGTTTTCACATCTGAACTAATAATGTGACCTAGAAAAGCTGCTTCTTTTTTGAAAAGTTTGGATTTGTCCATTTGGATTTTAAAATTAGATTCGCGGAGTCTCTGAAATACTTTTCGCAAATGAATTATGTGTTCTTGAAGTGAAGTACTAAAAACGATAATGTCATCGATATATACCAAGCAAATAGAGTTTTGAAGACCTTTCAGTACGTCGTCCATTACGCACTGAAAAGTTGCTGGAGAATTTTTTAATCCCATGGGCATTCGAAGAAATTCGCCTACACTTGCACCTACCTACCCTACACTTGCCTAATTTATCTAATACGTCGTATATATTAGGCATCGGATATTTGTCGTCTTTTGTTTTTTCATTAAGCTTACGGAAATCAACTACTATTAGCCATTTTTCCTGAAGCGTCTACCTTTTTTGGCACTACCCAAATAGGCGAGCTCCATGCCGAATTCGAAGATCTTATTATTCCTTGCTGTAACATTTTATTTATCTGTCCTTGTACTTCGTCTCTATGTATATACGGGTATATATAGGTTTTGGTATGAATAGGAATTTCGTCAGTAGTATTAATTGAATATTTTATTCTATTTGTAAAAGTAAAGGGTTCTCCCTGTAAGTAAAATACGTCGGCATATTGTGAACAAAGTATAGAGTTACTTTTTTATTTCCTCATAATTAAAGTGTTCTTGTACGTAAACGTGCTAAAACTTCTTTGACTCTTTTTGGCTGATCGGATAATTTAGTTTCAAAATTATTTAATTCTGCTGAGGCTGCTCTATCCATTGAGAATATAATATCATTTTTACTAGGGTTAATTATTTCAACTATATCCCTGGTAGGGATAGGGATCCCTGGTACCCTTTTACAGTAGTGAGGCATTCTCTAATTATACAACCTGAATTTTTTTGTTCCTCAATGTATGCTTTTCCATTATGAAAATTAATAGGAATTTTTAATAATTTTGACGTACGAGCGGGTATTATATCTTCATATAAGTTCACGTTACGAGAATCATAAACCTGAATGGGATTCGAGGCAGTTTTAGTAATAAGGGTGTTATTTTTTAATCTAATATATCTGTACATATGAGTCCAGCGAAAAGTCGTGAAATTTATATATATATAAAACGTCATATAACTAGTATTATTAAATTCTTTAAATCTGGGTATTGTTATAGATTAGACATGTACGTTAACTACTTCAAAGGGATCATAATTTAAAGGGTAATTATTAAAATAATGTTCGACAGCTGAGGGGCTTAAAAATGATTGGTTAGCTCCGGTTAATAATTTTAGTGATGGTGATGAAATCTGTATATAAGAAAGTTGACATTGTGTGTGCAAATTAATTTATATTTTAAGGTGTCGGATTTTGAAATTTTCTGAAAATCCTGATTATCCTGAAAATACATGTGGTATTTTCAGTATTATTTTGTAAGGGTGACGTAGTGGAATGTTGAACATGATTTTCATATTCAGGTTCACACGGATATTCTACGATATATTCATTATTATAATAGCTAGGATCATTACCATAGTAACCTTCAGTCGAGTTGACTTCAGTCACACAGTCATTAAAATTCATTTCCCTGCTTTTAAAATAATTTGTCGAGGGAGGGTTTCCCTGCTTATACCAATTATGTCCCGTCAATGTATGCTGTGTAGGTGGTAACTGTCGAGTCACAGTAACAGTTGAGGCTGTGAGCTAGAATTTTGAAATGGTCTTTTTGCAAAATTATTTTTAGGCTGTATCCTAAACATGTGACTACGGGGGTTGCAATTCGGTGGTGGTGCACTGAACATTCTTTGTGCATGTGTAGGTTGCCTGTGTTGATGATGATTATTAAATTTAAAAGGTTGTGGAATATGTGTAAATGGTTTCTGTCCTACAGGTACTGGCAAATTATTATTATTACTAGGCATAGAAAAATTTTGATGAGCAAAGTTTAAACGATGTGTTGATGTATGTGGTGTAGATAAAATTTTAAATGATTTTGGTTTTGTTCGAGTAATGAAACATGTGACATTAAAGTGCTGAATAAATTTTGGCAATGGTCATAAAATTCTTGGGGTGACCTGTTCCCCTGGGTCGCTAAAAAGAGCTGTCTCGTCGGAAAAGTTATAAAAAGTAAATTTTTAATTCCTAACCAACTGTCTGGAATTCCGTTAGAATTAATCATATTTGCTGCGGACCTAGTTATTTCATTTAAAATTCCATTTAACAAGCAAATGTTTAAAAATTCACTACCAGGCTCATTACTAACGCACTTAACTACTAATTGATCGCAAATCTGAATAAATCGCGTAAGAATATTAGGATTACCATTAAATTCTAGCACTAGGCGAAGAGCCTTAAATATTGTATCTGGATCGTGTGCCATTTTATTATTTGAATTGAATAAATCTGAAATATCTATATCTCTAAATCTATCTGCTAATCTTGTCCGACGCGCCTGCCAAGATTCAGGCTCTCGGGAACTAAAGGCTCTAGGGTGATGAATTTTGGAAACTTAAAATAGGCTTAGGGCTAGAAAGGAGCAACACGAGAATTATTCTAGTGTACTCACATATACTGCATTTTCTGGTCTCTGGTTGAATCGATTGCTGGATTCTCTTCCTCTGACTGCCACACGTAGATTCTGGGTATACTCTAACTGGTGCTGGTGCTTGATAGCCACCCAGGCGGCACGCGGCGTGATGATAATTACGATAATTACTCAAGCGAACCGGCCCGCGAGTATCCTACCCTCAAGACTGCGCCAAAAAAGTTTGCGACAGTCGGAGGACTTCAAAGAAAAACAAAAATGTTTAATTATTTATAAAATTTAAACTTATTTTAATTACAATTTAATTATCCTAAAAGCGACTATCCTAATCGAAGTGGGATTAAGAAGTGTTACAATAATATGTTAAATTAATAAATGGGAATAAAACAATGGGGACCTAAAAGAATAACCTATTGTAAGGGATTCGGCGAACTCGCTGGCCACCGTCGATGGGAAACTTAGAGAGTTGCGGAGTCAGCTGCTTCCATACTTTAGGGTTCCGTAATTAAGGAGTTCGGCGTGTGTTTGTGTAGAAATGCGGCTTCCGCGTAAATCGCGCTGCCTTTCTATGCGTGGTTATGCGTGTTGTTATTATTATTGTTTATATCGTGTAACATTAGGGTGACAATGATTGAAGTGTAAACTTCTAGTGGCGCACCGCACACACATTAAATTCGTAGGCTGTTAGTGAGACTGATCCGTCACGCTCGGTAAAAGGCTCGATCGGGTGAACTCGGGACCGCCCAGTGTACCCGAGCGAGAAAGCACCGCACACACATTAATTCTTCGTAGGCTGTGAGTGAGACTGATCCGTCACGCTCTAATTGATTACGAAATTGATTACGATTGCCAATGAAGTTTTCTCAACTGTTTTTATAATATCAATACTTTTACTATTTTTTCTGAAATCGTTATATTAATGTTTAAATTAGTAAATATTAAATAAAATTAATAGTGAAATGTTGTAAAACAATTTCATGTACCTATTGCAGACCTCTTTCACGCAAAAACTACTATATTGATTTGGATGAAATTTGGTATGGTAGTTGTTGAAGCTCTAGATCAAAACATAGAGGTTTCTTTTTACCCCAAAAACATTAATAACGCGGGAGCCGCTGGTAAAAGATAAAAATCTAATAATTACTTTCGTTTTTGTCTTTAAAAATCAGACTGGCGAGGCTGCAGGCACATGTTATTTCAAAAGTAAATACGGCCAATTATCAAACGGTTAGTTTCCAAAAATTGCTAGGATTTTGTACCTCAATAGAAGGTTCGATAAGAGCAAAGTCATGTGGTGGCTCGATTCTACGAAAATGCACGTAAAGTGAACTAAAAATATAAAAAAGCACCATGTCAACAGGCGGTACGGGCTGTAATTAGATTCCACATTGTGCTGGAGTATAAAAGTCACCGCTGACATCAAGTTTTTTACGTTTTGCCAAATGGACGCAGGTCTTCACGCAATTGGATTTTAAAGGGAAATGAAATACTGGAGTAGACCGTGAAATTGCGATGTATTTTATACTCTAGCCTCGACATATTATGGGGAATTGTCTTACACTTACATTATAGCTTATTAAATTAGAAAAGAAATATACTATAAAATATATATATAAAATATACGGCTAGTAAAAAAAATAAAAAACCTGACTGCGTCAAATAGTTTTGAGGTACCCAGTGTCACTCTCACGACTAAGACAAATCTAATTATACTTTTTATCGCAGATTTTAAAACAATAGGTTTAATAGTGTTTAAATCTGACCCTCTCATGCTTAAATGCAACAAGCCGCTTAGGCTCTAGAGCGGGCCAAAGAGATATACATACATACATACATTTATACACTCGAAAAACATAACCTTCTGGCGCAATCGAGTAAATAGTTATTAAACGAAGTGATAATTATGCAGTTAAGTATTAGGTACACTTCATAGTTTGGCGCGGGCTAAGCGCCTTATGCTAATGCCATGCTGGAACTGCTGGTAATAATGGTATGCTAAGGCTGGACTGGCTATACTATACGGAATCCAGCGGGCCTGGGAAAATTCTGAGAACTGTGAACAGAAAATAGAACTCTGCGCCAGTAGGTAAAATAGACTTCAAAATCGAAATGTCAAGTGTCGAGCTGTCATAATATAATACGACATTGACATTTGACTCGACACTTGTGCTTTCGATATTCAGCTCTATTGTATTAGCGCAGAGTTCTATTTTCAGTGCTCTGAATTTTCCCTTGCTTACGGATTCCGGACAATAAAATCTCTATATTTATATCTCTGAAATTAATCGAACATGTTTTTATACTAATTAGAATATCTTAGATTTTAATACTTATTTATATGGTATCGTTATAGTAATTCAAAAACACACATCACAAAAAACCTATCAATAGTGGACATAAAAAAAGGATTTTTTATAAACCACAATTCGAATGCACAAATAAATTTTACACATGTCACCCAAACAAACATTAATTATTTTAGTGAACTATTTGTCAAAGCATTCCACGAATACACCTATCATCAGCTATGCACTGGAAATTCGGAGAGTCCAATAAAGGTAAACAATATTTACAAAAACAAACAAAGAGTTTCCATGGAGGCCTTTTCAAAGTGATAAGATCACACTTCCTTTGTGGAGTAAAACATATTTGTATGGTGCGGGTCAACCTCAGATAATTGCACATCGGCCCGCCAAATTAATCTACAACCTTCCATTTTAACCTCCTTTTGTACCTAAATTATTACCCACATTATTTTTAAACAAACAATAACTTAGGTTAAGGCTTAAAACGCCCCATGCTAAATAAAATATGGATGGACTTAACCCTACACCTATTGGTTAATATGCTTGTTCAAATATTTCAAAACAAAAGATAGACTATGGACGTACATTTGATACAACAAATCTTCATACAAGAAAAAGTTACGCCATATTGGTTTTCACCATACCTCAAATGTCAAAATGACCCCAAAAACAAAAAAGTGGTGCCATTTAAGTGGAGACAGTTTTTGCCTCAACATGCCTCGTCTAATACGTCTATGTGTTTTATTGGTCGCTGATAACAATAATAATTGTGGGACGTGTGGGTTGTACTTTTGAAACCAGTAAGTTTTATTTTGGCCATGGAATCTCTTTTTTTCTCATTTATATTAATGACATTGTTAAATGCACGAATCAACATATGACATTATTTGCTCATGCTATTACAGTTTAATTTATAGAAAAAATACATAAATAATATGATATCTAATATTAATTTAACTATGGACAACATTTTAGTATGGCTAGAAATTAATAACATAAAATTAATTTTAAACGTATGACATCTACAAAAAATAAACTTTACATTAATTACCACGGACATCACATAAATGATAATGACACAACAAAGTTTTTAGGTGTAGTAATTGATAATAATTTGACATGGAAACCACATATAGAACATTTAAGGCATATCACAGATATGTCTCACCCAATATAAGATACGGCGTCACGTTTTGGGGCAACTACGTGTAGCGGGCTACGACCTCTTGATTTGTATGTCCTTCTTGTGCTTGAGTGGTGATGATAATAATACAGTAACAATTCTTATATTCTCCTTTATTGGTGCTTAACACTGATACGTATTACATATGAGATATGCCTAACACAATAATATACGTCTACACTATTTATAGCCTTTTGGCCAACTAAAATAAACTAACTCGATAGGCCTTACTTCATGACATCTGTCAATGTAAAAATGACATTGACACTTACTTTTGTCAATATGCAACACTACGGATTTATTGAAAGTACTTAGGACTCAAAAGAAATGCATTAGAGCGATCTGCAATATCGGTAGAAGGGTCACGTGCAAACCACATTTCATTAATTTAAAAATATTAACATTGACATCTATGTATATTTATGAATGTGCTCTATATGTTAGACAAAATCTAGACATATATGAACCATGTTCCTCTGCTAGACATAATACAAAGTTAACGGCGATACAAGTTAACTGAGAAATTAAGAGAAGAAGTGTAGTTTGTACCGCACATGTGGTGCCACAAATGATTACATAATTAAAATTATTTAAATATAAATTAAAATACTATTTTAGCATTTGGTTGTTCCAAATGCTAAATTACACTTCAAATGAATATTTAGACGAATTATTGAAATAAACAAAAAGGCCACTAATGTTCTGATATTGTTAATAATATTATTAAAACTTATGCATCTGTAATATAAAAATAATTAAATAAATATTATGTAGTGTGATAAATTATAATTAAATGATAAGTGTAGTGTAATAATATTATTGTATGAATGTACTATATTGCACCCCTTTATGGCTAATTGTAGACTAAGAACTAATATTATTACCATGTAACATCATTTTGTTTTTTTTTTTAATTGCAAGAAATAAATGCATTGAATTGAATTGAAACTAGTGTACCCATACGTGTACTCTTATGCAAACGACGGGGTCACTTGACTTAAACAGAACATTTTGCTATGTTAGTTGTTTCTATTTTTTTAAGCCGGAATTGAACTAATCATAGGATGAATATAGATTCAGGCTGTAAAATAGGATGATAATTGCATCAGTCAAAGGCTTCGTGCGGGTATCTGACGTAAAAAAAGTTTTTCGTTAAATATGGACAACGTCATAAAATAACTATTCATAGCGCGCCATCATAAGTCATCCAAAACTTACATACATATACGTATAAAATCCGACATACATAGATTTTATAACCAACGGATAAAAATACCGAGACGAAACGCGGGTATATTACTATTGACATACCATTTACCGAAAAAATACAGATTCAAAACCGTATTTACATCACGTTTCCAATATCTTGAGGCGTTGTATTATTCCCTTCATATTCTATGCTGTCTGAGTAATAGAGTCGCCTGGGTGTCAAGCTAGCATAATATATTACATGCTGTGATATACTCCGGAATGCTCACATTGATTTTCATTTAGTGTACTTGTGTCCCGGTGATAGGGTCCATGTTTGCGTGTCGTTCAGTGATGACGAACCGTGGTAATATGTGATGTAAGTGCGAAATTATATCACACGATTGTCATGTCTGTGTCACAACATAATGTGACTCGTGTCTTTAGGGCGACATAGATTCGAAACTGTGACAGTTTTATCATGACACCTACGGGCATATAAAATTATAGACCATAGGATTTGACAAAACAGATCTACGAACACATAATATATAATATGTTCATGAATTTACATCCTTAAGGATGTCAAATTCATAGTATACATTTATCATCGCGCGTTTCAAATTTTCAAATATGAATAAACCATGAATAAACACTACCTGCATTTTTTGTTTTGTTATTCTTTTGATGTTATCAATTGTGAGTTGTGACGTTTGCCATTAATTTGTCGATCATGTTTGGCTTTCTACTTGGACTTTCTAGGTTATGTGTCATATTAAAAATATTATTTTTAGGTATAATAACAACATACTTTTGTCACCAGAAAAGCAACAAACATAATAATTGAGATATAGCTATTAGCCACTTTTGAGAACCCGATTTCCGAGAAAAGCAAAAGTAAATTTTTTCAGCGAAAACGTAGCAAAGTATGGATACGGGTAGCTTCTGAGTAGTACAATAATTGTTAGATCAATCAACCAACATGGAGTACCTAGTGTCTTCAGGCAATATGGGGCTTACTAGCTATAATAATCGCATATTAATTATGTACAAAGATAGTTACACTAATAACTAAAACTAAATTGTGTCTGTATGGAATATCGTCAATTTTCTTCTATTCAATGTTAGAAAACTTGATAGTAAACCTGGATCCCATTTTTGTAAATCCTAAAAAGTAACGAAGATAAAGAATATTTTATATTTGGAATAAGAAAGAGAGCGATGGGTATTTCGGGGCTGTGACGTCAACAACTGCTAACGCCATACATTTGCTTGTGACGTAACAAATTGATTTGCGAGAAAGAGATGGAAATATTCTTTATTTACTTTCTAGTTGGTGCCCGCAACTTCCTGAGGGTGGACCGATTAATGAAAATAGAACCCTAAGATATAAAAGTAGCCTAAGTTACTCCTTATAATATCAGCCATCTGCCAGTGAACGTGCGGTCAAAATAGGTCCGGCCGTTTCAGACAGACGGAGGACAGAGGACAGACAAAAATTAAAATATTTTATATATTTTTAAATGTATGTACCGTAAATACCTTCATTTGCATTTAGTGAAAAGCTTTTAATTTGAAATTATAAACAGACGCCTCAATTTTATTAATTTGCATGCATGTCAAGATAATTTTTAATCGACATAATCTAATAATCTTTTACATTTATGTATGTGAAATAAACAATTTTTAAATTTATTTTCTTAAAATGTGATATTCGACACAAGGCAGGCAGTTTGGCAAGTCAGCAAATCTTATGTTTTCTGGAGCCATAGAGTCACGCCACACATGGATCCCTGCTTGCCAAGGTGCTTGCCTAGCGTAAAAATCTGGCTAAATATGGTAAAAAGATAATGTTAGTGTAATTTAGTGGCATAATTTGAACATAATTTATTAACGTGTACGTAATTTCTTTGGATTCTTAGAAATATTCTATTTCATATCGCGGCTTAGAAGATAAATATCTCATAGTCAGAAATAAGTTTAAAACGGTTAGGAAAGTAAAATTTTAATAAGAATATTATAATGCTCTAAACAGTAAATTACGGATACTTTGAGAATTATATATAATTATTATCTATCAATAAATAGGCATAAAATAATTGTCGTATTAAAAAAAATTTGGGCGAGAGATTAGTTTAAAGCGAGATGATTTCTTTTTGGCTTTACTTAAGCGGTAAATCAGCAAAGTAGCAAATTACGCGTCACGTCCGAAACTTATAAGCGAAATCACTTGGTCGGATTAAAATCTAGCGTCTGACACATGAATTGTGAACCGTCGGTATGGCGACACTTTTTTAAACGACTTTCAAAAAAGGAGGAGTACGTTCGGCTGTATATATTTTTTTAATTTTTTGTATGTTCAACGATTACTCCGCCGTGTGTGGACCTATTTTTAAATATTTTGTTTGCTGTATAGGGTATAATACCAATTTTTTGTACCTAAATATTACACTTTTGTTATTATTTTGTACCTCGATATGTTGAATTTAGATATTCAGATTTCAGATATATTCGACGCTAGCATGGAATTGATTACCAAAAATTCTAAGGTGCAGTTTGCAGAAAATACAAACATATTGTAATGAAAATTGTCGTTCAAACTGTTGTTGCTTTATTATTTTTAAGATTTGCATATACCGAAACCTTTTCAGCTGTAATATTATTATACTTGGTGATTTTTTACTCCGTTTCAGTAAAAACAGGATACAATAGGTACATGAAATAGAGTACTATGGCACTAAAAATATATAATATGTCACCGTATAATTGTATATACCATTAGATTATAATATTACTAGCGAGATTATAAAATGTAGACAGATTGTCAATTAAACTTGTGCTTCGGAGGGTTGATGCTCCATGCATTCTGGGAGTCTAAAATGGCCACTTTAGGTGTTTCATAATATTATGATTCATATATTTTTTTCAACTCATAATGTGTGCGCCATTTTGTGTGCATTTCTATTGAAAACTATCAAAATTGATGTTTTCTAATAATTATTATGAAATCAGATGAATCATGTAGTCATTTTACAATTTCACGATTTTTCTATGGGAAAAAATATATGAAACATAATATTATGACCTAAAGTGGCCTTTTTAAACCTCATGGTCTGACCTACTCAATATACACGAGCTGTGTCAATTGAAAGTTCACTTTTTCTCCTTTATTTCTATGTAAAGCCATAAAAGTATAACTTACGGGTTTTCTCTGTAGATACTAAAACTAAAAAATTAAAACATTACATTTCTTTTAATTTCGACAGACAGACAGATATCATTGTATATATGGGTAGGTTATCGCGATACGTATTTTTGTTTACTCCCGGAAATTAATTAGTTTTTGGAAGTTTTAGTAGCACTGCTCTGGTTAATATAATTGTTGCTACAAGCCTTAATTAATAACCCATTCCAATTAGTGACTGTGTTAAAATAACTGTTAATAGTGTATTTTCGTGATAAACAATAAAAACAGATTGTTGAAACAATATTTTGTGTTTAGAAAAGTGACAAGGTTACAGTGTTTACGTGAACGCGTAAGTGCCGCGATTTGCACGACGCTTAAAACCTTTTGGCCGTGCGTTCGGAGTGTTGCCGCCGATGCAGTTGTGGACGATCTGTGCAGCATATTTGTACTGAAAAGCGCTTTCAGCGCTTTAAGCTGTATTTATATGCACTGGACGCCTAATGTTTAAATCCCTAAAAGTGCAGCGTAAAATGCGTAAAATCTAAAATGAATTGCGTAATTTGCTCCAGGAAAGTTGATGTGGGCGATATTCTTAAATGTATTGGATGCAAAAATGGATTCCATTATGGATGCGTAAATATCACTTCAGCTGCCTTCAGGGAAGGACAAGTAGAAATAAGGAAGAAATTTAAATGTGATGCCTTTTTGAATGTTACCCAGCGCATACGACTTACGGACGACACTCCTATACGTAGTGTTCGTTCTGATTGTAAGGAAACTTGGAACCAATCGTTCGACGAAATTATATTCAATGAAAACATGAGCTTGACGATTGTAACCACCGATGATATAGTCTCCAAAGTCAACAGCGTAATAATAGCTAAACACAGTGCATTCGAAACTAAAATATTAGAAGAATTTCGGTCTACCACGACGGCACAAGCGCTTGAGAATAGTAAGCTAGAATAGTAAGAAATTAACTGAGTCGGAGGAAAAATGTTTCGCCTGTGAACAGGAAATTTCTTTATTGAAAACGGAGAAGTTAAAACAGAAGTCACTGGACCATCACAGCCTACAACCCGCGCCGGCGCCGGCGCCAGCCGCGCCACCGGAAGCGCCAAGCATGAATTGCGTGCGCCGCACTCACAGGTGCCCGCGCCGCGGTGGCCCGCGCCGGTACTTGCACCTGTGCCCGCGCCGAAAGTGCCCTCGCCGCCGGTGTCCGCGTCGCCGCCGGTGTACGCACCGCCGTCGGTGTCCGCGCCGCTGCAGCCCAATGTCAATTCCTATGCAGCGGTGACCAGAAATATTGAAGTCGGAGGTCTGAAATGGATACAAGTTAGAAAACGTAAACGTACAAACCCGATAAAAAGAGGCGGCAATACGTCTACAGTATCCGTAAAAGCTGTCGCACGTAAGAAATTCCTGCATGTGTGGAGACTAGATAAGAGCACAAGCGAAAAAAATTTGAAGGATTACATAGAAAATATACTCGGCAAGAACTGTGAAATCGATATCAAAAAACTGAAACCTAAAACCGAACGGGAGTATGCTTATTTTAAGGTTGGTATTACAGAAAGTAATTTTGAAAAGTTGTGTGAACCGGATGTATGGCCTCTGAATGTAGAATATAGCGAATGGATTTGGTTTCGACGCTCAACCAAACAAGCCCCGCTGCAAGCCGAATAAACATTTTAAAATTTTATATCAAAATGTCAGAGAACTGCGTACAAAGACGTTCCTGGCGTTATTAGAGTCGTCAGGAGCAGATTTATTTGTGATGACAAACAGGGTTAAGTAGTGCGATATAAAATGCTGAATTCTCACTTCCAGGATACCCACGTCCTAATGTGTGATAGGGCGGACGGGCGGAAGCACGGTGGCGTCCATTTAGTTGCTGAACCGCGGTCATCACCTACGCCAGGTGATGACCGATGTTGATGTTGACGCTCACAGCTTTGAAGTGATTTGTGCCACAGCTTATACGCAAAATAGATTTTTATTTACTTGCTGTGCAGTTTATATTCCGCCTCAGGCTGATGAGAGCGAGTATATGCTAATGTTTAGTGTTTAAGAAAAAATATGTATTAAATATGGTAAACATTTAGTTATAATAGGCAATTTTAACTTGTTCTCGTGCAATATAAATGTAAGTAACTACTATGAATATTTTATGGCCTTTGGTGAACTCGTTCAATATAACGCGGTGCCTAACTGCAACGATCGTCAGCTGGACTTGGTATTAAGTGCGTTCGTCGGGATTTCCGTGGACGCGGCGGACGAGGCGCTGGAACCCGTGGACGCGTATCACCCGCCGCTGGCGGTGCGCCTCGGGCTCAGAAGCCGCGCGCCGCCCCCCGCGCCCTGCGCGGGCGCGGCATCACACTCTTCGACGGCAGCGAAAAGTAAGCGTTGGAACTTTAATAAAGCGGACTTTTATCGCTTATATAGTTTATTAAATAAAATAGATTGATCCGAAATGTATAATATAAGTGATCCCAATGCTGCATTTTTTTTTAATGATAGAATTTATGAAGCTATTGACGAGTAGTTCCTCAGAAAAATAGTTACTTAGGCTCTAGGAAGTATCCCGCTTGGTACACTGCCGATATAATTAGAGAGGTAAAACGTAAGTACGCATTACACAAAAAGTACAAGCAGAGTAGACTGCCGGCAGACTACTCGGCCTTCTCTCAATGTAGGGCGAGGGTGAAAATCGAGGCGGTTCGAGCTCATAACTGATATTGCGATAGGATACAAAGCCATCTGGCGACGGATCTGCGAGGAGAGCTACGTGAGATCCAGGAAAAACTGTTCGGGCACAAAAAGGTTAATGCGAAATAGTCGACAGTTGACTGAGTTAGAAGCCGCGAACGAGTTCACTCGATACTTTTACTCTGTGTACAATCCGGAGCCGCCGGCGCTGAGCGTGGCGGCGGCGAGCACAGCGGCGTCGTCAGTGCCGGGCGCACGTGTGCAAATCACGCGTCTACGCCCTGCCGACGTGCGCCGCGTGCTCGCTCGCCTGCCGCCCAAGCGTTCGGCTGGTCCGGATGGTATACCAGCGTATGTTTTCAAGGACTGCAGTAGAGTGTTAGTAGAGCCTTTGACACACTTGTTCAACACGTGTATAGAAACCGCGCAGTTTCCCGAGCGATGGAAACTTTTACGTGTTGTACGTGCGTGCGTTACGTGCTGGATTTGATGACCCATCTTGTACCAGCTGTGGACGCTGACAATCAGGTAGATGTAGCATACTTTGATTTCAGAAAGGCGTTCGACACAGTCGACAATGATATTCTTCTGTCGAAGTTAGCTGAGGCAGGTTGTGGCTCACATACCCTGGCTTTCTTTGCAAGCTATCTGAGGGATAGATGTCAGTACGTGGACTGTGGCGGATGCTTTTCTGAAACATATTTCACGAGATCTGGCGTGAGTCAGGGCAGCAATTTAGGTCCTCTTCTATTTATTTTGACTTTGAATGATCTACCGGAGGTTATCAAAAAAGCTATAGCCTTATTATTTGCCGATGACTTAAAAATTATAATGAAAATAATAGAGGACGCTGATCATCATAAACTGCAGCAGGACATAGTCAGAATTGTGAAGTGTTCTAGTGACAATAAGCTGTACTTCATTACGGCTAAGTGCTGCGTGATGTCATTTAGCCGCGCTCGCTCTCCTCGTCATCATCAATACCCCATAGAGGGAACACCACTGAAACGCGTCACTGAGATTAAGGATCTAGGAGTTAATTTCACAGCCGATTTAAACTTCAGAAAACACATAGTTGATGTATGTAAAAAGGCTTATCGCAACCTAGGGTTTCCGCTACGGCAAGCCCATCAGTTTTATAATATCGCAGATTTGAAAGCACTCTACGAAGCTCTCGTGAAAAGCCACTTAGAAGGCAATGCCGTGATTTGGTCCCCACACGAGGACAAATACATAAATATGCTAGAACGTATCCAGAACAAATTTGTGCGCTTCATATATCTTAAAAGGTGCGGCTTGTACCCAGGTTATCCGTTGCTGTATCCAACGCTATTTGTTCTGGGTATGGTTGGCTACTATAAATTAGAAGTTAGTGTAGCGGGCTACGACCTCTTGAGTTTGTATGTCCTTCTTGTGTCTGAGTGGTGATGATAATAATACAGCAACAATTCTTATATTCTCCTTTATTGGTGCTTAACACTGACTACGTATTACATATGAGGTATATGCCTAACACAATAATATACGTCTACACTATTTATAGCCTTTTGGCCAACTGAAATTAACTAACTAAATAGGGTTTACTTCATGATATCTGCCAATGTCAAAAATGACATTGACACATACTTTTGTCAATATGCAACAGTTAGGAGGCCCTGGCCACATATGTAGTGAAAGTTTTGCGCGGTGTAACGCACAATCCAGCTGTGTTACAAGCGGTCAGGCTGTGTGTTCCGGACGGGTACGCGGAGCGGCGGCGCCGACCGCCGCTGCTGAAGGTGTCGCGCGCGCACACCAACCTGCTGCGGATGGCCCCGCTCACGCGGGCGCTGCGGACGCTGAACACGGTCGCAAATTGCTCACGTGCTCATTGCACGAGTTCACTAAGGTCACCTATTGTGTAGCAAGTAAGATAAATTTAAGTACCTACTAGTAACACTCTATTGTATTAGGTTTAAACCTGTAATGATAAAAGTTATAAGTTGTAAATAAATAAATAAATATTTGTTATCGTTCATACGGTTCGTACGGTGGATGTGTTAGACATTCCAAGTAAAGCTCCTCTAATTTGGAAGCCGTCTTGCCGTCTAGCCGTTGTGCAGTGTGTGGTCTAGCATTGTCCTGAAGCAGCAGTGGCCTAGAGCGAATGACCAACCTCGGTTGCTTAGCAGCTAGCTTTTCCATCATGATTTGCAGTTGCTGGCAGTAGACATCTTCCGTAACCGTCTGGCCAGATTCAAGAAAGCTACAGTGAACAACACCGCCTAGTCACTAGTCCACCAAACGTTAAAAATAATTTTTTTTAAGTCAATTTTCGCTTGGGGCAGGCTTTGGCGGGTTCGCCAGGGTTCAGCCATTGCGATGAGCATTTCAGATTATCGTACAGGATCCACTTTTTATTACAGGTAATGATTCGATTTAAAATCCCTTCATTATTGTGCCGGTTGAGTAATGTAACGCAGCAGTCGACGCGCGTTTGTCGGTTTGCTACAATCAATTCATGAGGTACCCACCTTTTAAGCTTTTTCACCTTCCCAGTTTGCTTCTCCATGTGGATTAAAATAGTTTTATCACTAACACCGCAGCCTGCAGCTAGCTCGGACCTGGTTTGCGATGGATCCGCTTCCACAATAGCCTTCAATTCTTTATTATCATCTTTGGTCCACGGGGCTTGTTCTGCAGTTCGAAATTACCAAAACGAAAACGTTGAAACCAAAAACGCGCTGTGTTTTCTTTTCTGACACCGCCGCCATACACATTATTAATCCTTCAAGGCATTTCTGCAGCACTGGTGCCACGGTGGAACTCGTACTCGAAAATAATACGAAATTTACATGTTTTCCATTTTGTAAACAGAGTGACGCAAAGAAAAAACCATAAGAGGCAAAAACAAATGAATAGCGGGTTTCGAAACACAAATGCATGAGTAAATAGCGGTATAAATTTGAAACTGGAATTCCTAACCAAAGGAACCTATATTTGAGATCAAAGTGGTGACAAAACGCCAATTTCATATGCAAGGATCTAATATTATATACGATGTTTTCTTACTGCGAGAAAAGCCATGCTTCGGAAGGAAAGGGCCGGTCCGACCGGATAAATACAAAGACCTCAGAGAAAATTGGCGTGAATTAATGCTTACATTTTGTTTTCCCCAGTGAGTGATGGTACAGGAGGCCAAGGGGGATTCAGGATTTTGAGGAACGAGAACGCACTTTTGAGTTACAAATACGTCCAATCCATTCATCCATCCTTCATTAATCCAGCCAGCTATCCATCCATCCATCCATCCATCCATCCAAAGTAAAAAAATAAGCGTTACATTTCCTTAAAAAGTTTTAAAAAATGTTATGTTTTAAATTTTTTATAATCTATATATTTAAAAGAAAGTCGTGCTAGTTACACTATTTACACTCAACTCAACTTAACCGATTTGGCTGAAAATTGGTAGAGAGGTAGCTTAGAACCAGGAGATGGACATAGGACGCTTTTTATCCCGTTCCCGTGGGATGTGTTACGTGTCATAAAACGTGGTATAACAAAACGCAACTGACAACTAAACGTAATATTGTCTATGGTTAAGTATGGTTCAAAATTTGACAATTAGAAATTTTGAAGGTGGTCCGGTTGATGTGTTTTTTCGAGTTTCTATTAACATAATGTGGCGATATTATATATATACTAGCTGACCCGCCGAACTCTGTTCCGCAATAAATAAGCAGATTTTCGAATTTATTAAGTTAATTTTTTTATTAGAAAAAAAAGAAGTACATTAATCATTTATTATTGTTTCTGAATTTCAGTACACAAGTTGCTCTTCACTTAAGTACCTTGTGATACACGACATTTTTTGTTTTCTTATCAGGCGCAAAAACAAACAACGCAGATGGTCCGACCCGTGAACATGCCACATATAATTCACCATAGGAAAAACATGGATGTTCTATATTCAAACCACAAACTTTTAAGGATTGGCCTTGTGATTTGTTGATGGTCATGGCAAATGCAAGACGGATCGGAAATTGAAGTCTTTTAAATTCAAACGGCATATCGGTTGGGATCATCGGGATCCTCGGAATGAGAACTTCCTCACCTTTGAATTTTCCTTTCAGTATCGTCGCGTAAATTACATTGTTCATCAATTTTCTAACCACCAAACGCGTACCGTTGCACAGTTTTGGTTGATTTATGTTTCGTAGCATGATTACTACGGAGCCAACCTTTAGGCGTAAATTGTATGGTGGTAAGCCAGGCACATCCAAGGACATTAAAAATTCAATTGCATAGTTGGTGGCTTCATCTTCATTTGTGACGCAGTCAATAGATTTGAATGAATGCATCGTTCCAATGATCTTATTTTGAATTATATAGTTCAGGTCGTCTACATCTTTATTCTTAGCCGCTAAAATTGCTCGCTCACTCAACCATTCATTATTTTTGTAGTTAGAAATAATGTCTGGAAATACATTGTTGATAAGTTCGTCTTTTGATGAGACAAAATTACAGAAATTATTTGGAAATGATATCAATCCGCTCGATTCATCGATAGGTACTTGACCATTACCGATAGTCAGCAATTGCTCAGAGAAATCTTCAGCAGATGTATCATTAAGCAATGCAACTCTTATGTTTGTTGTCAGCTGCAGTTTCTTGACATAGCGCCATAGATTCGACGATTTGAGGCAAGCATTTATTTCGTCGGCAGCCGTAGATCTTGGAATTACTGGCAGTGTTTGGCAGAAATCGCCAGACAGTAAAATCATTGCTCCTCCAAAACATCTCGAGTCATTCCGTAAATCTTTCAATGTTCGGTTAAGTGCTTCTAATGCACGTTTATGTGCCCTTGTGCATTCGTCCCAGATGATGATTTTCGATGCCGATAAAACTTTGGCCATTGCTGAATTTTTTGTAATATTACACGTTGGTTCTTCAATAGTTTGAAGATTTAACGGTAATTTTAATGCTGAATGAGCCGTACGGCATCCTTCTAACAATGTGGCTGCTATTCCAGAAGAAGCAACTGCAACCGCTATGTTGGATCTCGCACGAACAGTGGCTAAAACTACTGACATGAGGAATGTCTTACCTGTTCCACCAGGGGCATCTAGGAAATATAAACCACCATTTTCATCATCGATTGCCTTCATTAAAGTATCATAAACTTCCTTTTGTTGGGAATTCAACAGGTACATTCGTTTGAACTACTAAATCTAATTCCTGGTGATCATATTCACGTTCCCGTTCCAATTCTCGATTAAATGCGTCATTCATTTCACGATTGGGCGCTGGCATTCCTAACCTGATTAATAAACTACCGCACATGAGGTAACACATATCTTCGATCAAGAGAATATGCGCAAGATGCAATGACATATGTTCGTCATTACGGTCGGCCAGATCTATTTATTAATTTTATCCGTAATCCAAAATGGATCGAAATTATTCAATTGCTGCTTCCCGGACAAACATCAAGTGATAGACACGATATCACAACACGTATATTCAGGCAAAAAATTCGGTTCCTGATGAACTTCATTGTTAAACAACGCTTCTTTGGAGATAGTCGTTTCTGGATGTATTCAATCGAATGGCAAGAGCGAGGCCTGCCGCACGCACATATTCTTATTTGGTTAGCGGAAAGAATTCAACCTGATCAAATAGATGATATTATATGTGCCGAGATTCCTGATCATGAAGCCGATCCAGTCCTACATGATGTTGTTATTACAAATATGATTCATGGACCGTGTGGGGCCATCAATCCCCAATCACCTTGCATGGTCGATGGAAAGTGCTCTAAACGATGGTTATCCGCTGTATCGGCGTCGATCACTAGATGACAACGGTCGAACTGTCACAACAAAAGTGAAAAGAATGGATTTCGTTGTCGACAACAGTTGGATTGTTCCATATTCGCCACTTATTTCTAAAACATTCAAGACACATTGCAACGTTGAGTATTGCAATTCAGTAAAGTCCATAAAATATATTTGCAAATATGTCACGAAAGGCAGCGATATGGCGGCTTTTGGATTGTAATCCTCAAATACCAACGATGAAATTTCACGCTATCAAGTTGGTCGTTATGTAAACTGTAATGAAGCTATTTGGCGTATATTCGCATTCCCTATTCACGAACGTCATCCTACTGTTGTGCATTTGGCGGTGCATCTGGAGAATGGTCAACGAGTATATTTCACGGCTTCGAATGCTATGCAACGTGCTGAAACACCTCCAGCAACTACATTGACCAGTTTCTTTGCGATCTGCCAAAGCGATCCGTTTGCACGAACTTTGCTTTACTCGGAGATACCAAGTTATTATACTTGGAATGCTTCATCGAAGAATTTTCAAAGACGGAAGCAAGGCGTTGCGGTTACCCGGATGTGCGTTCTACTGATGCTTTTGGTCGTATGTATACAGTTCATCCAAAGAATGATGAATGTTTCTATTTGCGGCTGTTGCTGGTAAATGTGCGTGGGCCAACGTCATTTGAGACACTGCAGACTGTTAATGGTGTAATATTCCCAACATATCGTGCTGCATGTGAAGAAATGAACTTATTAGAAAACGATACCCATTGGGATACGACAATCGCTGAAGCCATTATCTCTGCATCTTCAAGTCAGATACGCACATTATTCGCTATCAACATTTCGACATGCTTTCCATCAAACCCATGTAACCTGTGGCACAAATACAAGGATAATATGTCAGAAGATATTTTACATCCAATTCGTGTCACTTCCAGAAATCACGATGTTGAGATGAATGAGGAGATACATAATCGTGCTTTACTCTTGATCGAAGATATGTGTTACCTCATGTGCGGTAGTTTATTAATCAGGTTAGGAACGCCAGCGCCCAATGGTGAAATGAATGACGCATTTAATCGAGAATTGGAACGGGAACGTGAATATGATCACCAGGAATTAGATTCAGTATATATATATATATATATATATGTCTTGGTCGCGGCATTGTTAATAATAATATCGCCACATTATGTTAATAGAAACTCGAAAAAACACATCAACCGGACCACCTTCAAAATTTCTAATTGTCAAATTTTGAACCATACTTAACCATAGACAATATTACGTTTAGTTGTCAGTTGCGTTTTGTTATTCCATGTTTGTTGCGTTTTGTTATACCACGTTTTATGACACGTAACACATCCCACGGGAACGGGATAAAAAGCATTCTATGTCCATCTCCTGGTTCTAAGCTACCTCTCTACCAATTTTCAGCCAAATCGGTTAAGTTGAGTTGAGTGTAAATAGTGTAACTAGCAAGACTTTCTTTTAAATATATAGATTATAAAAAAATTAAAACATAACTTTTTAAGGAAATGTAACGCTTATTTTTTACTTTGGATGGATGGATGGATGGATGGATGGATAGCTGGCTGGATTAATGAAGGATGGATGAATGGATTGGACGTATTTGTAACTCAAAAGTGCGTTCTCGTTCCTCAAAATCCTGAATCCCCTTGGCCTCCTGTACCATCACTCACTGGGGAAAACAAAATGTAAGCATTAATTCACGCCAATTTTCTCTGAGGTCTTTGTATTTATCCGGTCGGACCGGCCCTTTCCTTCCGAAGCATGGCTTTTCTCGCAGTAAGAAACATCGTATATAATATTAGATCCTTGCATATGAAATTGGCGTTTTGTCGCCACTTTGATCTCAAATATATCTTCTTTGGTTAGGAATTCCAATTTCAAATTTATACCGCTATTTACTCATGCATTTGTGTTTCGAAAACCGTTATTCATTTGTTTTTGCCTCTTATGGTTTTTTCTTTGCGTCACTCTGTTTACAAAATGGAAAACATGTAAATTTCGTATTATTTTCGAGTACGAGTTCCACCGTGGCACCAGTGCTGTAGAAATGCCTTACAATTTCATGCAATTGTGACATCGTTGACTAGATACTTGCAAATTTTTGGAGAACACAGGTGTAATCTAATGTAAGATGATTCAGCTGGTGGGTGGTGTCTAGTGTCGGTAATAGCACTTTACATAGAGTTCCACAAAAGTTTATCGACTATAAAACTGTAGTTATTGTACTCAATTATATAATAATATTTTCACTATATTTGGTTAAACTATTTAAATAATATAATTAGTTATTAAGAATGTCTGTGTACTTTTTTGCACCTACCCGAAAATTGTTTTTGTTTTTGCGTAAAAGAGTAACAAACATCCAACCATCCATCCATCCATCCATCCATCCATAGCCTGCATATCTTTTTTCTGGGTGTTAATGGGATTATTTTGGTGGGCTGGGCGCCCGGAGATGCGCTCCACGGCCCTCGAGCTACATGAATAGAATTATTAACTATTAATAAGCGTGCTTTTTTCACAACTCAAAATAATAACTGATTACGATATGGCTCACTCAATATCGGAATTGTAATATTGGACCAAACGATCCGAGATTCCGATCTTTATGCCCTTATCCTTAAAATAAGTCCTTACTTATTTTTAATAAAAACAAATATGTATATAATATCAAACAAATAATAAATAAATAAATAAACATTTATTTGACACAATGAGACATTATACCACAAATAAAACAACGACTTACATACAAAAGTCCCCGTATGATATCCCTCGCCCTTCCTGAACTCTTGCCAGTTCTCACACATGTCTTCAATTATTCTTTGGCAACGAGTTGCTTTCCTTCAGCATGGAAACGTGCTGATGTTATTCCGCTACCCAAAACCTCTAATCCCTCTTCTTTATCCCAATACAGACCAATCTCCATATTATCATACCTTTCCAAAGTAGCTTTCTCCACATGTAGCTTTCTCATTTTTTAACCTCTAATAATTTGCTTTCACCTTTTCAATCCGGTTTCCGTTCTGGTCACAGTACTGTTACAGCGCTGCTAAAAGCCACAGATGATCTACGCCTAGCCTTGGAAAATAAGTGTGTCTCCATCCTAGTGTTACTCGACTTTAGCAGTGCTTTCAATTCTGTAGACTTTGACATCTTCCTTTCTGTCCTTCGCTCCCTTAACATATCCTCCTCGGCCATAAACTGGTTCGATTCATGTCTTCGGGGACGTTCGCAGCGAGTTCGCTCTGATGAGGCTACCTCAGACTGGTGTGATATTGATGCGGGGGTACCCCAGGGTGGTGTTCTTTCTCCACTACTCTTCTCAATTTTTATAAACACTATCACCTTAATAATCAAATCTAACTTCCATCTTTACGCAGACGACCTGCAGATCTATCGCCATTCATATATTCATGAATTAAATTCTGCAGTTACCGATATTAACTCTGATCTACAACGAATAGCGAACTGGGCAAAATCTTTCGGTCTGTTGGTCAAGCTATGATCATAGGTAGCAGATACATGACTCAACGCTTAGATAATGTCCCTAGAGTTATATATGATGGTACCATTATTAATTACACAGACGCTGCTAAAAACTTAAGTATAATTCTAGACAGTAATCTCTCCTGGGTACGTCAAGTGAGTGAAGTGAGTAGAAAGGTTCACTACTCGCTGCACACGTTGAAGTACCTCCAAAACTTTTTGCCTATAAACACCAAAATTTTCCTTGTCCAGACACTCATCTTCCCTATCCTTGACTATGCCGATTCCTGCTACTTAGACGCTACCGAGGAGCTGTTAACTAAACTGGAACGTTTACAGAATATCTGTATTCGTTTTGTGTTTGGTCTAAGAAAGTTCGACCATGTTTCAGCTTTTCGATCGAAACTCAAGTGGCTCCCTATCCGCCTTCGGCGCAACTCCCATATCCTCTATTTACTCTACAACATTTTGTATAATCCTCGCTCTCCTCGTTATCTTCATGATCGATTCAATTTTTCTCGACCCCTCGATATTCCTTGCAGGTCCACTGTCAGGACAAATCTTTCTCTCCCCTCCCACCGCTCCAACTTCAACTTCTACTCATTCACTGTTCATGCAGTTAGATTGTGGAAATCTCTTCCTCACACCATTCGCGACAGTCGCAACATCAATGTATTTAAAAGACGCTTGAAAGAGCATTACCTCAAATCTGAGTCCATATAGATACCGTTATTATGTATACATATAGTATTTATATATTATAGTTATAATAATATATTAGTATTTATATATATTAACTAGCTATAATTTTTAATTTTTAAATTAATTTAAATTTAAATTTAAATTTTTAAATTTAAATAATTAATTTAGCTTATTTACTATATTTTATTTTATTACAGATATAAATATTTGAATTATTATTTCTACAATAATTGTAATACTGTGCACGTCCTAACTGCTATATTTCATCCCATTTCTCTCCGTAGGGCTGTTGGAAGAAATTTCTAATTCGAAATAAGCAGTCCTTTGTGTCATCTTTCTTTGTTAATTGTATTGTCATAATTTTCTGTGTGTACAATAAATTGTTAAATATTTAAAAAAACGTCATAAATACAGGACAGAATAACAACTCAAAATATAAAATTACGTACCATGAGTAGGAGTAGGTAAGTACGCAAGAGATACTATTATGGATAGTAATTAGGAAGGTAGGTAGTGTAATAGCTCCCATACTGATTTCAGTGACGGTGGCCGGTTTAATTGAAACCAGGCCAGCTACGCAGGAGTTATTTTATAGTGCCCAAGTGTGTGCGCAGTACACAAGAGCACTCTCTCTTCCTTTACTCTCGTAACCCAGTGGGACGAATAACCGACACGACTGGTGAGATATCAGGCGCAGGTCCGACTTTTTACATGCCCATCCGACGCATGGATCATCTTTCTTGTCAGACAATCAGGTGATCAGCCTGCATTGTCCTAACCAAACTTGGATACAAGATTTTTTGTTGTTCCAATGCGGGAATCGAACCCACGACCTCCGAGTCGAGAGCCAAGCTCTAAACCACTAGACCACGGAGGCTGTAGGTAGTGTAATGCCTAACTGTCAAAAGGGAGACCACTCAGGCGTATCACTGCGGCGTAACACCACAGTGCCTGGTATTATGCGGTTCCATGTTGTTGTCGTCGTTTATTATACAATATAATGTGTGTATAATATAATATCGTGCATAATATTCAATAATTTTCATTTATTAATAACGTTAAAATGTTAACAAAATAATCGAAAACAAATTGAACTGGCCATTTATTGTTAATGGAAAAAAATTTCTTTGTTAATATTTGAACCGAAAAATTACTCACAAACAATATTGGAAATAAATTTACAAAGGTACAGGTATAGATAAAAGTGATTAATGGAATAAACGGAAATTATTTTCTGGGCCACGATACTGGTTTTATTAATTTGTAAGCTATTGTAAAGTAAATATTGTGTAGATGAAGATAAAACCTTAATTTTGTATACTTTATGTGACTAGACAAGCCTATACAAAGATAACGTCCTATAAATGGATGAACGCCGGCTGCACACACGAAAAATTGTCACGTTCCCCGCCTGAGTCACGTTCCGCCTGAGCCGAGAGTGCAAGCGAGAGCGCGGAACAAGTACGACGCGGTATCCATTATCGCATAACCTATCCATAGACTAAGACAGCGGTATTATTAATTAACTAAAGCGAAGTAATGACAACTAATCTTATTACCTAGACGCCTAAACTAAAGGAGATCCAGTCTTAGCTAAACCTCACTGCGTTGGCAGTGGGCGAAATTTAAAACAAGTGTTACATTTATGTATCCTGTGGCGAATTATTCGCCGCGCAGCAAATATCCAATATTTATGCCGGAGCAAGGATAAAAGCAACTCTGGACCAGCATGGAGATGCTTCTTGTGATAAAAATCAACAAGAAGATCCACTACATGATCATGACGCGGTAGGAGATAAGGATGCTTATAGTTGTACGGTTCGTCCAAATTCGACAGACGACCACCAACGCGTATTACGCCGTGCTGATCTAGGAACGGCTTAAGTTTAAGAAGCGCGGGAGAACTTTATTTAAATAGATTTATTATTTTTCAAATTTTCAATATCGTTACTAAAGTAAACCGTCTGTGTGGCTCGCAATAATCTATACTCCGCAAATTCAAGATCGGAACTTGAAATAAAAGTCCCGTTAGGTAATAACCTAAGAAACCTATAGAAATAAACGATGGCGCGTAGTAATTTAGACCACGACGACATGCGTAGTGCGAGTGTGTATAGTGGGGATTCCACAATTTCCACGACTACGGGGTGAGACATAGATTTCCGCTCGGGTACGTCTTCATTTTCCGTATCGTGATCAAAGGGTTCAATGGGCCACTCCGACGGATCATGGGAAATCCAGGTGGATCCATGATGCCACAATGAATGAACTAGAAGCTTACCAGGAGTAATACCGCGAGACAGGCAATCGGCAGGATTTTCAGTACCTGCGACGTGATTAAAACAAGTGGGGGCGATGAGTTCAATTATCTTAGTAACGCGGTTTTCGACAAAGGTATGCCAGCGGTGCGGAGAGGAACGAATCCAAGAGAGGGCCACCTTGGAGTCCGTAAACGCGTATATTCCTTTAATGGGATAGTGAGACGAAAATGTGTCTTGAACTCTGCGAAGTAGTTGAGACAACAGAAGGGCCGCGCATAATTCCAGCCTCGCAACCGAAATAGTTTTAACCGGCGAGACTCTAGACTTAGCAGAAACCAGCTGAACAGCGTAGTTAGAACCAATACAGACCTGTACATACACGACTCCTCCCTTAGCGCGTTCACTAGCATCAGCGAAACCTATTAAGTTGACAGTGCAACCATCGACCAATCCTAGATGACACGGTATATTAATTTGGTTGAGTAAAGGTAGCTCAACGCAAAACTGCTTCCAAGCTGCGACTATGTGATCGGGTGGTGCGTCATCCCACTCGAACTTAGATAGCCAAAGCTCTTTTATTAAGAGCTTGGCGTATAAAATGGTGGGAGCCACGAAACCCATTATGACCCATAGTCGAGCCACTGTGGACAACAAAGTGCGTTTAGTGTACTTACCATCAGGTGTCGCGACGTCGAACCGAAAACTATCACAGGCTCTGTCCTAGCGTAAGCCAAGAACCTTATGCGGTAAAGACTTCTCAAACTCAATGTCTGTAGAAGCCTTGTGCGACTCAGGTATTCGTGCTAGAAAGTATTGCGAGTTACTTGTCCATTTGACAAGGTTAAATTAGCCTCGCTTGAAAAGCTGAATAAGCTCTTCACAAAGCGAAACTGCGAGCGGAACGTTCATGATGCTACAAACAATGTCATCCATGAATAGAGCGGAAGGAGGAGCGGTAACGGAAACGAGAGCGGTAGCGGTAGCGAGCGGCCGAGCGGTAGCGGTAGCGGGTGCGGTAGCGAGAGCGGGAGCGCGCGCGGTAGCGGCAGCGGGTGCGGTAGCGGGAGCGCGCGCGGTAGCGGGTGCGGTAGCGGGAACGCGCGCGGTAGTGGTAGCGGGTGCGATAGCGGTAGCGGCAGCGCGCCCGGTTACGGTAACGGGCGCGCTAGCAGTAGCGAGAGCGGTAGCGGGTGCGAGAGCGGGTGCGGTAGCGGGAGCGCGCCCGGTAGCGGTAGCGGGTGCGGTAGCGAGAGCGGGAGTGCGCGCGGTAGCGGTAGCGAGAGCGGGAGCGCGCCTGGTAGCGGTAGTGAGAGCGGGTGCGCGCGCGGTAGCAGCAGCGAATGCGCGAGCGGTAGTGGCAGTGGGTGCGATAGCGGTAGCGGGAGCGCGCGCGATAGCGGTGGCGGGAGCGCCCTCGGTTGCGGTAGCGGGTGCAGTAGCGAGAGCGGGAGTGCGCGCGGTAGCGGTAGCGAGAGCGGTAGCGAGAGCAGGAGCGCGCCCGGTAGCGGTAGCGAGAGCGGGAGCGCGCGCGGTAGCAGCAGCGGGTGCGCGAGCGGTAGTGGCAGCGGGTACGGTAGCGAGAGCGGGAGTGCGCGCGGTAGCGGGTGCGGTAGCGATAGCGGGCGCGGTAGCGATAGCGAGTGCGTACGAATCGCCTAATGAATAAGGGTCACCTTGAAACGGCAACGCGACAACATACCTACCACTGTCGTCGCGAACAGTGATAGCGCGGAAATGTTCTTCACACTCGAGATCCTTATGACTCATCGAGGACGATGCCGTCGATTCCTCGAGCTCCCAAAATCGCTGGACGAGAGAATTAATATTATTTTATTGAAGCACAGAGCAACAATATGTAGTATAATGAGACGTATGCCACGTAGGTACGGAACCCATAATCACAAATCCAAACACCGTCTCAATAGCGGGAGGTAAATCATATTGATAACTACGTACTATATTAGGTAATAGCAAATGCAGGAATACTGATGCCCCAATCAGAATATCCACATCACCCGGGCGCGAAAAGTCAGTATCTGCTAGCAGGAGAGCTTTGAGGTGCGTTAACAAAGACACGTCTACGTTAGCGTTCGGTAACTTATCGGTAGTAGAGCGTAAACCTCGGAAGGGGCGGAGCTGACCTAGATAACGTCGGTTGCTTTTAAAAATCAACAGGCATTAATTTTCGGACCTTTTAAAAGACATTAAGTCTGTTTTAGGAGCATTTGACCGACGGAAGGCGTAATAAAACCCTTAGGAAAATTGTTTAGTAAGTTATTGACTGTGATATATATTACCAAATTTTAAAAGACTACAAGCTATCAGTTGTAAGACCAGCTGTGTATTTTTAGCACAGCTGCTAGGTTATTGTTCTGGACCAGTAGTAGTCATTATATCACATTACCTTAAGACCAACTGTGTCATTTTTGGCACAGTTGCTAGGATATAGTACCTAGGACCAGTTGCCTATTGGAGCAGCTGTTTAGTTTAAGATAGATTAGGAAATTAGGACCAACTACATCATTTTTGGTGTAGTTGATAGGTTAAGTACGTGATTATATAATTATATTTAAAAAATTTTATTATACAATTTTACAACTGACGCGTTCCCCCGAATAACCAATAAAAATGGCAACGGTCCATACCCCACAAAACAAAAACCCCGTGAACCCGAACAGACTGTCCATGGAGGGGCCGGGTACCGCTGGTAGTAGTAGCGGAGATAGTAGCCGGCACCGAATAGAGATTAGCACCCCCCGAAACCCCGACAGTTCCCTCGACGCCCTTCTGGCCGAAACCTCCCATACGGTCAGGAACAGTATATATTTGCTAAACCAGACAAGGAACATGAGAGGAGAGTTAAAGTCTGGTTTAGCAAATAATCTCACGAAGATTTCTGGCAATTTGGGGAGGGTTGCTTTATTAAGTAAAAAAGAAAGTAGGAAAATAAGTGATACGGAGGAACAGAGTGAAAGGGGAAGTGAACGGGGAACCCCAAAAAGTTGTGACTGTAAGAGAGAGATTACAGAATTATATAAAAGAATGGAAGAAATGATGGATGAAAGGATGTATAAGATAAACGACAACAACATAAAAGAAGAAATGAAAGAAATAAATAAGGAAAATAGTAACAAAATATCCGAACTGATAAATGGGGTAAAAGGGTTAATTCAGGAAGTAAGAGAGGAGACAAGGAATAAATTCAAAGAAGTAAATAAGCTAAATCGGGAGGTGGTAAAGGAGTGTAAGGAGATAAAAGATGAGATAAACACCAAGGTAGAAAATATGAGACTGGTAAACCAGGAATTGGCAAAGGATAGTACGAACCACTTAAACAGGGCAATGGAAGTGACAGACATTGTAAAAGCATTAGGTATGGAAATAATGGGTAACAAAAATACAAGTTTTAAAGAAATAAATAAGCTAAGTCAGGAGATTATTAAGGAATGTAAGGGTATAAAAGGGGAGATAAATAATAAGGTAGAGAAAATAAAGCAAATAAACCAGGAATTGGCAAAAGAAAGTAAAGATAATTTAAATAGGGCAGTTGAGCTGATGAGTGGGGTAGAAAAGTTAAGTCAGGACATAAGAAAGGAGACAAGTAACAAATTAAAAGAAATAAACAAGTTAAATCAGGAAGTCTTAAGCGAATGTAAGGGTATAAAAGGGGAAATAAATTGCAGGGTAGAGGAAATTAGAAAGGGCAATCAAGAATTAGCAAAGGAAAATGAGAAAAATTTAAGCAGGGCGGTCGAGGAGTGGGGGGCCAGGGCCACGGCAGAACCGCAATCCGCGACTTACGCGAGCGTGGTCAGTGGCGGTGGGGAAACCCAAACCACGCCACCGGAACCGAGGCGCGTGACCCTCCACTCCCTGATAGTGACTGACAGGGAAAACTTCATGACGGGATCAGAGATAGTGGCGGAGGTAGGAAAAGTGATAGAGGCAAAGAAAGAAGGAATAAAAATAGATAGAATTAGAAAAGGGAAAGATAGGAAAGTCGTTATAGGATTTAGCAATAGGAAGGATAGGGATAAGGTTAAAGAAAGAATAGAAAAAAGTGGAGAGAAATTAGAAGTACAAAGTATAGAGAACAAGGACCCGCAGGTCGTGTTGTATGGGGTGCTTAAGTCTAACACCAATGACGACATAATACAAGCAATTAAAAGTCAAAACAAGCACCTCATACAACAGGTCCTGGACAGGAAGGAGGACAGGATAGAAGTAAAATACAGAAAGCGAGGAAAGGATGAAGGCACTGAGCACGTGGTGCTGACTGTGTCTCCGGGGCTGTGGCTGTGCTTCACCAAGGCGGGCTATCTATATTTAGATATGCAGCGTGTTCGAGTCGCCGACCAGTCCCCCCTAATACAGTGTTCACGCTGCTTAGGGTACGGACATGGGAGGCGATTCTGCACCACCGCCGAGGAGAGGTGCAGCCATTGCTCCGGGACACACCACCAGTCTCAGTGCGAGGAGCTGAAGGCTGGGACTAGAGCTTGCTGCATAAATTGCAAAAAGGAGGAGTTACACGAAATAGAGCATAACGCTTTCAGCGCGAGGTGCCCGGTCCGACAAAAGTGGGACGCTATGGCGCGCGCAACAGTCGCGTATGGTCCGGAGGACCAGTAGTGTTAGCACCGCCCATAACAATTAGATGTAATTTAAACTTAGTTTTAAAAACACTAATTAGATACCATACAAGTGAGCGGTGCGACACTGTTGGGAGGAAGCTGGGGATACATATGATTATGGTTACATAAGTTAGCATATGTAACCCAAGCGACCAAAATCTGGTACCATTAGCGTATGCGCGCGCCATGGAGTCCCACAAGGTATGCAAAGGATCCATATTAATATGAATCCCGAGCATACTAATTGTCGGGACGGACACTTTACCTGGGCGCAGGGGGGCTAAAAAAGTGTAAGTAAGTGTAGAGTTGTAGAAGTAAGTAAGAAATGTAATAAAGATAGAAAAAATTAAAAGAAATAATTAATGGGAAGTAAAAAATTGAAAAAAGGAAGTGTTATAGAATAGATAAATGAAGGAGATATAAAAATAGGAAATAAAATAAAAGTGATGTATGAACAAGAGGTGGAAGGAGAAGTAAATGTATAAACATAAATAACTGTAAATGTAAAAAATGAAAAGGAAATGTTATAGAATGTATAAATGACGGAAATGTAATAATAGAAAATAAAATAAAAGTGATGTACGAACAAGATGTAGAAGGAGTAGGAAATGTATAAACATAACTAACTGTAAATGTAAAAAATGAAATGGAATTGTTATAGAATGATAAATGATGGAAATGTAATAAAGATAGTAAATAATTGTAAGAAATAATTAATGTGAAGTTTTGTTTGTTAAAAAATAGAGAAAAGGTAATGTTATAGAATAGATAAATGAAGGAAATTTAATAATAGGAAATAAATGTAAGAAAAGGGATGTAAGAATAAGATGTAGTAGATGTAGAAGGAGAAGGAAATGTATAAATAATAAAAGAAATGTATACTAATAAAGATAGTAAATAATTGTAAGAAATAATTAATGTGAAGTTTGTTTTTAAAAATAGAAAAAGGAATGTTATAGAATAGATAAATGAAGGAAATTAAATAATAGGAAATAAATGTAAGAAAAGGGATGTAAGAATAAGATGTAGAAGGAGAGGGAAATGTATAAATAATAAGTAACTGTAAATGTAATAAATGACAAAAGCAAAAAATTGGCCCTGCTTATGGTAGGGGGAACAAGAAATAAAAAAAAAAAAAAAAAAAAACTTATCGGTAGTACATGATTTTTCCGAACCCCCAATTCCTTTAACTATCAAATTATTATTTTTAAATTTATTCAAAAGCCCTAGACGATTATAACATTCCGACGTAATGAAACTACTTTGTGAAGCGCTGTCTAGTAAAAATCGCACGACTATGGGTTTTTCATTTACATCGTAAACAAACCAACCTGGGCGGTAGGTAACAAAATCGTTTGTTTGGCCGAGTCGCGAGTTATATAACGCGCGCGCGCGGGGTGCGGGTTCTGCCTACAATTTCTGATTATTTGTTAACGTGCGAGCGACGTCGAGCACAGCAACACTTCGCTATTACGTTCGACTCGAACACCTGTACGCGTAGGTATTCGATCGGCTTGTGGCATCGATATCGGACGGCCAGAACTGTTATGATCAAGTTCAAGGTCACGCGTGCCAGCTGACTGCCGGATCTTATCGAAGTGCATTAGCATATGGTGTCGTCGGTTACAAACGCGGCATTTAGACTTACTAAGACAGAGTTCGATTTATGTTTTATGCTTAAGCAATTAACGCACGCTTTAATTCCTTTAATATAATTAAAACGATCCATGGGGCCAAATCATTGAACGCGGGACATTTGTAAAGATGATCATGCACAATGTTAATGTTATTGCACATACATCTAAGCGGGTTATAATTATTATTACTAGAATCCAAACAGCTACATAAGACTACGAATTAGGCACGGTGTTATTATTTCGGTGTTTATTAATTTGTTTATTTTGTTTATTAATATTACTGGACGAACTAAATGAACTAGGCTGCGTATTTCTAAATATTATACACTAATCTTTTATGAATGAGATAAAACTGTCCAGTGTAGGAATTTTATTATTACGAACCGTCATTTCAATGGCGCGAATAGTTTCTGTATCGAATTTTTTCAATGCGAGTTGTAATAAAATAAAATCGGAAAGATTTTCTAAATTTAACTTTTTAAGCGAATTAACTGCCGTTACGAAATTATTTATAAATGACTGAAAATTCGAAACAGATGCGGAACCATTCAATTTTAAATTTAAAGCTTGATCAAAATATGTGGACGCGAGGATACGAGTATCTTGATACCTGTCCACCAGCGACTGAAATATTAACTGATGAACTGATAATTCTCAGCGCTGGGGGTGACGCTAGCGAATACCGATTGAGCCCTTGGCGCCAACTTACCTATTAAATAATATAACTTGTCGGCATCGGTCAACGAACTATTATCATGTACCGTTGATTTAAAACTGGCATTGAATGTGGCTTTGTATGTCACCATCAAAATACATTATCTCAATCGCAGTCAACCTCTGCGTTCGAACAGTTGTATAAACCTCAGTTTTAAACTCGGGTTCAACAGTTTCAAGACGAGATTGAATGCGTTTTATAACGCAATATTGGTCCTCGAATGAAGTATACGCTTGAAAACTAGGCGGAGTTTTCGGATTAATAGATAGCAACTTCGCGTTGTAGGCATCTAACAAGTTATGAAAATCTGAATAGAATAGATTTATCACCTATTGTCATACATTGACTGAGAAATAATTCCTTATCTGCTTCGGATGACTCGGCAGTTTGCGAACGTTTATATATATTTTGAACACGTTCGAACAAAATATTACGTTTAGCGACTAGAATGGCTAACTCTGGATTCTCCGCCATTTTGAATTAGATTTATCATAATATTCAAAATACTATGCGAGTTTATACCTAAGTATTTATAATGTAGGTTATGCGATATTTATGTTACACCCAAGTGTCTATTTACTAATTTACAAATAGAATACCTAAGAATATATTATGCGGTTTAATTATTTATTTCTATTATAGGCAACGGCTTTAAAGCTGTTTGAAAATATAATAGCGTTTGAAATATGAGATTTATAATAGAACTATGATAGTTCGAATAATAATTTCAATAAGGAATCTCTTTAGGTAGCCACGTTATATCGTGTAATACCCACGGCGGTGCGGTTCCCATATAATGGGCTTAGAGAAGCGTAAATATGTATTACCACTGCTTAGTTAGGCACTTTTAGAAGCTACATATGCGGGAGATTAAATGAAATCTGGATATAAATCCATTTCTATCAGAAATGGATTAAAATCCGGACCAAATGTGATCCGGCTCGAAGGACCAAACAATGGCCACGCGGGCCACCTTGGCCTGGCGTATAGCGAATGATTACTCTTCGATATTTTGTGGATTGTATTTCAGAAGGTATCTGGCGTCGCCAGGTTAATATGCAGTAATAATTAGATGGAAATGGAGAGGTATGAAGTGAGGATACGCTTACCGAACCAGCTTCGGAGCGGGCGTCTGCAGCTGGAGTCTTGTCACTTCCATCTGTTCACAACACTTTAGTCTTTCCAGTATTCTTAACGCGTACGTTCCTATAGGAATATCTCACTTACTTGAGCGGAATTAGTAGCGGAAAAGTCTAAATAACACACGCGCTGTCGGCCATTGCACATGCTCGACTCGACGACTTGCAATGTACTCCCTCGCGTATCTTCGTATTTCTTCGGTTTACGTCGGAGAGGAGCGGGTAGGGAGATACTACTTATCTATTAATATTATGAGATGCTATTCATAGTGGCGTTCGACGCTCCTAGATGGCGCTACCAGTAAGTATTTGTTATACATTTAGTTGTGATCTTTATCAATATTGTGTATAATATTGTGTATAATTAGACTACATAAAATAATAGTATATATTTATATTTTAGGTGTGTTCTACATAGGTAATACCATTATTCGTTCGCTGTCGTACATTAATGACAATTGAGAAGTAGGTACCTGACCTTTAAGGCGACTACAGGCTCCCTGAAAACCGCCATGCGTCGGCTCGTACCCGAACGGTAAGTAACGTCATAGTTAAGTAATATAGTAAATTAAGTACATCATTAAATAATTATAATATATATTAAAATCAGATTATGTCATAATAATATTAGGAATTTAATTAATTAAAGGATATAAATAATAATAATACTAATAATAATAATATTAAATAAAAATAAAAATAAAAAATTATATAGGGGAAATTTGTTCTCGTAGCAAAAGAGATTTAAATTTTAATTTAAAAGATAGATAGACGGACGGACAGAGCTAAACTATAAGGGTTCCTTGTGTATTATGAAACCCTAAAAATGATTTTTTATCAGGAGGAAACTCTCGTAATTATTATTATCGTTGAAAGCTCCTTTGGATTTTCTTCTCTCGTCTTTACCTATGAAATTGCCGTTCTGCAGTACTGGCCATTTCAAATCAAAATAATTTTTGTTTGGCTAAGAATTCTAATTTCAAATTAATTTTATTTTAAAAACATGGAATTCTTTTTCCAAAATTAGTCATTTGTTTATTGATAAGTGTTACATTTTCATCGTATTTCAATCTTTTTCTTCATCATGGATACGTTAAAAATTCGAGTAATTATGGAATATGAGTACCCTCGTGGCAGCAACGCGGCACAAGCGGCACGCAACATCAACGACGTTTACGGAGCTAATACTACAAACTAACACACCACCTGTTATTGGTTTGCTCGCTTCCCTTCTGGAATTTTCGACCTGAAAAATGAACCTCGCGGTCGTCCGAAGACTTTGGTCGACAATGACGAATTAAAGGCGATTGTGGAAGCTGATGATACACAATCTACGGCTGAATTAGCAGCAGCTTTCGATGTTAGCGTCAAAACAATATTGGTCCAATTGCGTCAAATTGGCAAGGTAAAAAAGCTTGACAAATGGGTGCCCCACGAACTCAATGATCGCCAGCGCGAAGTACGCGTCGAGACGTGCCTTGCACTGATCAACAGACATACAAATGAAGGAATTTTGAACCGCATTGTTACCTGCGATGAAAAATGGATTCTGTTTGATAACCGCAAGCGCTCAGCAAGTTGGTTGGATCCTGGTTCAGCACCTAAACAATGCCCTAAACGAAAACTTACCCTTAGAAAAGTGATGGTCACTGTTTGGTGGTCTAGCGCCGGTGTGATTCATCACAGCTTCTTACCAAACGGGGTGAGCATTACTGCAAACGTGTACTGTGAAGAACTGAACACAATGATGGAGAAGCTGGCACATTTCCAACCAGCATTGGTCAATCGCTCGTCTCCGCTGCTCCTGCGCGACAAAGCGCGACCTCATACTGCATAGCAGACGATCTCCAAGTTGCAAGAACTGGGGTTGGAAGCTCTCCGTCATCTGCCCTACTCACCAGACCTTGCGCCTACAGACTACTACTTTTTCCAGACTTTGGATAACTTCTTGGCGGGAAAAAAAAAGAATACCCGAGAGGCAATACAAAATGCCTTTGAAGAATTTGTTGCCTCCCGTCCAGCTGATTTATTTAAGAAGGGCATCAATAAACTGCCACTGCGTTGGCAAAGATGCATTGATTGCATGGGTGATTACTTCGATTAATACAAATAAAAAATACATGAAAAAAAATTAAATTTTTTCATACAAAACGGCAACCTAATATTATGTATAATATTAAAAATGCAGTATCGCTTCAGTCCCAGGGGCACGTTTCTCATACAATCGATTTTTTTACCGAATTATATTCGTTTACGACGTTGTCCGTCCTACTGAAAAGTCCGAAGGTTTTATGAAATTCGTATTTTGGGGCACCAATTAAAAAATATTATAATTCGAACTCTTAAGTCGAGTAAGCATAGATAACGTTCAGTTTAGGAGTTTTAAAAAACGCTGTTGCAGCTATTTTAGAGAAGATTCTTAGATTTTTTGGTGTTTTCTTTTCAAATATTGTTTATTTTTTTAATATGATAAATTGATTCAAAAAATATACCTACGATGATAAAATGTTTTCATATTGAATTTTACGCAACATTGGTTGTTAAAACGTAAAACGGACGCACAAAACTGTCAGCTAAAATATATTTTAATAGCTTTAAACATTTTGGTATAGTGAAAGTAACTGTATGTCATCTGTACTGTTAGGTATGTTTCGAAAATACGTTTCATTCTGAATGATTATATAGAATGATTATGATATATATTAGAATCTTAGGTTTCTTTCACAATTCTGGGCCTTTAGTCAAGAATCAAGATGAATTCGATAATTTCGACGGCGAAGTTCGAAATCAAAAATGTATGGGATTTGACAAGAGCCATCGCTAAGTGATATGTCGCTTGTGATGCCTTATGTCAAATCCCATACATTTTATTTTCGCCGTCGAAATTATCGAATGCATCTCGAGTTATGCATACAGGTTGCATACAACATACATGCATACAACAGAGACCCAGGCTCTTGAGTTAACATAATATGATGTAGTTAACTTAAGGGTCAGTTCACACCGATACGCGACGTGACGACCCTACCTACTACTATTATAAATCTGAAAGTTAGTGAGGATGGATGGATGTTTGTTACTCTTTCAGGCAAAAAGTACTGAACGGATTTTAACGACATTTGGTATGGCAGTAGCTTAGGCTCTGGATTAACACATATGCTACTTTTAACCCGAAAAAGCAGCAGAGCCGCGGATAAAAGCTAGTGCTGTAATATAATTGTATCTATTTTATATTATGTAGAGCAGCTTAGCGTGATTTTCGATTTAGTATAGCTGTTAAAAAGTGTGCGTCGTGTCGCCTCTCGGTATTGAGGTGACCCTTATTCGAGTGATATTGAAATTATGCAACCAACATTTTCGTACCTATTAATTTTCGGAACTCAGCTGCAGAGAATCTGTTATAGCGCCCAAGATACCGATTACTAGTTTCATAAGGTATTATTATAACCCAATGGTACGACATAAAATGCCCATTGATTTACTTTACTAATAAGTATCTCACTTCTACGTATACACTTGCTACGAAGCAACCTAAAAACGCAGCGCAATGCGACATAACTCCCGATACGGTGTGAATTGACCCTTAATTATTACGCTGCAAATACGCCCTTTCTGGACATAGTCTTAAGCAAACTAGTCAACAGACGGACTTTAAAATAAATATAAAACATAATGATAGTACAATCATTTTTCAAATATTTCTACAATGATACTTATTTATAACACTTTGCGAATCTCAAATAATAAGCAAAATACATAGTATTAAAATTTAAAGAAATTTAATATTAAACATCAAAAGGAATACAGATAAGTTAATATCGATTTAACATCTGCTACTTGGACCAGTTCGCCTTTAATTAATATTAAAATTAAATTATGGGTAGTACGAGACCGCAAAGCTTATCTTCTATTTACTTATAAAGAACTAGAGATTGCACGCAACTTCGTCCACGTGGATCCCCATTGCACCCCCGTGGGATGTGTATTTCGAAAAATAATTTTTAACGGATTTCTACGTCATAATAACTACCAGCGTGCCAAAATTCAACGCCAACGGTTCTGTTGATATTTCAGTATAAAAACTTCGGACCCCCACTTCAATCCTTTAGGCGATAAATTAAAAAAACAAACTATACAATACGTACCTAATGTAATATGATAATCCGATATTAAATTACATGGAAATCGGAGCATATTTTAAATATTTTTCATACAAATTTTCAATCCTTCTTTTACATCCTCAGAGGGTGAATTCTAATAAACTCTGACGTTACTTAATTAAATGTTTATATGAATCTCAATTATCATCGAAATCGGTGGAAAATCAAAGATTTTTCATACAAACCTTCAACCCCTATTTCACACCTTTAAGGGGGAAATTTTTCAAAATCCCTTCTCAGTGCGCGTCTACATTCAACAGAAGCAGAACATTATATTTTTTCCACATATTTTGTTTTAAAATAGTTACTTTAATTTCATATTGTATGAGAAACTAATGTCTCTGTTTTCGTAAATACGCGCGAGAAACATAAACCAGTCGGGTAAAAAGTTCGTATCACAAAATTGTGTACATTAAATATTTGCGCTTGTTACTCTGTTTCTACAATATTTCTGTATGCATCCAAGCGCAATTCTCGTCCGTATTAGTGCCGCAATTTACACAACAACGGAATACCCGTGTTACGTATTACATTCGCGGCACAATTTCCTAAATAGTGATATTTCTCAAAAGAGAACAAAAGAAGGCTCGGTAATGGTTCGTTAGTAATACAATATATGTGACCGAGAAGATGAAGGCAACGAAGATCAGGGAAGGCAATCCTTCGTCTGAGATCGTGATAGGTTAGGCTACTCTAAAGACAATATCGTTAGGCGATAGACAAAATACCAACGAATTTCCAACTCTCTTAATTTTAATTCTCTTAAATAATTATCTCGTTTTTCAAGTGTCCAATAACAGCAAATTCAGCAGGACATCCATTCCTTTTTTTTCTTATAGCCTCACCGAAGTAGAACCTATTTGGCGTTTCTAAATATAGCTGATGCGCTTCCACACACTTCCACACACTTCCACACCCTCCAACGTAATATCATAATATATTCTTTGGTAATAGAGAAATAGTATTTATGTGTATACTGTTTCAGGAATTTTTTAGCAGGATGGGCCTCATAATTTGTTTGAATTAAACATTACCAATGTTAATAACCACCTAAAGAAGAGTATGTTAGGACGTGTCTAAGGAGGGTTCCATAACTATCAATGCGCGAGACAGTACTTCAGTCCGGACCAACGCCTACAACTCTACAAGGCGCAGGTTCGGCCTCATATGGAATATTGTTCTCATCTCTGGGTAGGGGCGCCAAAATACCAACTGCTCCCTCTGGATCGTATCCAACGAAGGGCCGTTCGAATTGTTGACTGCCATAGTGTTTCAAACAGCTTGGACCCCTTGGAATTACGCCGAGATGTAGCTTCACTCTGCATCCTCTATCGGTTGTATCACGGGGAGTGCTCTGAGGAATTGTTCGGAATCATACCACCTGCAACTTTTCGCCATCGTCCCACGCGAAAAACATACCATCCTCATCACCTTGATGAGTGGCAGTCTTCCACCGTGCGCTTTTCGCGTAACTTTCTGCCGCGCACTGTAAAACTCTGGAACGAACTGTCACCAGCAGTATTTCCGGACCTATACGACCTGCAAACCTTCAAGAAGAGAGCGTATTTCCTCTTAAAAGGCCGGCAACGCACCTGCAGCTCTTCTGATGTTGCGAGTGTCCATGGGCGACGGTAGTTGCTGACCATCAGGTGACCCGTTTGCTCGTTTGCCCCCTTATTTAATAAAAATGAAATAAATAACAAAAAATGCTATAGGGTTTTTTATTAACCTACTTCAAAATTTAATGACCGATTTCACGTAAAGGATTTTTCTAAGAGTCTCTAACTTGACCTGTCTGCATGGAAAGTAACAAGTTTTTACCCTGTATAGTTGAGAAATTCCAGGGGGGGGCAACTTGTAAACCACTTTGGAGGTCGATTACGCAAAAATGGTTTACATTATAAAAGTCACGAATAAAACCTAGACTTTATTTAAAAAAGCCTATTCAACTAGACACTCCACATAGTGGGGTAGAAATCAAAAAAAACACAGATTTCGTGCCTCACACGACTATCGAGCACATTGGAAATGAATCTTCAGAATTCGAAAAAATATTATAAAATAAAAATATTATAAAATATTATATTTATAATATTATAAATATAAAATGTTACAAAATTATACTACAACGTAGAATGATAATTATTTTATTCTTAGACTAGCTTCTGGCCGCGACTTCGTACGCGTAGATGTTGAGGTGACTAATTTCCTATTATTTTTAGAAATATACTTTAATTATGCTAAAAATAAATTAAATGGTAAATGGTTTGCCGAACTGTGGAACACGCAACATAGAAGTGTCTGTGTGAGAAACAGTTGTCTCTTGGGTCTATCCCTGCCACTTTCAATGGCTGCCTCAGAGCTTTATTGATGTCGAAGCATACTTTTAGGGAAAACTCTAGTCTTTTAAATACAAATGCATACTGTGATGGGATCAATGGTATTTTAGGTATGAATAGTTTCCCCTTGAGCAAATCCAGTGAATATCAGGGTAAACTGCGATAGTGAGTTCTGTATGTGACGTCACCACTGTTGCCAAACTTTGCGGAATAGTAATTTTACCATTAATTGTAGGAAAATCGCCGTTTCCTTTTTTAAGCTACGATTCATAAAACTGTTTAGCAGACTGTTCACCTCTCAAATTGACTCTTATGTTTTTTTTAAACTAATCTTTTGTATGTGAGTCCACATGTATGATGACTTACACGACTTTACCTCATCCGCTCGTGTGCCCCTGGGTACTACGGGTATCAAAATAGAGAGCTTGAAGAGCACTTTTCAAAACTATACATTGTTGTATAATAAAATGGTCAAGTATGAGTGTGAATCTAAAAAAAATGCATTCATACCCCTGTTTACCCTTTAGGGGTTGAATATCAAAAAATCGTGATATACGTGTTTACTTATTTTTTTTAAGACTACATTTACAAAGTTTTAAGCCGAAATGCTCATTTAATATTTCTTCCCCACATACAAGTTTTATACCCCTTTTTACCAATTAATATATCGAATTTTAGAAAATTTTGAATAAGAGTTTTAGTAGATCGTGTCAAAGTGCTATATCACGAAATTGGAAACAGATCTGACCACAAACAAAAAAGTTACATATAAACGTAACACTTTAGCTTTTAGGGGTGAGTTTCGATAATCCCTTCTTAGTAGACTTTTAATAGATACGTCACAAAAGGAAGCCACGGTCCAAGCATTACATTTCTAGCTTCAGTAGTTTTGCCTCGACGTTGATGAATCAGTCAGTCAGGACAATTCAGACAGGACTATATTAATTAATAGAAGAACATAAGTATCCTCGACATAACGCCTGTGAACAAACAAATTGCAAAATTTCCACACGCATATCGAAGTTTGACCGAGCTTTGCTCGAAGTTTTAATAGAACAATTAAATAATTAAAAGTAAATATAAAAAATATAAAAGTTAAATAAATAATAACAATCACAAAAATATTTATCTGACCGGAATTCGAACCTATCACATTCCAAATAACCAAACAACGCAAAAATACGCATACCAAGCTGCCAATCAGTCTGATCTAAGAGAGTCGAAATTACTCATATACTGTTGCACGAGGAAAGGAAAAACACATATTACTTAAAAATGCGCAGTTACTAAGGAATAAGACCTAGCTAGATCGATTTTCCTCCCCCAAAACTCCCTGCATACTAAATTTCATGGTAATATTTGTAGCCGTTGCCTAGATTTCAATTAAATATAAACAATATCGTTTATAGTATGTAAGATATTTCATTTTCTTTTCCAAAAAGGGAAAGTAAAGCAAAGTAAAGAAAGAAAAGTAAAGGCTACAGAGCAAACCCTTAACCCGATCGTCTTTATTTTAGACTCAAATTGTATCTGACTAAATTGTCCAGAGGCGTTTTTTTTTTTTTAAATTTTTGATATCATTTTCGTTTCCAAAATATCGAGCACAAAAATCAAACCTTCGGAAATAATTTAATTATTTTCACTATTTAGCCATAACTTTTACGTTTTTGAATTTCTCGAATAGTTTATTTGCACCTTATAGCTCTCGTGAAGTCTTTTGAGCTTTTTTCGAATATCATATCTTTAAAACTATCCGAGAGATAAGGGGATCGCACTTTTTCGTGAAATCGGGGCCTATACCGGAGCGTATTTCCAATGTCAAAAAATTCATCCCTCCTTCATAAAATACAAAATCCTCCAGTTTTAAAATACAACATTTTAATTATTTTTTAAGATGCTAAAAATTTATTATTTAAGCAGTATATAATTATACAAAATTTCGTCGTATTATATACAATATTATTGAAGTTATCAATCAAGGCTAGATAGACGGACGGAACCTAAAAAGTATACCAACTGTTAATATTCAATTTACTTGACTAACGGCCGAATACTGAAATTATAAGATGAAGTAAAGTCTGCCAGACTGTGACAGTGATAGCCTGTGCCTGGCTCCTAATTTTATGTAGCTTCTAATCATTGTAATATTATACAATATAGTTATACCATTTTAATATTCTATGCAAGATTTTTTTTGCTGAAATTAATAAACCAATGAAAAATTAATGAATGAATCTTTTTTCTTTTAATTTTTTTATTTGCGAGACACGTCTGTTTTCGAATCTTTATGAAGGAAAAATTTAATTTAGTGAAATGGGAATAATTAAAGAATAAATCCGCGAAGTATAAAATTTAATTTATGCATTCAAAGGAAGTTTCTAGTTTCTGCTCGCAATTGGAGACTTTAACCTTTTCAGATGTAAAATAGTTCATTGAATACACTGCAAAGAGCCGATGCTCCCAAACATGAAGCTAAGACCTGGTACACATTGATTACTTAAACGCGCGCTTTGCTCTGCACGCCTGCCGCGCAATACGTACAACTTTTACAGAATTCTTCGAGTCGCATTAAACAGTAGACAAAATGTACCACATTTTGTCTACTGTTTAATGCGGTCTGGCTTCCTGCTGATCACAAGCGATTGTGACGTGATAGCATGATGTCACCCTTTTTCTAATACACCTTAATATTATATAGACTTTCCGCACCTGTGTTGCCAACTTAAAATATATTTTAATACAACGTAATTTATGTTATTATAAAACATAAAAAACTCAAGAGGAAAATAAAGTCACACAAAACTGTTTTCGCAATTTGTCTCTTGGATTTAATTTAATATTTAGGTAATGTATTTATAATAATAATAGATATTAAAATATTTTAATGAAATAAAACCCAAGTTAAATAAAACAAAATAAATATGACAATTATTTAGCGACGGCGTAATGACCACAAGTGTCCGCATCAAATTAGCTTTAACGCACGTTTTTGGCGCTCAATGTGTACTGGCCTAAGTTCCCAGCATTAATTAGCGTGAAACAGTGAAATGGGCGATTTTAAAACAAACGAAACATTGTACGTGGCTCGCCTTCGAAAACTTTAAATGAGTCGACTTTTCATTGTATATATATATTTATAGTTTGTTTTGTACATTTAAAGTTGAGGCGTCTTCGAGCTTTATAATGAGAGACTTTGGTCTTTGACGGTGGTGTAAGGATAGAGTTTCCTTTGTCGCTGTGCTAATTACAACAGAATATCCAATATCAAAGATACTCTTTAACCTAACGTAACAAGTAATTTGTGTATAATTAATATTTAGGCCCGGTAATTTAATTAAACACTCGATAATGTTATTTAACCCTCTCTATTGGCTTTATATTCTTTAGCCTTTTATTTAATTACCATAACAGCTTAACTTCGATTTTCCTCCCAAATTTTTATCTTCGTATATTTTAAATGAATACATGATTTGTTACACTACTTCATATTTTAGAATATGGAAAACTGAATATCATTCCGTTAAACCTGTTTTCCATTCAACTTTATATACCCTTAAAACTTTTAAAATCTATAAAAAAAAGAACTAAATATTTTTAATCTATACTAAGAAATTAAGTGCCAATAGATTTTGGTGTATATAGTTTAAAAAAAATCAATATCACTGGAGAGAGTTCTTGAAGAGTAATGAAACTCGCTGCAGCAGATAATATCCGGAGCATGTGGAGCTGCTGTAACGTTATTGAGCAATATTGAGGCAAAAAGAGCAATTCGTGCTCGCTTCAGTATACTTTGCTTATATCATGGGCAGTTATTTTGATGTTGAATCGTTTTTGAAGTGGATAGTACTCGTAAATCTGAAAATTGAGTTTGGTTTCCGGATACGCCCTCGGCTTGACGACCTCTACGGCTCAAGCCGGAGGTCACGGGCTGGAATCCCGCCAGGGAACAATAAAATCTGTGTTCCCGGTTCATGATGTATATTAAATATGTGTATTATAGGTATAATGAAAATCTTAAATATAAGTATAGTATTCAAAAATTAAACATATTTCCATTGTCTGGCAATACAAGTTCTTCAAAAAAGTTCCACAAAGTTCTTCAAGAACTTACCATGGGACAAGATTGACATGGTGTGAAAGCGTCAATATATAGTATTATTATTTTACTGTGGAAACTAAACTCGGCAGAGCTATGCTTCGGCACAAATGGGCACTGGTTCAATACCACGGCCTCAAATAAATCTGGCGGTGAAATAACGCTTGCGTTATGTTTCGTCAAGTAAGTGAAGTTACCACAGGCTCAAGAGCGTTTGGATATTTAAGGACTGGGAACACAAGTGCGCAACATCAAATGAATTGCAATTGTTATTCCTGTGGTGTTTCGAGTGTCCGTCAAAATATAGCTTTCTTGTTACGATTTAAAAGTTTAACTAATAGATTTCTGTTTGTTAGCTAAGTTTAAAGTTACTACACAATAAAATATGAGATTTCTGTTTGTTGGAATTATTTGAGAGTGTATCTGCTACTCATGCATCTGCGAGGAAAAAACCTACAATAAAAGGCTCTATTTCTTTGTTCTGAGAAATACTTGAAAAACTGTCGGCCATAGTGTGCCGAGGGACAAGCCTCCTTCATAGTTAATTGGTTTTCGTACGGCCAAGTATTTCCCTTGATAAATTAGCGAGGTATTTCGGATTCATGATTTATTAAAAATTTATTTAAAAAAATGTGATGGTGATTTTAAAAACATAGATTTTTGGTGCCTTAGAAGTAAACAAGCGAGATCGTGAAATATTTTCATCATTTCATATACCATTATCGACCCATAACTCTGATTTTTCTGGGACTATAAATGATCCGGAATCTGTAAGGCCTGGGAAAATGCAGAGCACTGAAAATAGAACCCTGCGGCCTGCGCTAATACAATAGAGTTTGAAATCGAACACTCAAGTCTCGAGTGAAATGTCAATGTCATATATGACAGCTCGACACTCGATCCTTCAATTTTCAACTGTTTTGTCCTATATTAGCGCAGAGTTAAAGAATATACAGTTAGTATATTACTAACGTAAAGAACCGTCATTCAATAGACGTATGCGGTAGGTGCGCGCGGCGAGCGGGGCGTGAGTTTTTTCCAGCCAGGACATTCGTTCACGCGGCTGACCGCTGGTCTTTTCGTGCTTTGACATAATTGACAATATAGTTTCATAATATTTATGCTAGATTTGTGTGACGTGATTTTTTAAATTATTTCCATGTTAAGCTCAGGCTTAAGTCAACATGGCTGACATTCGCCGCTGCTCGAGCTGTCATTTGTAGACTGTCGCCTCTAAGGCAGAGTTCCATTTTCAGTGCTATGAATTTTCATGGAATCGCCGGATTCCGGATCATATAGTCCTAAACTTTCAAAGGTGTTTTCACCCTAACGAAAACGTATAAATTCGGAATATACTCGTACATAGAAATCTTGAATGAAAAATAGAGTAAGAATTTAATTGTAGTTTAAACGAGTATCGAGATACACCTCGAAACCAATTCTCTGCCTGTCACAGCCTGGCGTGAAACTTAAAATCATTTATTTAAATTCTACTTTATAGTTCCAAACTGCGTTCAGAAAACTATTTTTAAAATGTATGTATTGTCGCCAACAATAGCAAAATATAACAAAAGGAAAGTTTTCGACCGAAAATAAATTTAATAAAAAGTGCATGTCACACCACACAAAGGGTTCCGTGGCCATCCCATTTACGATCATATTTTTAATATTTTACATGTCTATTTATTTATATTTGTACGAAATTTACAAAGTAAGCTGCGCATTTACACATGACGAAACTATAAGCGTTCCGAGGCGTGAACGGTTAGACGCTTAAACCCTGAAAACGGTAGTTTTAATTTACCGTCATAACTACGACTAGCATTTAACATGCATAAACCGTGTACGGTCGCTGACCAGCCGATGGGTCCTTATGGCCATAGTAATAAGGTCGACAAGCGGTACACCGACTTTTCGGCAACCGTTCATTATATTTTGTACTTTGTATAAGTTTGCACACTCATATATTCGATATGACTGATCAAATGTGAAATTTCAAGCCAAAATTTCAAAATTCCAAAGGAATTGTGAAAAGAAAAAAAGATTTCTTGGATCTCGCCTTTGAGCTGTAATGGCGTCTTTGGCGTTCGTTGTGTTCTTTAAAACAATAAAAGAAACTGTTTAAGGATTTTCCTTATGGAGCATTTCGTACCGAGATTTTAATTGAGAAAATATTTCGTTTTCCATTTGGGTTAAAGAAATTACCCCTTTGGAGAATAATATTGCAGAACATGAATATTTATAGCTCGTTATGCATTCACTTCATTAGTCTGTTTTGTGTTCTATTGGGATTTGGTTGAAAAATTTTACCCTATTTTAATTGGGAAAATGTAGTATGCATACTATGAGCTGACCCTAAGGCCTAGGAGAAGTTTCTAGAATTATACCGCAAGATAGATACAGGCGGCTGCGATTTGACATGGACTGTGCCGAACCTTATTTAAAAGGCCTTATTTTAAAGGAAAATTGGACTACTGGGTTAGTACGAATTGTACGACCGCATTTTAAACGTGTATTTTGACATATTTGAAAATGAAAATTGTATAAAATATATATACATATTTGTGATGTGCTTGCCAAGACCTTTCTTTTGATACCAAACACGTGATGATTATCTCGGTTTCTTTTTTTTATATGTTAGAATATGGGGCTCGATTTTCGAAAAAAAAAAATTAGCCTATGTTACCCGCGGTATCATTATAAATCTAGAGACACCTCATATATTAAAATTAGTCTAGTAGTTTAGACACTACGAGGGAACAAACATAAATACTTACCTAGACTGCCAAAATCATTACCCTTCCTTTTGGCTTCGCCGTAGTCGGGTTTTTATAGAAGTTAAAAGGGCCGACAAACAGATGGACTTACAGAGCGGAACTATAATAATTCTTTGTAGTCACTACAGAAGCCTTAAAACATCCATACTCGTGTTTTGTAGTTTCGAAAAAAAAACCGAATATTTTTTCTTCATCACGCAATCACGCAATTTTCTTACAAACAAAATCTTGATTACTACTTAAATATTATACTCAAAGTCCATTACACGGCGGACGTAGAGCACACGTGTCTCCCAACTCTTATGTACCAGCTGCATAAAACATGAAGGGAAAGCGTTACCGTTGCCTTTCTGACATATCCTTAAGGACTATTACGCACTGTCATCTGATCCTCTACAGTTTTATTATGTGTATAGATTGTAACTGAAGCTCTAGTTTCCTAGAATAGCGTTGCTGCCATATAGCAGCCATCATACATTGGTGAATTAACGTTTTCCAAACAAAAATAGTGACAATATGGCCGCTACACCGGGTGTATATTTTTGTCAGTGTCCAAACATTCAGGAGTGAATATACTCTTGAATATTAGCAACTTTTACTATGGGATCAACTTTCCTACTTGAAAAAAAAATCAGCTATTTCATACAAAATGCCGTCTATGCCAAAGCCCTTTTTTGACAGCAGCGCTATCCTAGGAAAACAGCAGGCCTAAAATGGCCGCTTTCGGTGATTCACGTTCAATTCTTGTTATGAATTACTCCAAAGATCGTAAACCGGCCACTTGACCGTCAATTCATAATTTGACAACTTTCTATGCGAATCCCTAAAATGGTCCGCATAAGAAGAATTGCTCTAGTTTCAATTAGTGTCAATAATAATAGTTTATTTATATAGTTCATTGCAGATTCATAAAAGGTTACTCGTGAGGAACATCTCGTAATAAATATTTTGTGTTTTATATAAATACAATAAATTTAGAACTGTATGACAACTTTTGAGGGCATTTCAGTGTTAGTTTGAGCCGTGTTATTGAAAAATATCATTGAACAAGTGCGTATTTTCGAAAAATGCATAATGGACATTGATTCCGAAATTCAGAAGTCTGAATTTGTATGATTTTATGTGTCGCTCATACAAGAGTTGGAACCTGTAAAGTATTACCTCCAAAGTAAGTAAACGTTTAATAAATGAGTAAACTATCGTATGATAATGTATCTACTTCTTACGATTATTTCAATGTAATAAATATTATGTCCTTACATATGAAATTGACGTTTTGTCGTACTGGCCACTTTGATCTCAAATATATCTTCTTTGGTTAGGAATACCAATTTCAAATTTATACCGCTATTTACTCCTGCATTTGTGTTTCGAAAACTGTAATTAATTTGTTTTTTCCTCTTTTGGTTTTTTCTTTGCAGCACTCCGTTTAGAAAATGGAAAACTTGAAATATCGTATTATTTTCGAGTACAAGTTCCACTGTGGCACCAGTGCTGCAGAAACGGCTCGAAGGATTAATGATATATATGGCGGCGGTGTCGCAAAAGAAAACACCGTGCGTTTTTGGTTCCAACGTTTTCATTCTGGAAATTTCGACCTGCAGAACGAGCCCCGTGGACGGCCGGAGACCAAAGTTGATAATGAAGTATTGAATTATAGGCTATTGTGGAAGCGGATCCATTGCAAACTACGTACGTCCGAGTTAGATGCAGACTGCGGTGTTAGTGATAAAACTGTTTTAATCCACTTGAAGCAAATTGGAAAGGTGAAAAAGCTTGAAAGGTGGGTACCTCATGAATTGAATGTAGCAAACCGACAAACGCGCGCCGACTGCTGCGTTACATTACTCAACCGGCACAAAGTGGATCCTGTACGATAATCGGAAATGCTCATCGCAATGGCTGAACCCTGGCGAACTAACCAAAGCCCGGCCCAAGCGAAAATTGACTTAAAAAAAGTTACTTGTGAGCGTTTGGTGGACTAGTGCCGGTGTCGTTCACTACAGCTTTCTTAAATCTGGCCAGACGATTACGGCAGATGTCTATTACCAGCAACTGCAAGTCATGATGGAAAAGCTAGCTGCTAAACAACCGAGGTTGGTCATTCGCTCTAGGCCAATGCTGCTTCAGGACAACGCTAGACCATGCACAACAGACGGCTACCAAATTAGAGGAGCTTCAATTGGTATGTCGAAGACATTCACCGTACTCTACCGACCTTGCTTCAACTCCAACCATTTTTTCGAAATTTGGATAACTTCTTGCAAGTAAAAAAAATCAACTCCGATGGGGCAGTCCATAGCGCCTTCAAAGATTTTATTGATTTCTGTCCGAATGGTTTTTTTAAGAAAAGGAATCAATGAACTACCTATGAGATGGCAAAAGTGCATAGATAGCAAAGGACTTTGATTAAATAAATATATTATGTTAAAAAAAATCGACTTTATGTTCCTTCTTTATAAAACGCCAATTTCATATGTAATGACCTAATATAACCATCGCAGTATTCTATGACATAATATAATAATATCGCAGTATTTATAATATTGTAGAATATTAATCAATTAGTAATTAGTTCTTTATTTTTGTTTAAGGTTCTACGAATTTCACCATAAAAGCGAATTGTTTATAAACAAACGTGAAACGTCAAACAAAACTCGGCGTAACGGCAACGAGTTGCCAGTCAAAGAACAAGAAATTAACACGAAATTTTTATACTTCATTGATTTTTTTTAACATTTTAATAACTTCTATTTACAAATGGCAAGTACTAAATAGTTCTTCAACATTAACCTCTAAGACTAATATCAATTTTTTACACAAATACAGAATATGCGGTTATTTGGTTGGTTACGGTTATATATTTTTTTTAATATGGCAACATAATCGACAAGTATATTATGAATTGAATTGCTGCAATGTTGCTATAATACGTGAGAGTATTACAAACTTTTAGCAAAATTGCAAGGAATGCTTCAAATTATTAATTTTAGCAATATTGCGCGATGTGGCCCTTTTAGGCCTGCAGAGCTTAAGCAACGTCATTCTTAAATCCGGTTTTTGAATAAAATTACGTTTGACGTTATAACAAGCTCATTGGTTTAACAAGACAATCTCAATTGTGACTAGATAAGCTGACATTAAGCTCCATAACAGTATCAAGCGCGGGGCGAATAAAAGATATAGCAAAAAAGCTAATTCAATTCATTCATTTGGCTACTTCAACCGAAAATATTTTTTAAAAGATAATAAGATGGTTCTTTTATAAGAAATTGTGTTAAGTCACCAGCTAACTCAATCTTAACTAGAATAAAAAACACAATAGCATTTGAGCCATTACCACCATTAGCCACCTTAGTATAATTTATTGTAAAATATGACCATAACATGCATTTTACTTTGGCATGGTCTTCAATATAATTAATAATATTTCCATTCCCTAGAGGCAGAAATCGTGACCCATACTGTATAATAACATCTTTGTGACCACTTTCATGGTAAATAAATTATTCTATTCTACAAACAAGTCATGCTTATTGATTCCGGTTAAGTGTATGTATGGTCTTTGTTACTATTGACTTTGTAGGGTTCCGTACCACAAAATTAAAAAAATTAACCCATATATGATCACTTTATTGTCTGTCCGTCCTGTTTCTTTTAACTGTAGTGTGTAAGTCATCTTTAGGGTTCCATACCCATAGGGAAATAATTATATTTATTATAAAAATTAGTACCTGGGTAACCGAGCTTTGAACAGAGCTCTAGTAATCACAAATATATTTTATAGCGGTTCGAACCCACCACATTCCGAATTTTCGAACAACGCAAACAATTAACCAAACTGCCAATCGGACTGACACTTAGAGTCAAAATTATTGATATATTGTTACACGACAAAAGAAAACATATTATACAACTTAAAAATGCGCAGTTTTTAGGGCTAAAACTTGGCTAGATCGATTTTTGTCCCTCAAAACTCAACGTATACTAAATTTCATGTAAATACTTCCAGTTGTTTTTGAGATTATGATAATATATACAAGAATGTCTTGTTTAAAGTATAAGATAACCCAACTACGTACATATATATATATATATATAATTTACATAGTTTCTATTGATACTTACTTAAAATCGAATCAGTAGTTTAGGCGCTACGGATTTTTTTACATACAAACATACATTAACTGCCAATATCATTACCGTTAAAAACGGTTAAAAACGGGGTCCTATTACTAAGTCTCCGCTGTCTATCTGCCCATCTGTCTGTCACCAGGCTGTATCTCATGAACCGTTATAACTGTTATATACAGTGTAAACGGTTGAAATATTATCACAGATTATTGCTAATAATATACAAGGATGAAACAAAATAAAATAAATATTTGAGTGGCCTCCCATACGACAAACATGTTTTTTGCCGTTTAGTAAGGCGCGAGTACGATTCGCACTTGGCCGGTTCTTTTCAAACAACGCTGCTCAAGAAATTCAAAAATTCATCAAGTTTATAATGCGAACAATGGACTAAATATGTGGAGCACATATGAATGGCGCGGGTTGTTGTACCTCGGGCTATTAGCGGCATAAAGGTTGGCCGAGTTTCAAAAGTGGCCCGGACAGGCCACGCCTCGTTAGGCTACCTGCGGCGATTTTCTTGGCCGCTAAACATATGACCCGTAAAAGCAAATAAGACACGTACAGTTGTGAACAATAAAATAATGATTCTGCAAAGAAATCTGAACATACGTTAAATGTAAGAAGTCTACACAAATTAGCGGCCTTACTATGGAATGTTCAGTCTAGCCATACACCATACTGTCTATCGGACTCCGTGGTCCAGTTACTTAGAGCTTGGCTCTCGACCCGGAGGTCGTAAGTTCAATACCCGCGTTGGAACAACAAAATATATTATTTCCAAGTTTGATTAGGACAATGCAGCCTGATCACCTAATTGTCTGACAAGAAAGATGATCCATGCGTCGGATGGCCACGTAAAAAGTCGGACATACGCCTGATCTTTTACCAGTCGTGTCGGTCATCCGTCCCACTGGGTTACGAGAGTTGTGGAAAAGAGAGTGCTCTTGTGTACTGCACACACACTTGGGCACTACAAAATAACTCCTGCGTAGCTGGCCTCGTTTCAATAAAACCGGCCACCGTCACCGAAATCGGTGTGGGGAGCTTATATACTGCCTATCTTTTAATAGAGCTAACCGAGTATGGGCGTAGACTAGCATGACAGTTATACATTTGGTATAGACAAACTGCAGATTGGATCAACTCTGCAGCGTCATGCCGATTGGACGATAGGCAGAATGGTGTATGGCTATTGTAATCTAAGATGTGCTCCACTCCACACACATTCACACACAGTCACTCCATGATTACGTACAATCAACAAAATATAACTCCATAAAATGCGAATTGCGAATCATTTTTAGCTGATGACAGTTAATATAATAAAGAGGAAAGTTTTGTTTGTTTGTTCTGAAACTACTAATCCGATTCTGATGAAATTTGGTAAAAATATAGAGTAGATTATGCGAAAGGATGTAGGCTAATTTTAATTGCAGAAACATGTACGGTTCCCGTGGAAATTTCCTTTTGCTTGCACGAAGTCGCGGGCAACATCTAGTATATATTATATACTAGTATATATTAGTTTTTAATTGAATATTTTTAAGTACCATTGAGCACCATGATCATTACAAGCAATTATATAGAAATATCAAAAATAATAAGGTTTTAGTTTTCAATTATTATTTTTTAATATTCCTAGATAGTTCATTATGAATTCAAATCAAATTTTATTTTATTTTAGGTTACCAATGCTGATAATTGATTATTTAGGCTGACTGTACCTATGGTTTGTACGTCTTGTTTTGTACGACTATTATTGAATAGCTTTTAAGTTGAGCTTTATTCAAATGTTTTTCTTTTTAAAAATTTTTAATTTCTTTTTAATTTCAATTATTTTAACGTTTATTTTTTTAAATTTATTTATTTAACATTCAACTAAATTAACACAAAATTCAATTTAGCAAATTACAAAGACATTTCCACAAGATCAATAGCGCGACTTGTTGGCCCAGCTAACATTGTCATCATCATTAATGATGATGACAATATTAGCAGTGATATTAATGATGATGACAACAGCCATAGGACGTCCACTGCTGGAAATAGGCCTCCCCCAAAGATTTCCACAACGAATGGTCCTGCGAATCTCCTCGTTACGGATTCTGCCACGCAGAGAAACCCCGAGCATAGCTCTCTCCATCGCTCTTTGAGTGACTTTGAGCTTATTTAAGAGGCCAACAGTGAGGGACCACATTTCACATCCATAAGACATCACTGGCAACACGCACTGTTCAAAGACCTTTGTCTTTAGGCACTGAGGTATTTCGGACTCGAAGACGCTGCGTAGTTTCCTGAACGCTGCCCATCCGAGTTGGATTCGTCGTTGGACCTCACTATCGAAGTTGGACTTGCCTAATCGGACTGTCTGGCCCAGGTAGACGTATTCGTCAACAACTTCGATTTTAGAGTTCCCAACAAATACTGGAGCGGGTACAACATGGGCATTAGACATAATTAGCGTCTTGTCCATGTTCATTTTTAGACCCACTCGTTGAGAAGCTCTATCGAGGTCACCGAGCATGGCGCTAAGGTCTTCCAGCGATTCTGCCATTATGACTATATCGTCAGCAAACCGAAGGTGAGTGATGTATTCGCCATTTATGTTGATGCCGTATCCTTCCCAGTCTAGGAGTTTAAAAACATCTTCCAATGCTGTGGTGAAGAGTTTAGGATAGTTGACATCTCCCTGCCTTACACCTCTCTGCAATTGGATAGGTTTCGTACTTCCATTCTGTACTCGGACCAACATGGTGGCATTGTTATACAAACACTTCAACACTTCTATATAGCGATAGTCAATGTGGCACCGCTGAAGAGACTGAAACACTGCCCAGGTTTCGATCGAATCGAAGGCTTTCTCATAGTCCACATACGCCATACAGAGCGGACGATTATATTCCTCCGATTTCTCTATAATCTGGCGGAGTGTGAGGATGTGGTCTATGGTACTATAGCCTTTTCGGAAACCGGCTTGTTCGGGTGGCTGGAAGTCGTCGAGCCCGCGCGCGAGACGGTTCTCGATAACCCTCAAGAACAATTTGTAGATATGGCTCAAGAGCGAGATCGGTCTGTAGTTCTTCAACAAGGTACTGTCTCCTTTTTTGAAGAACAGCATCACAACGCCCCTGCACCATGCCTCAGGTGTGGCGCCTTCGTGTATGACGGAATTGAACAGTTTCTGGAGGACTTTGAGTACCGGTTTTACACCCGCTCTCAGAAGTTCTGTCGTAATTCCGTCTTCACCTGGCGCCTTGTTGTTCTTAAGCTGTTTGAGGTCCATCCTAATCTCGTACAGGCCGACGTCTGGGATATCCTCGGTATAGTGTCGAGTTAGCTTGGCTCTTGGATCTTTAGCCGTGCTGATAACAGGTGTCCGTGTCGATGTGTACAACTATCCGTAGAGCTCTTCTATCTCCTCCAAAATCTCTGGTTTTGACGAGATGATCTTGCCTTGATCGGTCTTCAGCTTCGTCATCTGGCTTCGTCCGATAGACAGTTTCTTTGCGAACACTTTAGAGCCCTTGTTTCGCTCAATCGTTTCCTCAATACATCTAGTATTGAAGGAGCGTATATCGTGTCGCATTGCCTTGGTTATCTGTCTATTAATCCGTCTATATTCTGACATGTCAGCTGAAGGCTGCAATCTCATTTCTCGCCTTTGCGCCATGAGTTCCAGAGTTCCATCGGAGAGCTCTTGAGTTCTACTTTGGCGTCGGGTCTTATAGAATTTCGACCCAAGCTTCCACACACCTGTTGCTTATATCGTCCACAGATTCGCACTCGCCTAGGCATTTGAAGCGATTTTTGAGCTCGAGTTGGAATTTTTCGGGATTTTGAATATTGGCAGCGGTGGGTCTGATCGTGGACTTCATCAGACTAGATGCTTAACGTTTAGATTTAATGTGCCTCTTACCATGCGGTGATCGCTACCAGTCTTAACCCTGTTGATCACAGAGACATCATTAAATATACGCCGCTTGGTCGTCATAATGAAGTCGATCTAATTTTTTGTGGAACCGTCCGGGCTGATCCAGGTCCACTTCATGGTAGGCTGTTTCTTGAAGAAGGAGTTCATCATGAAGAGTCCCTCCTTCTCCATGAAATCAGCCAGTCGCTGCCCCCTTGGGTTCCGCTGCCCAATTCCATATTGTCCCATTCTCAACTCATCGCTTCGTTTGCCCAGTTTCGCGTTGAAGTCTCCCATCACAACCGTATAGTGGGTTGGTGAGGTATGTATGGCTTTAGAAATGTCCTCATACATAATCTCAACTTTATCCTCAGGGTGTGTCGAAATAGGTGCGTATACCTGTATAACCTTGATCGAATACCGACTGGTAATTTTGAGCTCCAGGTATATCACCCTATTCGACACACTCTCGATCTTCACTATGTTGTTGACAAGAGTCTTGTGGACGATAAACCCGACAACACCTTCGGATTTACGTTCTCCTTCCTGGTAGTAGAACAAGTTGCCAGATTTGAGAATTATCGTGTCCTCGCTCTGTCTTCGGACTTCAGATAACCCTATGATATGCCATCGCAACTTGTCCACTGCTTCTTCCAGCTCAGCAATCATCGAATCTTCCCTCAAATTGCGTGCGTTGTACGTTGCCAGGTCGAGTCGTCGGGGGTGGTAGCCGGAATTTCGGAGCCGGAGATTCTTCACACCCCCTGCCCCGCCGTTCCCGTAGCCGCTACCGTAGCCAGGGATAGCGGGGCTGCCGGTGACTAGGGGCCGTGGCCGTTTTATGACGTTCATTTTTGGGGGGGGGGGGGGGGGGGTTTGCTGTAGTCACCCTTGGTACGCTTGGCAGGCAGGTTGGTGGTCACCAACCTGCCTGCCAAGCGTACAGCAGTGGTGTATACCTACTTACTCAGGCGGACGCTGCTGCCCATTCGCCTGAGGTCCGGGTTTGTCGCCTCTTACGACACGCTTTTCCGGACGGCGGTGGGGATTTGTATTCTTTCTCCGTCCCCACACGGATATCCATCCACACACGGAAAATATATAGCCTGAGTTACCCGGGGCATTGTCACGAATCTATTGACATCTCGTTCATTAAAATCGGATCACTAGTTTAGGCGTTACGGTGGAATTAACATTTAATATAAACATATATACAATAAATACATATATAGTTTGCCAAAATCATTACAAAAAAAATAATTTACGATCTTTTCCCAAATCTACCGAATATAAAAAAACATAAAAATAACGGTAAACTCATTTTGAAGGAGTTTGGTTACAAAGTTACAAAGTTACAAAGACACGAAAGTTTTATATTATACTAGACTAGATGTTGCCCGCCACTTCTTGCGCGCTAAAAGAAATCTCGCGGAAACCGTACATTTTTCCGTAATATCTGTGCCAAATTTCATCAAAATTGGTTCAGTAGTTTAGTCCGATAATTAATATTATTAAAAAAGTGAATTTAGAAACACCGACATTAGTTTTTTTTAATTTATATATTATGGCATCGGCTTATAACCATTTGCCAGTGTCAAGTTAAAAAGGCGGGAAATTTGTACAGTGCAAAATGGTACAGTTAAAGTTTATGTTGCAGGAGGAGCGAGATGCACTGATATTTTTTATAATATAATTCTTAAAGAATACATTAAATTACAATGACAATTTTGTCACATGTTTGTAATTTTTTTATTTTTTTTATTTATGTATGGCATCGGCTTATAACCATTTGCCAGTGTCATGTTAAAAGGGCGGGAAATAGAACTTTTATTTCAATTTTCAACGCCGTATTCCTATATCGTCAAGTCTAAAGTCTAGTCAAAGTCCAAATAAATAGTCAGTACAGTCATATCAGTCGATTCAGTAAAGGGGTAGAAACTTTACTGAAAGTTCCTAGGGAGTTTAGGCGGGAACACAAAATAGCACGTTTTTAGAAGTTGTACCACTTGCCTACACTTGTGCACGTTAACGAATATTGAATGGTTAATATTCTACCAATATTACACAAATGTATGAAAGAAATGCAAAATCCACAACGTCCCCCATTGAACTCTCCGGCATAACTCCGACATTAGTATTAGTCAACTTGTCGCGAGCCTAACGTGACCATTTACTTTTTCTGCCAAAGCGGGACATCTAAGGAATCACGCTCTAAAAAAAACACGTGCTATTTTGCGAAACGGGGGATGATTTTTGATGACGGGGGGGATTATTTTTTTATATTTTTAATTCGCGCAATAAAAACGCCATTTATTAGCACGTAGAATATTCAGCGACATCCCACGATAAGAGAACGAGTCGGAAACAAAGTCAAAAGTCAATTTTTTTTTTTAAAGTTGGTATACTTTCTGAACGTCGGTATAGGTGATGCCTACTCGTACTAGCGGTTCGGAAACTAGCCTGGCGAGAAGAACCGGCGTGAGAAACTCGCAAGGGGTCACCTTTTATCAGAAGGATGGGAAAATTGTTATTTTCAAAAATAATATTTTTACCATGTAGTAACTTAATTGAAGCAGCTTAGCAGAGGGCCATCTTATTCCCAAGGTGTGCAATCGTCAATAAAATCATTGACCTTAGCTTTAGCACACAAACGTTCGTCAACAACGTTTTTAAATTTATTAATGGAAAGATTTTGAACGTTTTCTGGGATTCTATTGTAAAGGCGTATACATTGACCTTTAAAAGGTTTACTTACTTTGCTAAGTCTGATCACCGGTATTTCTAACTTGTTCTTCTTTTTTTTATATTTATTTTATTTAAGAGGCTTTTGTCATACAAGACAAGATAGTCTTATTTTTAGTACTCCCATAATGATTGTCGCTTATCTTTTTGAAATTATTTATGTTCTTTCTGTAAACTCAAAAAAGCTTGAATTTTACCTGTGCGGTAAGTAAAAATAAAAGGTGTGCTTTTTATTTCTCTTCGTTTCAAACTAAAGCCAATAATTAATGTTTAGTGTACGAATTACGATAGGAGCGATGTCCACTCTTAATTAATTTATATCCTGAGTTAGTTTTTGGCATATTAGCGAATGGTTGTTGTATTTTTGTGGAAATGTACTCACAGAAGGGAGCGGCCAATGTTTTGTCGCTTAAAGTCCTAAAATTAGTAATCTAACATTTTAACGGTTGGTCCTGATGCGATGCCGTAGTATCAGTTCTATCAAACAAACCTCTGGTTTCCAAAGACAAACCATATGTACCGAACTCCAGCATGATCGTTTTATTGCGAGTGAATCGTTATTGAAATCGCAGTTTTTCCCAATGGAGTGACATATAACTTATTTTGTACTTTTCTGTTTTTGTGTGCATGATTGTACTATGCATATTTTACCGTTAAAAATCTATTCATCCAAAAAAAGGAATGATTTCTACTGCGGTGATAGGGCGATTCACACCGCGGTTTGAATCCTTGCGGTGCGAAACGACTAACGACCCAATTATAACTACTTTAAAGTCTATACTAGATTTAGCGTAGCCAATTGCTACGAAGCGTAGTTCAAAGTTACGAGGCGTAGTGATCTGCTACGCTAAGTCGCATTACCTAATAATTAATAACATTTTAGAAAGCCCCCTTAGTAATGAACTATTTCATATTATACGGATTACTTTTTTTTATCTTAAAGGTGGAAAAGTCTTTGTAGGCTTAAACTAGAATTTTCCAGTAATAAGGTTTTACTTATTCGGGTCAATGATATTAAATTATCCTCTTCCAAAGTCAATCATACGTGTAAAATAGTATCTTATGTCGGCTCAATGATTTCATAACAACAATTTCGCTGTAATGTAATTAATGTACTTGACATTGAAGTGGTACTTATACATGTATTATACACTCGATGAAATATAATTATATCAATAAATATTTTTATATTTCCAAAATTTTTACGCAGTTCGAATGTAAAATAGATCACACAGAAGACGCATCAGCTAAGAAAATAATTAACATTGTGAGAGCCATGTTTTGGCGTGAATTGGCCAGTCTTGCCGAAATGATACAATGGTCACACAGAAAACTGATGTGAAATAACGCTACTACTATTATAAATTTGAAATTATGTGAGGATAGATAAAAGGGTGAATGTAACTCTATCACGCAAAAGCTACTGCTCAAAAAAAAAAAATGTATGAAAAAGTTTGTATTTAAAACAAGGCTACACTTTATCCCGAAAAAAAATTGTTTCCGTAGGATACTTTTTTACGGGGCGAAGTCGCGATCAAAAACTTTTTAATAATAAAGGTTGAAAAGGGCTATAACCGTTTATACATTTGCATACAACAATATACATACAGCAGCGCGAGAGACTCGAAGAGGTTTTAAAACATATACACATACCACTGACTGCGTGTTGACATTTTTTTGAGTGTTCTTCGATCAATTGCTCTGGGTGGAAACAACGGCATTAAATTGCAATTTATAATAATAAACATTCATTTGACAAATAAAGATATTACACGCCCAAAAATAATACAAAGAGTTACATTGTAAAAACACAATAACATAGCAGAAAAAAATTACAAGTAACTACATTTAAAAAAAAAAACTATAACCCGACTACGTAAATTATATAACCTATGCTACTTAGGCTATTATTACGATATTATTGACACCACATTCACTAAAATCGAACCAGTAACTTAGGCGCTACGGTGAAACAAACATACATACATAGACTGCCAAAATCATTATCCTTCCTTTCGGCTTTGCCGTAGTCGGGTAAAAAGAAGTACAGGAGGAGTGAGGACACGTGCGATTCGGAAGTGTATTAATGCCTATATAGCCAAAAAGGAGAGCAGACAGCAAATTATGTGGTTCCAACAATTTTGTTATTTGAAAGACAGTGACTTTGCTGAGTGTAAATCTGTCTAGTAACTAGTTTTAAGATTTTGCAGTAAAAAAAAAACCTTAAACGTCTAAGCTGCGCAACCCAGATATTTATATGCTAAACCTAAATTTGCATGAAATTGTTCCGCAAATCTTCTGCGGCGATGTAATATTAAAAGTGAGTCAAGCGATTCTCATATTAAATTAAATTCTGGACATCTGTCGTACATTTTGGTATAATTCGTTTCGGGATTTAGGATTAATGAATATTTTAATTTTTAATGTCGTGTTAACTTTGATTAAAGATCTTAAAAGTTGGAGAATTCGCGAACTTTAATTTAAAGCGTTTCAATTAATGCTAATTAAGTGTTTTATCTTTTGAGTTAAGTGAAGGGGTTGTTCATTACTATGAAGCGGCTTTCAGGCTACGCTATAAAATTGTGCGATACGCTGAGTTCATGCTGCGCCCCTCCCTCACCCCCAAGTCATCGGTGAGTTTGCTATATACTATAAATGCTTGCGATAATATTGCGTAATGTAAATGCCATGCTTTATAGCATAGTATAGCATATATGGGCAACAACCAGCCCGCGGGCCGGATCCGGCCCGCTGTAAGATATGATCCAGCCCGCGAGACATTAAAAAAAACCCAATAAAAAAATATTATATTATGTACATAATACTCACGGGAGTGACAGTGAGGCGGTAAACATCAAATCCTTTGATGTTTGCCGCCTCACTCTTTGATAATCGCCGCCACTTGGCTTGCTCGATCAAATTCTTTGAGGTTTGCCGCCTCACGGGCGATACATCAAAAGATTTATTGCTTCTCAATTATTCTAAACTAGTTTATTCCAGATTATTCCTTCATTTTGCCTATATAAGCGGGTGGATAGCCCGAACGTTAGTTCAGTTCTATTTGAGCTGCCGAGGTGATAACTTGGACAAGCGATATCCTAGCGAACTGCTGAGCCGTCAACTTGCTTTGTGACTTTGTATGCATCTTGAGTGGTTACTAACTATAGTTTGTTAGCAAGTTTATTGAACGAAAAGTTAACAAAAATGTTGTCTGGTGGAAAGAAATGAAAAGTAGATACAGCGGGTCGCCAGTTTCAAGAAAAACGGACTGAAGAATTCTTTTTTATCTTGCACAATGGTAAACCAAGTTTGCTGTGTAATGAATCCATTTCAGTAATGAAAGAATTCAATATAAAGAGGCATTACTCAACTAATCATGCTACGCTGCACTCACTGACAGGACAATTCAGAATAGACAAAATCCAAAAGCTTACCGCAAATTTGGAAAAACAGCAACAAATGTTTCATAAACAAAGAACACAACTTGATGATGTTGTGAAAGCTAGTTTTATATTTAGCTCAAAATTGGAAAAGGCATTAAAACCATTTGCCGAAGGAGAATTTATCAAGAAGTGTATGTTAGAAGTTTGCGGTATTTTGTGTCCTGGAAAGAAAAATTAATTTTACAAATCAAACAAAATTAAAAATTTGTTTGTCAAGACGTATAGAAATGATGCCCAATGATATGAAAACAACATTGACTGACCGTATCAGTTTCATCGGTTTTGAATCATATTCCATAGCATTAGACGAGAGCGCCGATTTGTCTGACACAGCTCAACTAGCTATATTTATTCGATGTGTTGATAAGGAGTTCACGGTTACAGAGGAATTGCTAGCTTTACAGCCGCTAAAAGGAAGCACTATAGAAGAGAATATTTTTATTGAAGTTCAAAAGGTATTCACAAGTTTTGGCTTGCCATAGTCAAAATTAATTGGAGTATGCACTGATGGTGCACCTTCTATGGTCGGCTTTCGTAAAGGTTTCATCGGAATTTTGAATGAAAAGGCAACAGAATTAAATGTGCAAAAAGATGATTTGATAGTCTTTCATTGCATTATCCACCAACAGACCTTGTGTTCTAAGTCCATTCGACTCCAGAATGTTATGAATGTGGTAGTAAAAACCATTAACTTTATTCGATCCCGAGGGCTTAACCTTTGTCAGTTCAAGGCGTTTTTGGATGAAACATCAGCTAAATATGACGTAACATATTAATGTGAAGTCAGATGGCTAAGCAAAAGAAAAATGTTGAAACGGTTTTACGAGCTTAGAAATGACATAGCAGACTTTATGAAAATAAAAGATAAACCACTATCTGAATTAAGTGACCCAAAATGGATATGTGACTAAGAATTTCTGGTCGACCTTACAGACTATTCGAATGATTTAAATTTGAAACTTCAAAAACAAGGACAGTTAGTAAATGATTTGTACAGCCATTTGAAAGCGTTTCAGATCAAACTACGCTTGTGGGAGTCACAGATGCTGTCTGGTAACAGTTACCATTTCAACACGCTCTCTGCGTATGAAAATATTGCTAATGCTCAATATGCTGAAGAACTCAAGTTACTATCGGAACAATTTTCGAACAGATTTAGCGACTTCAAAAACATGAAAGACTGTTTCAGTTTATTTGCTACTCCTACAAAATGTAATGTACAAAATGCTCCAATACACTTACAAATGGAGTTTGATCTAGATTCAAGAAAACTCACTCCTAAAGTCCAAATTTGAAGACGTAGAGTTGTGAAATTTCTAGAAAAAATACCTAGAAAAAGACAATTTTCTGTAGCTTAGAAAATTCGCAAGAAGATTGATTTGTGCGTTTGTCAGTACTTATAAATGCGAGCAGTTCTTTTCATTGATGAAAGTTAAAAAATCAACACATCGTACAAGACTGACTGACGATAATTTGGAAAATTCTATACGTCTTTGTATCAGTTGAATTAATCCAAATATCGATGCATTAGTATTCCAAATTCACGCTCAAGTGTCTCATTGATTTCGGTGTATTTAACTTTCGTAGTATGTAACAATTGCAAATTTAACGATTTAATTATAATTTTCCATTATAATTAAATTTGTTATTTTAATAAATTGTACTATAATAACACTGTATTATTTCATGTCTAATATCTATCGCAAAATATATTATCACTACTTAAAATGCACTAAGTACTTTTAAACGCGGCCCGCGAACGTATTTGCACGCTAAAGTTTGGCCCTCAACATGTCAAAGGTTGCCCATACCTTAGCATTAGGACCTTCTCTGCTTTACTATTAGGTCCTTACACATGAAATTGGCGTTTTGTCGTGCTAGCCACTTCGATCTCAAATATATCTTCTTTGGTTAGGAATTCCAAATTAAAATTTATACCGCTATTTATTCATGCATTTGTGTTTCGAATACCGTAATTTATTTGTTTTTTCATCTTTTGGTTTATTCTTTGCGTCACACTGTTTACTTGAAATATCGTATTATTTTCGAGTACGAGTTCCACCGTTTCACCAGTGCTGTAGAAACGGCTCGAAGGATTAATGATCTGTATGGCGGCGGTGTCGCAAAAGAAAACACAGTGCGTTTTTGTTTCCAACGTTTTCGTTCTGGAAATTTCGACCTGCAGAACAAGATCTGTGGACGGCTGGAGACCAAAGTTGATTGATTGATGAAGAATTGAAGGGTATTGTGAAAGCGGATCAATTTCATATGTAATGACCTAATATATAGCACATAATCATAATCATTATCTTTATTTGCTTTGAATGTGGTACAATTTGATGTTAACAATTTACATATATCATATTCTTTTATTTTTTCACATTTAGGTTCATCATATTCTGCTTTTTAATCGTGCAAATATTGTTAGGCCTAGGCAGTAACATAATACAGTTTTAAGCTACAAAGAAAGTCACCTTGTCAAAAGTTAGTATTAAGGTTAATATAAGATAAAAAGTTATAGAAATTAATTTGTTAATAATATTAAGAGGAACCATAATAGAGAATGTCAATAATAATTAATTAAATTAAAATGTCACATAGAAATAAACTACTACAATCGCATTAAATTAATTATGATATTGCAATGTATTTTATTATTCCATATAATTATTATAGCATTCTTAAATTATTAATATAATGTTATAAGTTCATAAGTTTTACTGTTTCATTAATCATTTAAATAATCCTTCACATCATAATACATTTTTTAAATAAGTCAGTCAAATAGAGCCTTTTTAAATCTTTTTCCTGCTAGTTCAGTTATAGCTTGTGGAATTTTATTATAAATCTTAAACAAGAGTATAGTGTAGGCTGAAATGAGCTTTATAACTAGTAAAACAAAAATGCCAATTGAAATTGTTTGTTTTGAATGAATATGTCAAAAACATAAAATTATGTAAAAAAGTTTGGTTAAAAAATCGACGTATCTATACTTATATTATAAAGAGGAAAAGTTTATTAGTTTGGATTAAATAAGCTCTGAAACTACAAGACCGAGTGTGACGAAATTTGACTCAGATATACAATAGATCACGGGAAATGACATATTATGCTACTTTTATTGAGCAAAAAGGTACGGTTCCTGCTGGATTGTGTGCATGAAGTTGCGGGCAACATCTAGTATATTACACGCCGTTAGTGTTATGCTAGTCATACACGTAACGGTATACCTGACAGGTTTGCCCGTACAGGTAAACCGGAGCGTGCATGTTGCACAACTGTGCGGATTTCCATGCAGCATAAGCTCAAGCTTATCTGAAAGGTATAAATAGCTGTGCAGGCAAACCTGTCAGGTAAACCTTTAGGGTCAGTCTACACCGCGACGATACGTGACGTTACGCAGCGCTGCATTTTTAAGGTAGAATTTCAAAATTGAACTTCATCCACTACGCAAAAAGATACACCTGACATTCGAACTCTTACAATGAAAATGTACATCTCCTTGTGTAATAAATAAAGTTCAATTTTAAATAACTACTTTTAAAAAATGCAGCGTATTTACGTTAATGGTTAGATTTACAGGCAGATACATATCAAAAATTCAATTATTTTAGCACGTCACGCCATAAAAGATTAGGCTATGTTTCTGCAAGATGACATTGCCTGACATTTTAAGCAAGTCTCATTCTGTTTGTACTGTCATTCTGCCAAGCAGAGCCGGCGTTTTAGGAGGCTCCCAACTTTATGGGGAGTTTGAGGATTTGATCGTAGATCTACGGCCACAGATAAAAGTGGAACAGATAAACAGCTACATAGTTATCTATCTATTTTTATATAGCTATCGATTTGATTGCACTACTACACGCATACGGTGTGTCCACGATTATGTGGAAAAATTTCCGGACGTCAACATTTTCAATGGATCGATATGAAAGCTGTTTCTCTGTACTTACGTATCTATTTAATGTTATAATTTCTACTCTCTCATCCTTCTCTACGGCCGTCGACGCTGAAATGACATCATAGAAAATATGTTGTGACTTATGGACCAGTAAGCAAATCGTAGTATGATATTTACTTGCTTTATTTTAATTTAATTAAACTAGAATAAAACGTACATGCGACATTCGTTGTGGGATTGAAAATCGATGCTTTGAGTATCGCTTTGAAATTAATTTGCTTAAAAGCTTTCCAGTTATTGGAAATTTTAATAAAATACATTGAAGTGAGTTTTATTAAACATTGCAACTGCATACAAATACTTGTCTTAATTCAATTGAATATGTTCCTTTTGAAATATTAGTTGAGCGGTATACAAATAAATCACAGCTTAACTAGTTCAATTAAGTTTTATAAAATAATGTTCCACGTGTAGATTTAAATTTTAAACAAAGGATTTATTAATATTATTCATTGTCTCTTTGGTATGCTAACTTTTCTGCCTACTTGTATAGGATACTAGTGTGAATATAGTGATTTAGGTATGTGGTAGTAATATCTACTGTGTCAGAATATAATACAAAAAACTTGAGAGATGTCAAGGGACACCCGGATGGAACGAAGTTATAATATATATATTATAATATAAATATATAGTTGATAATGAAGAATTGAAGCCTATTTTGGAAGAAATATATATATATATATATATATATATATATATATATATATATATATATATATATATATATATATATATATATATATATATATATATATATATATATATATATATATATATATATATATATTATAAGCAGAGGTTAGCCGGAACAAACACACAGACTGACAGACGGACAGAAAAATGTTAACAATTTATATTTTATTGTCAGTACCGATCATACTTTTAAATGCAATAAGTGAAAATAAAAGCTGTTAATTTGAAATTACAAACAGACACTTCAATTTTGTTTATCTGTATAGATATAATATATTATATTATACAAAACAAATAGTTGAACTAAGCACATATAGTGCGCGCGGAATTAGTTGGCCGCGCCTTAGGTAGGGACAGGGGTGAGGGTTGCTTGCCCCTTACGTCCCACCACTCGCATACCTAAGCCCGGCTAGCTAGTCACAATATGTAACAGTCATAACAGTCACAATGTACAATTGCAAAATTCTACATTATTGTCAAGGAGATAAGGTCGTTTTTTGTATCATTATTAATATTACATTGTGATTTCGAGTGGCAAAAAGTGTCGTGCCTATTTAATCCGTCTAGCCCCAATACAATTCGCAACGCGCCATAAGAAACTTCGTTCGAATTAGTAGTAAATAATTTCTGGTGTACAATATGTATATTTTTTTACAATTTGTAAGCCACAAACTTATTAAAGAGATAGCTTATGTCTGCCACACACCAATAATACAGTAGTTTCATGAACTACAAAAATGTTGAAAAAAAAAAATAGCGCTGGACGTGATTAAGAATAATATTCATTTAAATAATCCCGGTCACCAGTTCAATGAAACGTGTTAAGAAGATATAGACATGCTCAATAATAACATTAGAAATTCTCAAACCTATGTCAAAAAACTGTATTAAATCCTAAAATTAGAAAAACAATATATTTTCTTTTATCGCAAAAACTTTCCATTATTATTATTAGCGCTGTATAATTTTATGTCGTGTTCACATACTTAGGGATATAGTCAAGTCTATAAGGTTGTTACTGTATGCTAATGAAATGAGTTTAAATATATACACAGTATTTACCCCACCTCCCTAAGATATGCGATTCATGCCGTTGTGATCTAGATGAAATTATTCTTACGTCTAATCTAATACAGTTGTATCATTGGTCTCCGTGGGTATTTTTTCCATACTAAATTTCGCAATTTATCGTCTCAAGCGTTTGAAATGTAATTAAGACTTTCCTCCTAAACTGCATATAATTTGGAATAGATTAGCCCGCTTAATAATAAAAAGATTTACACAACGGATAACTTAAACAACGATGCTGTCTTTGTCTGATGCGTTGCAAAAGTCACTTAACAGACAAAGACAGCAAGGTTGTTTAAGTTATCCGTTGTGTAAATCTTTTTATTAGTAAGGGGAAAAATTATAAAGTCGTATTAATGAAACGCGCGGGCTGGTCCTTATCTAGTTGACGAAATTGAAATTTTCGAAACGCCCACTAGACTTTTTTTTATTATAGCCAAATTGGAATGCAAATACCTACAATATACATACATAAGCATTCAAAATATAAGCCTCCTTTTGGCAGTCAGGAAATGAATAAATCAGTCAGTACTAACCAAACCACACTCATAATTTTATCACAAGTAAAAATATTTTATGCCCAACGAAGTGGGCACGGGGCAACTAGTGAATAATATTATAGTATACTTCAATAACAAACGAGGTATATTTGCGAGAATATTTTACTGTTGTTTCGTTATTGCTATTTTATATTGTAGATATCTATTTCATGTTTTTAACCGACATACAAAAAGGAGGATGTTATCTTTCATAAAAAAAATCTCGCGTCACAGTGTTAGTTGCAGAACTCCTCTGAACCGTTTCAGATTACTTATTAACCTTGATAGATTTTTATTTTACAGGTAAGGTCGTAAGCTATTTTTCATAAGTATATCTATGTGGTCCACCGCAATTTATTATTTTTGAATTTTTTATGGTTTAGCTTTAAAAATTCACATAACCCTTAATTTTTACCTTTTTACACCTGTAATAATCTTCAACCCTCAGTGGTCGATAGCTCTAATGTGTGTACTCTTTCACACATCGCCTACTAGGTTATAGCGGGTAGTATGTGCAGGTTGTAGGTGTATGTTGTGGGTGTATGTTGTAGGTGCATGTTGTAGGTGTATGGTGTAGGTGTAGGCTGTAGGTTAGGATGGCTTTTTTTTTCGAATTTTGAGTTGTAATCGGTGCATAATATTGGTGTGAAAATATATGCAATTTTTCAGTTTTTTGGATAATTCCTTCTGCCTCCCCAGACTTTTTTGAGAGAACAAAAAAATGTTTTACTTGGGCAAAACGTAAGAATTTCATAAAAAAATTATTTGGGTAGTAATTAAAATTCAATGTTTTTATATTAAGCATATTTATTAAGTTAAAATTACAAAACAAAATAAAATTCTAACATTAGACATAATAGGTAATTTGACCTAGTATTGCCATAAATACTGAAACAAAGAAAAAAACATTTTATGTTTCTATTGCAAATAACATTTATTACTTTTACAGTGTGTTAGTTTAATACATAAATATAAAACAATTTAAAACATAAAAAGCTTATTCGAAGTGGTCTTCATTGGCATATATATTCATACAGTCCTTTAAACGTTGAGGCCAGTTATCAATAGAAGCACGCACTCTTTCCATGGGAAAATTCTTCACTGCCAATCGTACGGATTTTTTTTAGGGACTTCAAATTATCAAGGCGTTTAAAGCAAGCCGTACTCTCTAAAACAGACCATAAATCATAAAACAGCGGATTAAGATCGGGACTAGACGACGGCCAGTCTTCATCTCTGATGAAGTCCGAAACGTTCGTTTCCAACCAAAACTGCGTAGATCGAGCTTTATGACCCGGCGCCGAGTTTTACTGGAAGGACCATTCTTGGTTATTGAACATGGTGTTGTTGTTGTTGTGCCGATGTTTTGATACCTTTTTCACAAAAGTATGGCTCAGTCACTCCTTCATAGCTAATACCCTACCAAACCATCTCTGAAGTCGGATAGTGCCCACGTTGCACTCTGTCGACTAATTGGGAAGCTTTCTTAGAGATTTGAGCATAAATATGGTCATTTTGTTTGTTAAAATGTTGCTCAATTGTAAAAAAATTCTCACCCGTAAACAAAATTTTTTTGCGACCTCCCTTTGCGTACCGCTTCAGTAGTTGTTTTGATTTTACCACCCTATTCTTTTTTAAATTATCAGTTAAGAAATGACCAATACGTCTCTTATAGGCTGCAGTCCTAAATCATATTTTAAAATATGCGACATGGTTCTAGGTGCTATCTTCATCTCCCGAGATAAAATATTTTGCTTTCGAACAGGATTTATTCGAATTCTTTCCCTTACTGCTTTGACCACCTTTTTCGTACGAACACTACGTGGACGGCCAGATCTTTTTCTGTCACAAACAGAGGAGGTCTCATTGTACCTATTAATAGCCCGGTACACATACATTTTATTAATACCAAGCGTATGGAGAGTTTTAAAAATTGCATTTGGCTCCATACCTACTTTGTGTAATGCAATCACATCGATTCGGTTCTCTTTATCACCCCATTTTAATATCGCAATATATTGTACAATGTATTGGCGCCAAAATGAGAAAACACAATGAACAATCATATAAAAATGACAGATTCCAAATTCAAATGTAATATTTTGTTTATTTTTAATTGTAACAGTATTTATGGCCAGACTAAGTATATAATTACTGTTCGCGCCAACCCTAGCGCGACGTTTAGAATAAACACAAAGGACATCACTACGTGAAGTATGGCCGACCGACTCAGGGGCGTTGTCAGAGAGTGACGAACACTTGCATTTAGATCACCTCCCGCGCCGGATGCATTTTCAGCTCATCCCGAAACCTAGTGAACGCGAACGCGTGTGCGCATATTTATTTGTGCTCGTTAATATAATACCAAATTCGCCGGCGAGACCGATCCTGCAGCAGACAACTCTAATTTGGGATTGTGAGTTTATTTTTAATCGGTGCGACTTTAGATTTAGCAATTATGAGGTGAACGTTAACAGATCGGTTGTGAGCTGATTCTTGTAAATATATCACTGCAGCAAAACCGCTTTCCGAAGCATCTGCGAAGCCGTGAAGTGAGTATGTTGATTTGAATTTGTGTGGAGCGATATGTCTGGTAAAATGTATATCTGAGATGTGTGGAAGATCATGATAGATGCGCTGCCAATCCTCTGTAATATTATTTGGAGTGGGATCGTCCCAGTCCAATTTAGTTAACCATAACCTTTGAAGAAGTATTTTTGCGCGGAATATGACGGGTGTAACCCAACCGTTTGGGTCATAGAGAGAAGCTACTGTGCTAAGAATTGAACGTTTTGTAATGTGGGTAACTGGTGGTAATGAGATGTGATATGTAAATTCATCAGACCGGGGAATCCATCTAATACCCAAAACCTTAATTGATGGAGACTCTGCGCTGATGTCAAAGTCTTTAGGCATTTCGCATTGATCGTCTGGAAATCTTTGCAAGAGCTGAGGTGTGTTTGATGTCCATTTACTAAGTTTAAATCCACCGAGTGATAACAAATCAATGAGCTGAGTTTGGAGTGCTGATGCTTCTTCTATGGTGTCATGGCCGCATGAGGCGATTCATTCGTAACTGTAAACTAAATTCAAACTCGCGACAACTTGGCCCTCTAACTGTAAGTGAACGTAGAGAAGCATTACTCTTCTGGATCCGCTCTGTACAGCAGAATGCATTCGCAGAAGATATTCACCGCCTGCAAACCGATAGAATCTGCACAGTACGACTACGTCTGTCGCCTTTTACGCAGGACGGTCTCCTCAGAGTAGGAGGTAGACTCACTCGTTCGGAACTCACATACGATGCTCAACACCCATACATTTTGCCTAGTTCTAGTCCGCTCGTAGACCTCATAATAGATGACTATCATCGCATACACTGCCACCCTGGCACGGACACGCTACATGCTATTTTACGTCAGCAATTTTGGATATTATCTGCCCGCCGCATTATAAGGCACAGAACGTTTAAATGCATAAGATGTTTCCGTTGCCGCGCTCAGCCCGAAGTACCTATCATGGCTGACCTGCCAGCTGATAGAGTCATACCTCAGCCCGTATTTAGTCACGTATCAACAGATTTCGCCGGACCGTTTCTGCTCAAATCAAGTCAATTACGTAATGCTAAGTTAATTAAGGGATATTTTTGCATATTTGTTTGCCTCACTACAAAGGCGGTTCACTTAGAACCAGTCTCATCGCTCACTGCCGAAGCGTTTATTGCAACATTACAAAGGTTCTGCTCACGTCGCGGACTTCCGGTATTGATACGCTCGGATTGTGGCACAAATTATGTAGGAGCTAGGAATCATCTACTAGAGGTACAACAATTTCTCAATGACAATAACGACGCCATTTCTCATAAACTCTCAACTCAAAATATAACTTGGTTACTCAATCCGCCTAAAGCCCCATGGATGGGAGGTATCCATGAGATTAATGTTAAATCCACAAAGCAACTTCTATACCGTGTTATCGGTGAGCAACACCTCACTTTCGAGGAATTCTTAACTCTGCTCACTAGAATCGAAGCTGTGTTAAACTCTCGGCCCATCAGTCCACTTTCGTCCGATCCCACGGACTATCAGCCCCTTACTGCTGGCCACTTTCTCATTGGCCGTCCGCTCACAGCTCTCCCCGAGCTGACTCTAGATGAAAGAGTAATATCTCCGCTCAAACGCTTTCAGCTCATTCAATCACTCTCTCAGCGCTTTTGGAACCTTTTGACCAAGTCCTACCTCCATACCCTTCAAATCCGCTCCAAATGGCTTTCCTCTTCCTCTCCACCCAAAATTGGAGAACTGGTTCTGCTCAAGGAGGACAATTTGCCTCCTCTACAATGGAAGATGGGAAGAATCTCACGTCTGCTACCTGGGAAGGATGGAGTCATCAGAGTTGTGGACTTGGACACGACTCAAGGCCAGCTGCGGAGGCCTGTCGGCAAGATTGCCCGGCTCCCACTGGATTCTGCTCAGGATGGGGCTCAGCTCGCCGCCTGTGCGGGCCCCCCAGGATGTTCGCGCCAACCCTAGCGCGACGTTTAGAATAAACACAAAGGACATCACTACGTGAAGTATGGCCGACCGACTCAGAGGCGTTGTCAGAGAGTGACGAACACTTGCATTTAGATCACCTCCCGCGCCGGATGCATTTTCAGCTCATCCCGAAACCTAGTGAACGCGAACGCGTGTGCGCATATTTATTTGTGCTCGTTAATATAATACCAAATTCGCCGGCGAACCACGATAAATCTATCGATAATCCGCTCAACAGCTGTGTAGTGTAGTGAGAAGAAACCTCCGCCCAGATACAGAACCACCAGCTCAACAATAAGGTCAGTCCCAGATTTCTCCAGCCCTCACATTAACCTATATACCTACTTCCCTCAGCTCATAGTCGCATGTGTAAGTTCCTAGCTTACACAATTACTTTATTTAGCCCGAAAATCCCTTTTTGATTCAAATTTCGGCATTCTCCTTCTCATTTCCTTGACTCTAATTTCATTTTTATTGCACCCAAACGGGATTTTCTTGTGCACTGGGAAGTTGAGGCTTCAGTTATTATTTTACTACCCGTTCAACGGCTTGAGTATGACAGGGAAGCCTTAGAAAGAGCAGCTCGGCCTCACCTCCAGTCGTAACGTGTGCTGGATTTCTTGATCGGGCAAGTTACTTAAAATAGGTGGGTCTGTTAGGGTTTCCTGCTAATTTATCAAGTCAGTATATGTGGATGCATTGAAATTTATACGGGGTACTTCGAATAGTCTTGGCACTGGGGGCTGAGGCATGCTGCGTGCCTTTAATATGCGCCGGGCTGCTAATTCTCTAATGTGTTTCCTGTCATCAGTAATCATTGCAAGAAGTATACACCCCGGATGCGCGAAATAGCTATTGCGTTGAATGACAGGATCAACAATATGTTTGAGATCTTCTGGCAGATATCTGGAGGCTTTATTTATATTATAAAGATGGCGTGAACCATTTTTGCATGATGACTTATTGTTGATTTGAAACCAAGATGGCACATAAACTTTTATAATAAATGAAGCCAGAGTTTTCAAATTTCCGATGGTATCTCAGTCGTAACGTACAACTGTAAGATACGGTTCTGCTACTTGCCCAAACAGGGGTTCTTTTGCCGTTTCTAATTGAAATTTAAATTCATGTTACTGCTACCTGTGTAACTGTACCTGTACCTGTGTAACATTTATTTTGTTTGCTGGTTCTGTTTGTAAAGTAAAGTAAAAGTAGAAGATGTGCACGTAATGTAGTATTGAATGTCGGGTTACTGATAATTATAAATAAAAATCATATATTTCTATTTACTTTTATTTAGTTATAATAACTATTCATTTTTACACTAGATAAAAAACATCCTTCACACGGAAGCCATAGCAAGCAAGGGGTAAGTCCAAACATGTCCCTACTTCTTTTTATAGTTTAACTTTTTAATAACAAAATATAAAAGTATACATTCTAACACGCCTCCTTACTTTTATATTTTGACAACAACTAATAACTTATATAACCTTTTATTTAGTAACATAAAATTCTTAATTTTAAACAATATCTTAACTTTCTTAACAATAAATATTTTTTTGTTTCCTTAGTAACAACAAACTACATAATTAACATAACATTTTTTTTTATGAACATCAGTTTAAATTATCTCTAAATTTAACAAATTTAACATAGCCTAAAGCTTTAGTTAACAAGTCAGCAATATTATTTTCACACTCTATTTTAACAACTTCAATTATTCCTTCTTTTACATGTTCATCAATAAAATGGTATTGTACTTCTATATGTTTTGAGTTTTTAGGAAAATTTCCATACTTAGCAATAGCTGAAGCTCCTGAATTATCCTCATATATTTTAATCGGATTACACACATTTTCAAAAGCATCATTAACCAAACATATTAAAAAAATTATTTCTGTTACAGCTTCTGAAAGCGCAACATATTCTGCAAAAGTAGAGGATTATTTTGTTTCTTTGATTTCCATACAACAACATTACCAAACAATCTAATTAAATAACCTGTGGTTGACTTTCTGTCCAGTATATCTCCTGCCCAATCTGAATCAACATAGCAATCTAAGATATCAACATCATTCTTATAATACTTTAATTTTAAATCTCTTGTTAAATATAAATATTTTAATACTCTAAGGGCATAATTAAAATGTGTTTTATTACAACAATTTTGAAAACGACTCAAGTAGTTTACACAAAATGAAATATCTGGCCTAGTACCAGAGCTAATATACAACAGTGCACCTATAATATTTCTATATTTAAGATTTTCGTTTAATTCAGATTTTTCTAACTTTAAGTTTAATTTCATATACAATTTAGAGTTATCAATAGCATATCGCTTTGCTAAAGATTCAATGTAATGTTTCTGACTCAAAGTTAAAATTTTATCTTGTTCATAGTTATACTCAATATCAATTCCAATGTAATTTTTAACTTTTCCTAAATCTTTCATTTTGAACTTCTCAGATAATTTAGTTTTAATCTCATGAATAACATCTATATCTCTATAACATATTAATAAGTCATCCACAAATAATAAGATGTAGATAACTAAAGAATTTTCTCTTTTGAAATAAAGACAATAATCATATTTGCACCTTTGGAAATTCAAACTATCCATATATTCATTGAAACATTCATACCATGCACGTGGACTTTCTTTTAGTCCGTATAACGACTTATTTAACTTATAAACCTTTTCCGAGTCAACCTCATAACCTACAGGCTGTTTTACATACAATTCAGATATAACTGAACCATTTAGAAAAGCTGTTTCTACATCCATTTGTTGGATTTCTAATGAACTTTGACAACAATATGATAGTAAAATTTTTAAAGATGGCATTTTAGCTACTGGTGAATATGTATCATCACAATAATCAATCTGCTGAAAACCTCTAACTACTAACCTTTCTTTACATCTATTAACTTTTTGCCTCCAGGTTTATCCAATAGTGTCCATGTATTATTTTTATTTAAACTGTTCATTTCACGATCCATAGCCAATTTTCACTTATTTGAATCCGAACAAGTCATCGCCTCCTGAAAATTCTCTGGAATCATAGCGTCACAATAATTAACATTAATGCAGTAATATCCAAATTCATCATCATATATTTTTGGTACTTTAATTTGTCTCCTTGATCGAGTCTCATTTCTATTTCTTTCAACATTTAGTATATTATCATCTTTTGTCACATTATTTTCTATATTTTCATCACTAAGCATAATATCATCTTCTATACTTTCATTTCTCTTTAACCGACTATTACTTGTACTGTATATTTAATTTTTTGTTCATCTGTATTTTCCTGTTTTTGTATATCTATATTCTCCCGTATCTCATCATCCATTCCGCACAATGTAACATCTTCTTCTATAATATCACAATGCCTTGCTATTATTACTTTATTATTTATCAATACTCAATATCCATTTTCACTATAACCCAATAATATTCCTGGTTCAGCCTTTTGTCCCATTTTGATACTCTTTTTACTTCAGGAATTCTTACTCTCTCTCTCTCTTCTCAATATCAGGTTTCCTTTAAAAAATATTTCATATGGAGTTTTCCTTTCTATTGTATTTGTTAATATTCTATTTTTGAGATAAGCAGCTGTTTTAATTATTTCAGGCCAATATCTTCTATTGACTTTAGCGTCTGACAATAAACATCTTCCCATATCCATCAAAGATCTGTTATACCTCTCCGCAGTTCCATTAAGTTCATGTACATGTGCTGGGCAAGGTTTAATTACAATTCCTTTTTTTTTTTGCAAATTGAAAAATTTTACTGTTTATGTACTCGGAACCATTGTCACATATTAATTCTTTTATAATTTTATTTGTTAGGTTATGTACTTCATTCACATACTGTACTAAGCAATCATATACTTGATCTTTTCTTTGAATACAATAGACTTTAACTAATTTACTGTAGTCATCTATAAAACTTAAGAAATATTTCTCACCATGGTTTCCGATGGTCTGATGAGGGCCATTCAAATCTGTATGTACGATTTCAAGAATATCCCTTGCTCTTCTCCTGTTATTATGAAAATGTAAGTTATGCATTTTATTTTCAATACATGTTGCACACTTTAAATAGTCTGACTCTTTTTCTTTAGGAATTCCTTCTAATAACTCATTTTTACACATTTCTTGCAAATTATTGAAATTTATGTGACCTAACGTTCTATGTAATTTTTCTTTTATGGTCATATTACTTTTACTTACATTTGCTATCATCATTTCTTGATTAACATAACTTTTCATTTTATATAACTTTTCATCTTTAATTGCAATAGCTATTATTGTTCCATGTGAATTATATATTTTTGACAATCTTTATTTTGACACAATGTTATGTTGATCTGTAATTTTTGCATAGCTCAATAAATTTGCTTTCATTCCTTTTACAAAAAATACATTGCTTATATTTATTTCAGATTTTTGTCCATACACAGGGAAATATGTTCTAATATTACCAATCTTAGCCGCTTGTAATATTCTGCCATTACCAACTTTAACTTTTACAGTTTATTTCAGGATTTCAAAATTTTCAAAGTATTTATCAGTGTTAATTATATGATCAGTACAGCCGCTGTCAAGTAACCATTCTATTTGACCAGTGTTTGTTTTCTCTGATATGTTAATTGTTGTGCTGTTAGCAATAGTAGTATAAAAATTGTTACGCTGACTTTGAAAACGTGGATATCCTCTGCCTCTTTGAAAATGATTACTTTGAAATTGATTAGAATACCCACGACCTCTTGATGTATAAGTCTGGGTGCGACAATCTTTTAATAAGTGTCCAATTTTACCACATTTAAAACATTTGTATTTCTTATACTTTGGTTGTGTGTGAAAAACATTTGATGTTTCATTTGTCCTTTCAGGTGTACATTTAAACTTTATTTTACTCTTTAAATAATCAACTGTTCGTTCTGTTTCAGGTAACACATCTATAAGGTCTCCGATGTAGCTGTAGTTTTGTGGGAGAGCTTTCAACATGTAATTTAGTTTTTCGGCGTCAGTTATAGATGCTCCTGCCTGTTTTAACTCATTAACAGTTTTCTCAAAATCATCAAAAAAGACGATAAGTCCGTGTAGTTCTTTAGACTTATATTTTCAAGGTTATGGCGACATATAATTTGTAATGCCGTCGACCTTTTTTGGTACATATAATCAAATTTCTGAATTATTTCATAAGCCGAATTTAAATCACTGATATATTCTAATTGTCGATTCGTAATGGCGCTATAAATGTAATTTGTCGCTAGAATATCGCGATCATCAAATTTTTCCTCTTCGGCGGCTGTCTTTGGCCGCATCACTACATCTTTACATTTTTTGAATTGTAAAAATTTTAGAATTCTTATTTTCCAGTTAGTGTAATCAGTCCCGTCAAAAATAGGAATATTTGATAATTTTAAATAAAAATCATATAAGTATTTCTATTTACTTTTATTTAGTTATAACTATTCATTTTTACACTTAATAGAAAACATCCTTCACGCGGAAGGAACATGTTCTCCTACTTCTTTTTATAGTTTAACTTTTTAATAACAAAATATAAAAGTATACATTCTCACACGCCTCCTTACATTTATATTTTGACAACAACTAATAACTTATATAACCTTTTATTTAGTAACATAAAATTCTTAATTTTAAACAATATCTTAATTTTCTTAACAATAAATATTTTTTTGTTTCCTAAGTAACAACAAACTACATAATTAATATAACATTTTGTTTTACAAACATAAGTTTAAATTATCTCTAAATTTAACATAGCCTAAAGCTTTAGTTAACAAGTCATCAATATTATTTTCAGACTCTATTTTAACAACTTCAATTATTCCTTCTTTTACATGTTCATCAATAAAATGGTATTGTACTTCTATATGTTTTGAGTTTTTAGTAAAATGTCCATACTGAGCAATAGCTAAAGCTCCTGAATTATCCTCATATATTTTAATCGGATTACAAACATTTTCAAAAGCATCATTAACCAAACATATTAAAAATTTTATTTCTGTTACAGCTTCTGAAAGCGCAACATATTCTGCAAAAGTAGAGGATTTTGTTACATTATTTTGTTTCTTTGATTTCCATAAAACAACATTACCAAACAATCTAATTAAATAACCTATGGTTGACTTTCTGTCCAATATATCTCCTGCCCAATCTGAATCAACATAGCAATCTAAGATATCAACATCATTCTTATAATACTTTAATTTTAAATCTCTTGTTAAATATAAATATTTTAATACTCTAAGAGCATAATTAAAATGTGTTTTATTACAACAATTTTGAAAACGACTCAAGTAGTTTACACAAAATGAAATATCTGGCCTAGTACTAGAGCTAATATACAACAGTGCACCTATAGTGCACATATTTCTATATTTAAGATTTTCGTTTAATTCAGATTTTTCTAACTTGTAAGTTTAATTCCATACGAGTTTTATACAATTTAGAGTTTTCAATAGCATATCGCTTTGCTAAAGATTCAATGTAATGTTTCTGACTCAAAGTTAAAATTTTATCTTGTTCATAGTTATACTCAATATCAATTCCAATGTAATTTTTAACTTTTCCTAAATCTTTCATTTTGAACTTCTCAGATAATTTAGTTTTAATCTCATGAATAACATCTATATCTCTACAACATATTAATAAGTCATCCACAAATAATAAGATGTAGATAACTAAAGAATTTTCTCTTTTGAAATAAAGACAATAATCATATTTACACCTTTGGAAATTCAAACTATCCATATATTCATTGAAACATTCATACCATGCACGTGGACTTTCTTTTAGTCCGTATAACGACTTATTTAACTTATAAACCTTTTCCGAGTCAACCTTATAACCTACAGGCTGTTTTACATAAACTTCAGATATAACTGAACCATTTACAAAAGCTGTTTCTACATCCATTTGTTGGATTTCTAATGAATTTTGAAAACAATATGATAGTAAAATTTTCAAAGTTGGCATTTTAGCTACTGGACAATATGTATCATCACAATAATCAATCTGCTGAAAATCTCTAACTACTAACCTTTCTATATACTGATTTTCATTTTTCTTTTTGAAGATCCACTTTACATCTATTACCTTTTTGCCTCCAGGTTTATCCACTAGTGTCCATGTATTATTTTTATTTAAACTGTTCATTTCACGATCCATAGCCAATTTCCACTCATTTGAATCCGAACAAGTCATCGCCTCCTGAAAATTCTCTGGAATCATGGCGTCACAATAATTAACATTTATGCAGTAATATCAAAATTCATCATCATATCTTTTTGGTGCTTTAATTTGTCTCCTTTATCGAGTCTCATTTCTATTTCTTTCAACATTTAGTATATTATCATCTTTTGTCACATTATTTTCTATATATTCATCACTTAGGATAATATCATGTTCTATACCTTCATTTCTCTTTAACTCGTCTATTAGTTGTACTGTATATTTCATTTTTTGTTCATCTGTATTTTCCTGTTAGTGTAATCAGTCCCGTCAAAAGTAGGAATATTAATATCACCTATGGACGCCATAGTTTTCTGCATGTAATCTTAATCTTGAATTTTCTTTCTTAATCGAATTTGTTTTCTATTTTTTTCTTTCAACCACGCTCTGCTACCATGATAATTTTAAATAAAAATCATATATTTCTATTTACTTTTATTTAGTTATAACTATTCATTTTTACACTAGATAATAAACATCCTTCACACGGAAGCCATAGCAAGCAAGGGGCAAGTCCGAACATGTTCTCCTACTTCTTTTTATAGTTTAACTTTTTAATAACAAAATATAAAAGTATACATTCTAACAATATTAATATCACCTTTGGACGCCATAGTTTTCTGCATGGAATCTTAATCTTGAATTTTCTTTCTTAATCGAATTTGTTTTCTATTTTTTTCTTTCAACCACGCTCTGCTACCATGATAATTTTAAATAAAAATCATATATTTCTATTTACTTTTATTTAGTTATAACTATTCATTTTTACACTAGATAATAAACATCCTTCACACGGAAGCCATAGCAAGCAAGGGGCAAGTCCGAACATGTTCTCCTACTTCTTTTTATAGTTTAACTTTTTAATAACAAAATATAAAAGTATACATTCTAACAGTTACTTTGATGAATGAAAATGTATCATCATCTTTAAAAGTGTTTTGATAAGGTGTCCATGTGTATAATGTGAACATAAGCTATTTCTTATTTTTATTTTATTTTATACTGGTTACGCATAAATAATTTTTGTTTACTGGTTCTCTTTGTAAATAAAATATTGTGCACACATATAATAATTGGGTGTTAGATTTACTTAGATTAGTGCAAATTGTATCATCATATTAATGATCTGATCTGATGTCTGACTGTAGACAAGATTTTTTTTTCCGTAAGGCATTTGTGCCTATTCTTCTAAAAATCTTGTCTATTCGTAACATCTCATTACATCTTGATAAGTAGGTAAAACATTAACTTTTAGATCACAAACATCACCAAGAAGAGGACATTTAAATACACTCCTAGATCTTTGCATACTTGCTACAAAAAGGAAAACCTACAATTCGATAAATAATAATCGTGCGGCCGCGGTGCGTTCTAAAAACAAAAGTGCAGTGCGCAATGGCGGACGATGCGACAAGTGCGGCAAAGCTCCTGTACGTGTTTAAATCACAAGGTAAAGCGTTATCGTTACTTTATTTAGACCATAATAGTAATTACTGGGTAAAATAAAAACTCAGCTAATTTAATTTATTTACACAGTAATGTAGCATCAAAGTAGACTCTAAAATAATGTTTTTTTTTTTAATATTCGATGACGTTGTGGAGGAACTTTTCACTGTTAGGTTACCGTAAGTCTTTCACGCCAAAACTGATTTTGATGAAATTTGCTATGGTAGTATTTTAGGCTCTGCATTAACACATAATATGCTGTTTTATTCCGAAAAATCCAGTGTTCCCGGTAGAATACTTTACTTATGCGGGCTAAAGCTAGTAATTTAATATTATATTTCATCTAATTTAATCAAAGTAATTATAGAAAGTTAAGATAAGAAGACAGCGAGGTCCCCCCGTGCAATATTTCTAAGAACCGTTGTGTCATAGCGACACTTTGATTATATTTTGTGATACAAGGGAGTTCCCTTTCTCTGGCTGATTAGGTAGGACGTGCTGCTGAATAAATCTCATTCGTGATCAGCATAATATAACATTCTGTCTTGTATCCCGTCGAAGAATAATTTCCTGGATAAATAATATTAACATGGTATATGTAGATTGTAACTATATTTGTGTAGTCTATATAATAATATTTATTAATTTATTACACATAATTACTATGTATGTATCTATGTATATAGTATCATGGTTTAGTATCTATTGAGTTTGTGTACAGTATGTATATATTTTATGTGCAAATATCTTAATTATACCACTTCCGCTTACATTTAAGTTTTCGAATGACACTAAGGTTGTCTGGAAGAGATCGCTTCAAGCGATAAGACCGTTTTTGCCCACGCTCTGTCTAAATGTTTGTGGAATGAGTTATTATAAAGGAGTGAATTATTATAAAGACGTAGCGCGTCCTCATCTTAAGTCATTTTATACCATTTTTCCTTTAGTAATTGGCATTCATCTTGTCTGCGCACGTCGCCTACGGCCGGCTGACCGAAGAAACCCGAGCATCGCCGGGAGTCCTCGGGCGCGCTCACGGCGACGCGGTCCCTCACTGCTCGCCACTTCACCCTTTCACGTCTTGACGCCATCACGCGATTGCATACGAGCATTCTTTTGTGACCTCAAAGTTTATATTATAATTTATATATACAGTCCATTGTTCTTATTTACCACCACGTAGAGCTGGCTTATTCACATATCCTTTTAGGTTTTGTTTTAATCCGATTTCTTCCGTAATTTAAGTAACGACTTTTCAACGCATCTACGACTTTCCGATTTTTAAGTGAACAAACTTTGCTTGGCACTCTACATCTATAAGCAATACAGGTATGATTGTATTTAATATAATAAAGGTCGCCTTGTGGTCGAAATTCATCCATAATAATTCAATTTTCATTTTTTCATTATAATTTTAAGTTTATGAAGGTTCTTTAGCCGCTTTAGAAAAAAAATGTAAATGTTGGGACAGATTGACAAATGACGTCATCGTGTAAACAACATCGTATCTATCAAACGCACGGTAGTGTGTGTTATCTGGGGTAGGACGTGTTGTTGTTATTTTCATTAATTTTATGTACTTGTAAACATCATTTTAATTATAATATTAGCTTTCTGCATAACTTTCTCCACATAAACTTTAACAGTGCCAAATATCATACTCCACCGTTAGTATAACTCTCGTAAAACTGACTGAAAGTTTTTTTGCCTACCGTATTAATATAATAATTTTTTGAGGATTTGATCGAGAAAGTCTATACGTGAAACAACCTGTTTTTCATTTATAATCAACTGCTATAAACGCATTAAAAATACAAACTTTGAAACAAATTGCAGTTTCCTGACTGTGATACGTTAGTGCATTGTAACGATAAGTTTATTCATGGCCCGGTTTTATTCCGCTGGAGTGGAAATCGAGTGTCATTCGACTCCATCATTATGCTAGCTGTGGTAAATGATTTTCAAGCTGAGGCTCAGCCTCTAGGAACAGTTTGCAAGCCTTCTTCATAACTAAACTGATATTACCTTTTGTCTTTTCAATGTTGCTCTCTATTATTCAACTATTCCTCGTATCTCAGATGACAAATCACGAGTGTCTCATTGGGGCACTAACATTGGATACATTTTACAGGTAGATATGGTATCTATCCTATCCTTACGACAGCATAATAGTCAATAGTTGTGGGAAATCGAATAGGACCCAACTATTCATCATTATAAGTATTCGAGTGGATAGTAAATAAGATCTGAATTGGAATTAAGGACTAGTGATTACCCGCAGTTTCGCTTCCGCTATGGAACGGCATTTCGTCCCTTTAGGTACTTTTAGAATAGAATAGAATAGAAATAGAAATCATTTATTGGCTTAAATAAGGTACAATATAGTGTTATAGTTTATATCCTTCTTATTTTGCCTTTGAAGATTTAGAATATTATAATATTTGCTTTCTTGTTATATATATATATATATATATATATATATATATATATATATATATATATATATATTGAATGTATAAGAGACAAAAAGACAACCAAAAAAAAGAATCAAATCACACCACGGTCATGTTCAAAGTAAAGTAAGCCACTCGGGCGTCGCGGTCGTCCACGGCAGTGCGCGCCTGACCTTCAATGCAAACTGTACTTATTTTACTTACGCTAAAAGTGCCTAAATATAGATTTACGTGAAGGAAATTTTTGAGAAGAGCCAGGATATAAATGTGTGAACTGACCCTTAGATTTTCAATTGGACGAGGGTAGAACGTATATGGGTTGAAAGAAGAAGAGTTTTAACAAATATATGAAGTTAGTCTACACTATAATATTATAAAGAGGAAAAGTTTGTTTGTTTGTTTGCATTGAATTGGCGACGAAACTCTGATTTTGATGAAATTCAGCACAGATGTAGATTTGTCCACGAGGAAGGATATAATATGCTACTTTTTATCGCAGAATAATACGAATACGCGGGCAACATCTAGTAGTAAATAAACGACGTAACATGAAGCGTTCTAAAATAATTTATTTATGCACATTATAGCATTAAAATTGCAACATTAACATCATATAATTAATTAACGGGATCTCATACAAAGTTCATTTACCTGATTTCAATAATTACCCGCGTAATTCCAATTGTTGTAGCAGCGATAATGCGCCAATTTATGAACGCTCCAACTTATTTATTGAATCCAAATAAATAACATTCATTCGCTAATTTACTGTGACCACGAAAATACGGAGACACCTGCTAATTTGGCATCGCATTATACCTAATAATAATATCTAAGGACGCTTTCATACCACCCATCCCGTCCCGTGCTAACTTCTCGAAGAACTAGTGTTATGGGTACCAACGGAACAATATTTAATACTTTTATACTATACATGTTTTTAAGATTTGTTTTGTTATATCCATGACCCAGGAACATAGAAAACTTTTTTGTTCCCTGGCGACCTCGTTATGTGGTGGGCAATCTATCACCGTTGGTACGACGATGAAATACCTCGGACTTGTACTCGATGGCAAGTGGAGTTTCCGCGAGCACTTCAAGACATTGGCCCCAAAACGAATAAAAACTGCCGGGGCGCTAGCGAGCGTCCTTCCGAATATCGGAGGCCCTGGAGGAAAATGCTGCCAATTATATATAGGTGTGGTGCGCTCAATGGCGTTATATGGTGCACCCATACCTACTACATACCCTATGGGTAGACTCGCTAAGCACATATAATCGAGCACTACTGAGGTGGTCCGCAGCGGGTCATGGCGCTTAGGGCGGCCCGGGCTCATAGGACCGTGTCCTATACTGCGGCGTGCATCATCGCCAGTAGCCCGCCGTGGAAATTAGAGGCCCAGGTTCTTGCGGCGGTCTACAGGCGACGCATAGAGGCATTTGAAGGAGGTACCCGCTCAAACCCAATAGAGGTCACCCGTTGGCGAGATGACGCCCGCGAGGACCTCTTCCAAAAATGGGAGGAAGATCTTGGGCTCCCGGGTACAAGTAGGCAGCTGGTAGCTGCAGTTTGACACACCCTACGAGACTGGGTCGAGTGTGGACACAGCTTCCCAGATTATCACCTTACACAGGTGCTCACAGGGCACGGGTGCTTTGGTGAGTACCTGTATAGAGTGGTCAAAAGGGAACCAACAGCAGTCTGCCATCACTGCGAAAGTGGAGCCGAAGACATGGCACAATTACGCGGAAGAAGTGTCCAGCTTGGGCGATCCCTCGCGCAGCTATGATTGCATGCACCGGCGCGGATTTATCGCTTACTACTTTGGTTGCCACTATGGCACGGAGCAAGGAATCTTGGGATGGAGCAGCCAATTTCTGCACCGTAGTCATGGTGCAAAAAGAAGCGGCGGAGCGAGAGCGTGAGGCTTCAGCAGAGTCGCACCCGATGCGTCGTAGACGACATGGTAGCGCACCTAAATGCTTTTAGTAGATTACCGCCGTAAAATTGATCCGTAGATGGCATCTGGGTGGTTGCCGCCTACTGAAGGATCAGGAAATGTAGGGTCTTTTCCCTTATGAATATAAGGGAAAACCTTAAACCTTAGCGAAGATGGCAGCATCGCCGTCATCTATAACAAGATGATGCCCGATGAGGCAAAATGTGAGCGGGGTTGTGGTAGTCACAATAGTTCCCATGGCCCCGCCTAAAGCGTGAAGAAGGACACCGGGGGTTTTAGTTAGTAAACCGGTGCAAAGCACTGCGGAGTCCAACATAACCCTACGACCCTCCCCCGGGGTCGTGTGGTATGCATAACGCATTTCCCCTCGTAAAAAATGGGTGCCAGGCAACGAAAATATACTCAATACTTTTATACCATACATATCTCTAAAACTGTAATTATAATATTGTGCGCATATTTAACATACACAATACATATCTATGACCCAGGAACACAGAAAAGTTTTCGTTACTTTGGCGGGATAGGAACCCTCGAGTTCCGGCTTGTGAATCGACGCGCTAACCAGCGATCCACAGAGGTAGATCCACAGTGATTCATTACCAGCTTATTACCAGTATAATGTGTTATGCTATGATTTCCATAATTTTAGAAAGAGTTTTAGTTTTTAGTGCTATCTCCTGTAGCAGCCTTCCTCAAGCGAATCATCAAACTTATTTTGCAATCAAATACAAAACCCCCATGTATGCTCCAAACAGTAAAGTAAGTCGTTTTAGTAAGCAGGCCCATATCCATTTCACGACTGATGAACGTACAAGTGAATTCGGTCTCTAATGTGCTAATATAAAGTACATTTTTGTATAAACGAAATGCTAGTACCAAAGACATTTATTTGTATTGAGTTGATGGCACTCCAAACTCCATATGGGGCTTGAGTGAACACTCAAGGGGTAAAATACTCCAATCATCGATAATTGTACTAGGATACGTGACGTAAGCTCAGGTTAAATGCTTTATTTATCGCTGTCTAGAAGCCGGCAACTTTGGATTCTTATACTCACATAATAATATTAATTCTTATTTTCTACTCACAATATAATGATAGCTCCCCACACCGATTTCGGTGACGGTGGCCGGTTTCATTGAAACCAGGCCAACTACGCAGGAATTATTTTATAGTGCCCAAGAGTGTGCACAGTACATAGTAGTACGCAGTGGGACCGGTTAACCGACACGACTGACGAGAGATCAGGTGCAGGTCCGACTTTTTACATGCTCATCCGACGCATGGATCATCTTTCTTGTCAGACAATCAGGTGATCAGCCTGCATTGTCCTAACCAAACTTGGAAACAGCATTTTTTGTTGTTCCAATGCAGGAATAGAACCCACGACCTCCGAGTTGAGAGCTAAGCTCTAACCACTAGACAATATAAGACACTAGACAATATTATGTTATGTTTGCTTATATATATTTTAAACTGACGTCACAAAAGAACATTACGATATTCATCAATAAACAGAATTATTCTAGCTAGTTGTTATGTTTAAATCATAATACTAAATTACATTTAAAAAAATATATTTTAAACGGGCAATTGGCCCACCACACTTACCCACCACTGCAACTCCTGTGTAGCCAGGATCGACAGTGGTAACCAACCGCAAAAACCCTTTGATATAATCTCAGGGGTGCCCGGGGGACATGCTAAATCTGTCTTGGAACCCGCATCGAAATTAATCAGAAGATTGTAGGAGGAGTAGGAAGTATTCCAGTTTCCTTCCCCAAGCAAAGCGGGAGACAGCAAAAATTGTGATGACAAAAAGTCAGAATTAAAGGGGAAGCACCACGGGAATAACATGTTTTTTTTCTTTTTTTTTATGACTACAAGACAGAATGTAATTAAATGTTTTAATTTATAATATGACAGTTGATTACAATGCATTTATAATGACAAAAAAGTGTTGCATTGTTTCCAGAGTATGTTATATGTAGTAAGTACTTATGACAAAAACGTTTGAAAGCTCGGAAGTTCTTCGCACAGCCCACGAGATCTTTATAGTATACAACCCTAGAAACACAATGGACGCTGTTCAACATTTCGATTCTTTCGTCATACCAGAGATCACACTCCCAGAGTATGTGATGAGCAGTTTGTTCATAAGGGCTACCTTCGGTCGAACACTCGCATAGCGGAGACGAGACTAATGTGAATCCAAATAGTTTCGCTTTAAGGTTTCCGTGTCCTGTCAAAAATTGAGCGACGTAGTGGTCTATTTCTATCCATTGCTTCGAGAGTCTATCGCGTACCGAAGGGAAGAAATTATATAGGTGACGCCCTTTGATAGTGTTGTCCCACCGTTCCTGCCACTCAGAAATTAGGTTCTGTATAGAAATATCTAATGGCTCGAATAATCTAGTTATCTTATTACTCTCTTTCGCGCTTAAAAACTCAGGGTTAGTCATTTTTTTATTTTTATAATATAGTGCTGCACGACGCTGTATCTCTAAATCTACTGGTAGGACTCCGGCTAAGACTGGGAGTGCTTCAGTACTTACGGTACGGTATGCCTTACATAAAAATATTAAGGCGAGACGTTGGCTTTGCAAAAGTTTACGACGGGCCGCTCCTATTGTAGCCCTATCTGCCCACGCCGGTGCGCCATAGCATATGCTGCCGAGGTACGTCGCATTATAAATTATTTTTAATGTTTTAAATGAAAGACCCCATGTCGACGTTGATATTTTTGTGAAACAATAGAAATTCCTTTTAGCTTTCTCACCGGTCTGTATTATATGTTCCAGGAATGTAAATTTATTTTCTAAGATAAGTCCTAGGTAACAAAGTGACTGTTTACGTTTCACATTGATGTTGTTCAGTTGAATGCAAGGAGTTGATATTAATGAACCTTTTAAAAGTACTTAAAAGGTTTTATGTGCTGCAAATTCTAATCGATTTTTGTGGCCCCAACTCGATATTACGTTGAGGCACTTGTTGGCCTTGTTTTCAATTTCAGATCGCGAATTGGCTTGAATAATAAGAAAACCATCGTCAGCATAACCTATCAGAGAGCACAGAGGAGGCAAGGGAACACATCATAAATCATCAAAACTTATATTCCACAAGTGCGGCGATAGTACTGATCCTTGAGGGCAGCCGCGCGTTAAGTTTTTGGAATGTGTGTAATGGCCGAGTTGGAGTTTTGTTACGCCGTTGCAAAAATACGAGTAAATTAAATAATAAATATTACGATAGCAGCCTCTGTTTCTTAACTTCAGTAGTAGCATTGGCCACCAGGCATTATCGAAGGCACCCGCGATATCCAGAGATATACCTACTACATATTTACACTCCGATAGATTTACTGTTTTTCTGACCTCGATTGCTGCATCCACTGTAGACTTCCCGGCGGTAAATCAAAATTGCTGATTATTAAATTTCGGGCCACCGGGTAGCAAGCGGGGAACAATAAGACGTTCTAATAATTTACCTAAGCATGATAATAGCGTTATAGGACGGTAGGATTTCGGATCGTCTGGTGGTTTATCACCGGCTTTTGGAATTAATTTTATTGTGCCGATTCGCCAGATTTTTGGAAAAGTGCCTTCTGCAATACATTTATTAAAAACCTGTAATATAGATGAGCCTACCGCTAGACACGCCTGCTTAATCATAATATTAGATATTTTATCCTCGCCTGCTGACTTTTTCGTAGGTAACAATTTAACTATTGAAGTGAACTCATCAAGTGTAGGTAAGTTAGATACCGGCGTATTGATGGGGTCTAACATTCTGAACCTTATCTCGCGGTGGAAATCATTGTCCAAGTCCGGCTTGTCGTCTGGAATTAGTAAGTCGAGGTACGCCTTCGCCGTGTCTCTTAAACTATGAGTATACGAATTATTAATCTTGATATTTGAAAAATACTGTGGAGCAGTGGTATTATTTGGTTTGAGTTCATGGTATAAAGAAGACCATGGTCCCTCCTTATCCAGTCTAACGGCTGCATTTCTCAACATATTATTTTTTGCTAAGGTGACGGCGGCGCGATAACGCGACCTTGAAGCCCTAACGTCAGTTAGGTACGATACGTAATTATCGTCCAATAGACCGAGTCCCTGTCTACGTGCATAATTAATTTTCCGTCTGGCTCTCCTAAACTCCCGACGCAAGTTATATAAATTATCGTGCCACCAATTACACTTATTTTCTGTTTTAAGCGGCCTTCGGCCCAGGGCGGTGTCGGCACAGTAGACAAAGGTGTTGGTTATTATTTCCGCGCTATCATTTGAGTTCAAGTCTGGACGAGTGAAATCTCTGGAATGAGCGAACATAAGAGACCGGAATAAATTCCAATTACCATTTTTAACATTATATTTATAATCTTTCGACTCAATCAAGGGACTCGAGGGTGCGCGAATAAACTCAAAGACAATTAAACGATGGTCGCTGCATGACGCATCAGGAATGAGGCGCCAATTTATTATATTGTTATTATGGACGTACGCGCTGGAAAGCGTGACGTCGATGGAAGATTCACCAGAGGGGCTGCAAAATGTAGGTGGTGCATTAGGAGTGTTATGAATTTGCAGGTTGAACTCTGCTATGAAGTCTTCCACTGAGCTAAGACGGTCGCGGTCAGTGTATCTAAGTTCCCCATGCCATAAGGGCGAAGAAGCATTTACGTAGGCACCAATAACAATTTTATTCCCCGCAAGACATTGTAGGACATGACGTAGTTGGTGTAAGTGAGGACCTACAGGATCGGAGTATTGAAAATAACAACTAACTACGTACAATCTAAAGTGAAGACACGAAACCTCCGCTACCGCACAGTGAGACGTTGACAGATTTGTAAGGGCCGTAATTGAAAATTTAGACTGAGGTGTGTAAATGCCGGCGCGCGCTAGGTTGTTAACTTGTACGACTTTCGACCTTAGCGACGCGGATTGATAATGCTCTTATATGAGAACTAAGTCTAAATTATAATCCGACACCAATTTTTCTAATTCATTCGTCGCGTGCTTATTGTTATGTAGGTTCAACTGTCCTATAACTAACTTATCCATAGCGAGTTGTTAAAATTAATTGCTCCATTTTTGCCTTGTATGTTGGGCAGTCAGGGGAACCCGTGGGGTGGGCGTTAGGTTTCTTGTACCGGGTGCAGCTTCCGCAAACCGGTTTGAAATCTCTTAAGTCTTTTTTGGGACAGTTAATTGAGGTATGTTTATCGGCGCAGTGACAACAGCACGGGTCTGAATCGCGGCAGAATTTAGCAATGTGACCGTATTGTTGACAATTAGCGCAGCGTACAAGTTCGACGTCATCGATGAACCGACACATTGCCCAGTCAATAAAAAGTTTTTGTTTAGTTTCAATGAGATGTTTCCGAATCTTTGGGTCTAACTCTAGGCCCATCCATTTTCGATTGTAGTTATTATTTATGCGCCGTCTAATAATTTTTGTCGAGTTCATAAATTGTTCTTGTGTCACATTAATTTCGCCCTTAATATTTTGGTTATAAAGCGATAAAAGGAAATTTTCGTCCGTAATATTTTGCGGGACATCTTTAATAAGAATACGCGGGTTGCGCCCTCTCGGTGTTTCTAGACGCAGACCGGCTGATTTTAAACCTTCAACGGATTTTAATCTCCTGACTTGTGACTCGCTAGTTAAGCGCAGGATCACGCCCGAATTAGCTGTCTTTTTGACGCCGTGGATTTGAAAGCCGTCAGATGGGTTGATCGCTTTCATTAATGCCTGTTTGGTCTCGTCTGAGGATTTTAATTCCGCCGATTTGTCTTGCGTCGGATAAGCTATTACGCACGGGAGCGGTCTACGCGTTTCAATAGGTGGCACCGACTTCGCGAGTCTGAGATTAAGCGCGTCAGAATAAGAAAATGGCGGCGCTGAGGCGGCCGGTTGCTCAACCTGAGTAGTAGTTTTGGCGGTCAGCAAATCTTTTTCCAAACTAGCGACTTTAGTTTCTAATGACGAATTTTTAAGTGCCAGAAGAGAGACAATGGCCGTTAATTTTTGTGTCATGTTCATTATTTCTGCTTTGTTAGCGAAGTTATTGCGACGAGATACTGTGTCGTTAGCGAACTCATTTATTTTAGATAAGTATGAAGAGGCCTCTCGAACTAGCTCGTAATAATTGCACGTATCGTCGGGGCCACGGCTTGTATCCAATAACGAAATTACGGGGGGCGGTTGATCGTCCCTTGTGGGCTGGTGGCGCTTTTCATCAGGTGACAGAGAAGAGGGCGATAATTGTGACAGTAAACGTTTAGTACCTGAAGAAGTTGGCGGTGAGCGGGGAATTTTGTCATTTTTCGAAAACGGATTAGTATCTTTATCCGGTGGCATATTATGACTCGACATTCTGGCTAGGTACTTACTAAAAAGATTTAAATACTACACTTCAATATGCAATAGAAAAACAATGGCCAAAATAAAGATTGAATAGGTAAATAACTAACAGCTGTTCGAACAGAGCGGCCGGCGTTGCGCGAGAGCTACCGACAGTAAAAATTTTTTGCCTACCTACTTGTTGACAACAATAAAAGTGAACAAGGAAATCAACTTACCGAATTAAATCCAACAAACTACGGACAAATGTGTTTCAAAAACTTACAGTAAACGTTGCTCACACCTTTACCTAGCTTGTTACACACACTCAGCACGTATTTGTTGATTTTAAACCACTGAAAAAAATTTATTTCCCGGAGCGCACGTCAGACGGTGTTAGCCGTACGAAGATCGCGGGGGGAGAAATATATATAAAATAACTATTCTTTGTTGAGAAATTTGACGGCCTTTGTGGCTCATTAGTTTTTTTTTTTTTCCATCCCCCTAACATAATCAGGGCTTGTTGTGTTCTTTTTATTCTTTTGTATCTTTTTTGGTTATTATCTATTTTTTTACCAATCTTACACCTATTTTTAACAATTTTCCTTTTCTTTTATTCATTTCTTTTACATTTTCATTTTTTAACAACTTGGTTTCTTAAGTCAAATCTAAAAATTTTTATACCGTTCGATTTGGTTCATGTCAATACATAGTAATAATAGGCATGTAGTAATAATAATTCCAATAAAATTTAAAAATACAATTATCCAATAAACATTTATAAAATTCAAAATAATATAATAAAGATGTCATGATAAAATACTACAAGAATAAAACTACGGCACACACATTCAACTTAACCCTACTATCACAGTAAAACTTAATCTAGAGCCTATACTAAAATCAAACCAATTTATCACAGTTTTTTCTATTTGTATACACAGTAATTTCCTTACAGAAGGAAAGGAATTTTTCCCTCCTTTTTCCCCCCAGGATGGAAGACAGGCTCTCACCCGTAATCGATATGCCCAATTTTTGCTCAGTATCATATCTACTGCTAGCAAAAATCGGGCACTCGAGTAACAGGTGAGGAACCGTCTCCTCAACTCCTGGCCGACATGAGCACGACGGGTCCTCCTTCAACTTGAATCTGTTCAAGTAGAAGGCAAAGGATTTTAATTCCGCCGATTTGTCTTGCGTCGGATAAGCTATTAAGCACGGGAGCGATCTACGCGTTTCAATAGGTGGCACCGACTTCGCGAGTCTGAGTTTAAGCGCGTCAGAATAAGAAAATGGAAAAATTATATAATAAAGATGTCATGATAAAATACTACAAGAATAAAACTACGGCACACACATTCAACTTAACCCTACTATCACAGTAAAACTTAATCTAGAGCCTATACTAAAATCACACCAATTTATCACAGTTTTTTCTATTTGTATACACAGTAATTTCCTATATGTTTGAAAAAGCATTTTGACCGGACACTGCCGTGTCCGGTCAGAATCTGTGTGGTGTGATGTGTAATGTCTATCTTGTTTACTATCTTGTATGCAGCAGCAGCGCTTGGGAAAAAGAGCTTCGTGGTTCCGGCCGTCCCTCCCACTTCGTATCTCCTGTCCCATTCCTCAACCGTATCCTCTCTTAAGATACGCTTGACGAATGAAACAGGACACAGATCGTAGTCAGGCTTCCTCTTCAATCGCAGCGCGGCCTCCTTGGCTAATTCGTCAACCCTCTCATTCCCTCTCAACCCTGCGTGCGCCTTAATCCAAAACAGGGAGACCTGCCGCCTCAGCGATGCAGATTTTCGGAGGGCCTCCCTTGTTTGCACTGCCAGGGGATGAGGGGAACTAAGGGTGACTGCCTGGAGAGCCGATCTGGAATCGCTAAGGATACCGACCTTCGCCATTCCACTCTTGCAGGCTATACTTACTGCTCTCTGGAGCGCTAGAAGCTCGGCTTGGTAGACGGCACAATACGGCGGCAACGCAAGCTTGACGGCCTTCGTCTCGACCTCACCCTTCCATACGGAGAGTGCGGCTCCGACTCGACCCTCAATCTTGCTGCCGTCCGTATAGATCCTATGGACGTGACTGTTAACCACGTCTGCATACGAGTCCTCATCTACCAACCCGAACCTCAGCTCTACCTGCCCTGCCGGATGTGGGTCCTCGATCGCTGGAGCCATTCGCTCCAGCTCCCTGTCTTTCAATGCCGGGTGCGGTACTCCCTTCTTGATCTCATAGAGCCTCGAAGCTTCGAGTATCCTGAGATCAAGAGGGAGTATCCCAGCCAACAGCATCGCAGAGTTCAGGGAGACGGTCCGATATGCTCTGCAAATCTTCTGGGCAAAACCCCGTTGGACGGAGTTTAGCCTTTTTTGGACCCCCATCTTTTCCACGGTGGGTGCCCACGCTGCCGATGCATACAAAATAGTCGGCTCTATCACGGCCATATATATCGTTTTAACTATTTGGGGGTTAAGCCCCCATCCTACTCTTGCAGCTTGCTAGCTGCTTGTACCTGGTTATGGCTTTCTTACATATGTTTGTGACGTGTGCGTTGAAAGTGAGGCCGGTGTCAATTGTTAGGCCCAATACCTTGATGTCGTCGCACTGTAAGTAAACACCTATCGCGAGTCGAGGCACGTCATACTTCAGTTTTCGCGTAATTAATAAGGCGCATGTTTTGTGGCGGGCGAATTTCAGCTTGTTCAGCTCCCCCCACTTACTGATTTTTTCCAAGACCCCATTAGCCTTTCTCTCGATCTCGAGAGCAGTCTCTCCCTCAAACACTAACACTATGTCGTCGGCGAAAGCCTGACTAAAAACATCCATCTCCTCTAACATCCATAGCAGGGGGTCCAACAAGAGGTCCCACAGGATCGGTCCACCTATGGATGCCTGCACGCACCCCTTGTTGGTCTCCCTGCTCACTTCCATATCCGCATACCTTACATTCACTCCTCTTTCACTCAAGTAGCTGCTGATCACCCGCCTCAGGTTCCCCGGACACCCAACCTCAGCTAACCTAACCTTTATGGCCGGCCACCAAGCACTATCGAAGGCCCCCTCTATGTCCAGCGACACCATGACAGAAATTTTCTTCTCCTCTCTCTGCTTTCTGACGTGGTTCACCAACCTATAGAGGGCGTCTTCGGTTCTCCTTTGGGGCATGAAGCCATATTGGTTAGGGCTAATCTTGGGCAGCAGGTAGAACCTAAGTCGGGCGACCAACATCTTCTCGAAGATTTTTCCGAGAACAGGCAGGAGGCCAATCGGTCGATAGGCTTTTGGTACCCGGTACGATTCCCTGCCCGGCTTCCTTAGCAACACCACGGTCGCCCGCTTTCACTGTTTGGGGAAGCAGGCGACGGTGAGGCACCTATTCAGCAGAGCAAGGAACCATTCCGGGTCACATTCTACAGCATGTTGGCAGATGTCCGACGTGAGTCCATCCGCCCCGGGGGCTTTTTTGGGGTTGAAGGACCTTACGGCTCTCTTCAACTCCTCCATGATGAAAGGAGGGTCGTCCGGACCCGCCGGCGGTTCGGTGTCCAAGGACTCCGCCCGCCGGCGCGTCCGCCGATGTTCCTCGCTTTCACCATTTTCCTGGTCCTCGGGGTAGAAGGCCTCCGCCAGCCATTCCGCGGAGCTTTGGGCGTCGAGGGTTTCACCGTCCCTCGTAAGGGGCAGATCCTCCTCCCTCCCTCTAACTCTGCTCAACACCCTGTAGATGCCCTCCCAGACCCCCTCCCTATTCTGTTTCCGGCAAAACTCCTTCCAGCTCTCAGTCTGTGCGTCTTTTACTGCCTTTTCATACTTCTCTTTCGCTTCCAGGTACAGTCCAACCACGCGGTTTCTGCGATCAGGCGCAGCGTTACGGATCCTGCGTTTCTTCGTGGCGACCTCCTTCTTCATCTGCGCGAGCTCATCATTCCACCACGACAAGGTGAATCTCTGTGTGTGTTTTTTGGTCGGCATGGTGTCTCTGCATGTCTGTGTTATGACTTCCGTGTATCTGTCTATTACATCTTCTATTTGTCGTGTGCTGTGTATTGTGTCCATGTCCTGTATAGTTAATTGTCTGTCCGCGACATCAGCTGGGTCAGTTTCTCACGAAACTGGGCCCAGTTTGCCTTCTGTGTGTTAAACATGCGTGTGGTACGTATTATGTTTGTGCCTGTGGATTTCTGTTATCTGATGCCAAATGATATGCAGTTGTGGTCCGAGCTCGTCAGACCCTCATCAACTCTCCAGTCGCCCACTCGGTCCAGCAGGTCGTCGGAGCACGCTGTCACATCCACGTAACTGGAGTACCTTTTTCCCCCTCTAACGGTATCGAAAGTTGGGGTGTCTCCAGTGTTGAGTATATGTAGACTCATTGCTTCCAGTACAGCAGACACTTCCCTTCCTCGCGGGTCTTCCGCGTCGCCACCCCACCACGGGCTTTTAGCGTTCGCGTCGCCTTCCAAGATCATCTTATCAGATCCCAACTCTCTTCCTATCTGCATAAGATGATCCAGGTAGGGCCCTACAGGCTTATCGGGCTCGAAGTAGAAGGACACTACAACCGTCTCCCAGGCTTTGGTTCGGAGGGTGGTCACAACTATGTTGTTGTTGTTGTTGTATGTTGTTGCCGAGGCGTGTGTGTAGCTCGACGTCCAATGTGTCGTCGAATACCACACCACACGCCTTGTCAACACCGCCCCCTTCCCCATCGTTCTGGTAGACCCTCACTCCGTTGTATTTCCTCATACTCCGCGCCCCACTTATGTAGGGCTCCTGCAGCAACGCTACGCTAACCTTACGCTTGGTGGCCTCGAGTAATAACTCCCTTGTGGCGATTTGGCTCCGCTGAAGGTTGGCCTGCAACATTCGGTACTGGAAGTACTCACCGGGGACAACCTCAGCAATACGACACCGCCGATCTAGCTAGAGCGTCCCACCTCTTTCTCTCTGCACACTCTCTATCAAGGGCACTGTGCTCCGCGCTACCTCTCTTGGCCTTAGTGCAGTTTATGCACTGAGGCACTTCTCTCCGCAGCCACTTTTCGCAAACAGTCCTCATGTGAGGACCTGCGCAGTGACTGCATCTATCCACTTCCTCCCTGCACACCCTCTTCGTGTGCCCATACCCGAGGCAGCGGAAGCACTGCACCAACGGACTATGGTCCTCCACTCTCACTCTGCCCATACCTATATGGGCGTATCCTACGTTCACACACCTCTTCCATATCTGTGGGCTGACTCTAACTATGAGGTGGTTTTGTAGGGGGTTCCTCGCTCTCATCCCAAACACTACTTCCACCTTTCTCTTCTCCCCCTTCAGGCCCTCAAGGATGTTCGCGTTCTGGTTAGGGAACGCGGTTTTGAAGTCGGCTACGTCGCACTTCATCACATCCCTGAAGACCAGAAGGGGGTTTTTGTTCCTTATCTCTTCCACAACCAATCCCTCATTCTTACTCAATCTTTCCTTTACCTTATTTCTTTCTTCCTCACTCACACAGCCGACGACTACCCTTCTGTTTTTGACTTTCCTACTTCTATCCACCTTTACCCATCCATCCTTCGCATCTACCGTCTTCCTGATTTTTTCCATTACCTCGTCTCCCGAGTCCTGCGTATCCCTGGAGGACACCACAACCGAATGCAATGCCCTTGTCTCGGGGACTCGCTCAGCGACTCCTCTCGAGACAATGCCCGCATAGCTCGCTGGTTTAGCGACGGTTGTGCTGTTCTTCAGGAGCGAACTCAACTTCTCCATACTAACTCTATTCTCATCCATGCATCCTTTCATTTCCTCCATTTTCTTCATCATTTCTTTCATCCCGTCATTCATACTTTGCTCTATTAACTTATTTTTCTCTTTCAGGTCCCCTGTTGGTGCAACTTCTGCTGCGTTCACCGCGTTCACGGATGGCTGGGGGGGATGTGAAGGGTCCCTTCCCAGCCCTCTATTGCTCCCAGCTCTAACACTGGTGAGTTCATCCTCTAGCTCTTTTATTATCCGGTAGAGCCTCTCTATAGCGGCGAAAGCTTGCTCCTTGTATTCTGTTTTAAAAATTTTTGAGTTGTTAATGCTAGCCTTCGCTCGCTGTAGACAGGCTCTACCTTCTGCCGTCATAGGTCTATCTTGGGTTAGGGGTCTTTCGGTATTTTGTATTATGGCTGCTTTTTTGGTTTTGGGTTTTGGTTCTGGTGGGTCATTCTGCTTGGTTTGTTTTGGGGTTATGTCTTGTAGGCTTTTAGCTTCAAACTTATCAATACTTTTCCTTACTTCGGAAACTTTCAAGGGTTGCGAAAGGGTTTTTCCCTCATTTGTCTTATTCTTTTTAGGTGGGGAAATAATAAACGTGTCACTCTTTCGGGGGGTGCGCAACATGTTGTCTATCAGGGGGACTCGTCTAATTAAAATACAATAAAATAATTTAAATTAAATTTCAATTTGAATTAAAATGAATAATATAAAGTTAAAATAATAAATTAAAATTGAATTATAAAAAATAAATGTCAATTAATAAAATGTCAAATAAAAACCTAAACTAACAGTTTCCCCAAAAAGGGGGGTTAACTGACCTACTCTAACTAATAAAATCAATAAAACTGAACAATAAAGTTCCTAAACTAACAGTCTCCCCAATAGGGGGTTGACTGACCTACTCTAGCTAGATAAATACTTTGTAGTGTAAGGGATTCCCTAAGCGCACAATACAATCAAAAAGTCTTAGCCTAGCAACCACACCAAAAATGGTGTAGTTGGTCCTTACTAGCTAATCTTATTTCTAATCAGTAGCTCCAATAGGGGCTACTGGTCACTAAACTGATAACAGTAAGTTCTTCTTCCAGGTGTTGCAGCAGCTCCAGGTAATGCAGCGGCTTCCAGCAGGTAAGTTGTGTTTATTTTCTTTTTCAGGTGCTGCAGGTGTTCCAGGTGTCTGGACTTCCGTGGGTCGTCACCCTCTTCCAGTGCCGGCACCCGAAAACTGCAGCTTTCTGCTTTCTTTTGTTACCTTCGCGGGATTCGAACCCGCGACCTCCGGCTTGAGCCCGGCGCGCTAACTAATGAGCCACCCTCAAACACGGTCGATAACTACAAATCAGATTTGGAATCATCGCTGAATATTTGGAGTCATAAGTCCTAAGGGTCAGACGCGGCGCTGGATTTTTATTAAGATAGCTATGCAAAATTGAACTTTATTCACTACACAAAAAGATACACGGTTCATATGACATCAGTCATACACTGCACAATGGACATGCGCTGTGCAGCGCGGATCTTAGAAATGCAGCGCCGCGTCGCGTATAGTTTAGTTTCGGTGTGAATTGACCCTTATACAGACCTAGTGCTTCATTTTCACAACTTTGTATAGGCTAGAGCTGTGGATAATTTTAGGTTATAAGCAGTCCCATATTAATGGGAGTTTAAATTATAGGGCATAGGAATCATGCAAATTTTACACTTTGAAAGATTTGTAAAGCCTACGCTAAGTTTAAGTATATTTTCTTGGAAAGTGTGTCCGGGGTTACGGGAGACCATTTTGTGAGACGCCACAGGCACAAACTAACAAAAACTCAAAATATTCATTTTATATTATCATTAGCTTTTTCCCGCGGCTCTGCCCGCGTAAATATAGTAACGGCTACTCCACGGGAAAACTGTAATTTTTCGGGTTAAAAAGTAGCCTATTTTTTAATCCTGAGTCTAAACTACTACCATACCAAAATTCATCGAAGTCCGTTTTAGTAATTTTTGCGTGAAAGAGTATCAAACATCCATCCATCCATCCCTACGAACTTTCATCTTATTTTTTATATTTAAGATATATTTAAGTTTAAAATTTAAAATATTATATATTTCTTTCAAAAAGTACAATTTTCCATATTTTGCTAAAATATGGTCCCGTGCGAGTTTGTTACGCCGGTTCTTCTCAGCGGGTTAGGGTTGAACCGGTGGGAGCTTTATTTGTTGACTTTCCGAAAAAAAAAAATCATTTCACATTTATTATATTATTAGTAGGTTTCTTTTGCAAATATTTAACTACTAGCTAAACTAGCTAATGTTTGCGTTTGCAACAGTAAAGTGTATTCATGGTTAGGTCACAAGTTAGGGGACGAATGTTGACCTAGTTCGGGAGACATCGATAAAAGCCTTCTATTGAAAATAGGTAACCTAGGCGCCTGAGCCACTCCGGGAAATGTTTCCAGCTTAAATTCGAACGATATTATCTGTTGCCAGTATTAAATTCACATTCCAAATGCGGTAGGCTTAATATTCTGTAAATGTGGAATTATTACGAATTATGTTTAGAAAATTGGAAACGCCTTTATGAAATAGGAATTTTGTTTGATGTATTGCTAGCAAATTCCTAGCCTCGTTTATCACTACACTAGATGATGCCGGCATTTTAGTGCGTGTAAAAGGTAATAATAGGAGCTCGGATAGTTCTTCGGATAATTAGCACGGGACCAGATTGACGTGGTGTGAAGCGTCCGATATTATTATTATAATAGTTGAAGAGGATTTTTAATGTACCTAAGCACAATATAAATAGGTATCTTAGTTTAATATAAGAAAATGCGTTACGTAGTTTTATTTTAATCAAGGAAAAGTTTTTGGGGTTGAAAGTTTGACAACAGTCGGTCGATAACTACAAATCAAAAATTCAATCAAAATCAATACAAATTTGGAATCATCGCTGAATATTTGGAGTCATAAGTCCTAAGGGTCAGACGCGGCGCTGCATTTTATTAAGAGTAATTTTATAGTGCCCAAGTGTGTGCGCAGTACACAAGAGCAGTCTCCCTCCCTTTACTCTCGAAACCCAGTGGGACGGACAGACTGAAACGACTGGCGAGAGATCAGGCGCAGGTCCGACTTTTTACATGCCCATCCGATGCATGGATCATCTTTCTTGTCAGATCAGCCTGCATTGTCCGAACCAAACTTGGTAACAATATTTTTGTTATTCCAATGCGGGAATCGAACCCACGACGTCCGAGTCAAGATCCAAGCTCCAAACCACTGAACAACGGAGGCTGTTAATACGCTGCAACAGGTTCCACCACGAGAACAGTCAGTAGCCATACATCACATTCGAAGTATGTAACCATAAGATAATTCCTAGGCAATGCGTGTACTAAATAAGCTTTGGAACAATATTTCACACATTGCCATAACAGCTTCGACATTCTCTACAATGCCTAGTAATTGTATACAATGCCTAAAGGACGCTGTCGAATCTTGCCCAATTTTCTATCAAGAGCGGCCAAGTTTCGAACATAATATGTGGTTTTATAGCATTTAAAAAGTTATTATATAAAAAAATGTATTATATTTTAAGTTCAACAGTTTATTACTAGTTTAATGAAAAAAAATTTTACTTGGGGTGTAAAATAGATCACTCTATACTATTTATATTTATACCAATAACAAAAATTATTATGTTTTTGGTTTTCGTAATATGAATCTATCATATTTTATCTGTTAGCATATTGCGTTTCCAAACAAACTAGTAATTAAATTCATTACATAATTGCCTAATAGATGTCCGTTTTTCGCAAACCACCACTAGGGCAAAAATAGGTTAGGTTATATTTAATCAATAACCTTTTATCCCCCGAGTTTGATGTATAATATTAATGCTTTTTTGTTCCTATGTTCATAAAGTACAACTAAAATTATTATTTTTTGTCCACATATTTTAATTACCAGGCAGTAAATATATGGTGACTTGCCGATCTCCTTTCATACATATATATTCTGTGCCACTGACTCAATTATTTAGCGATTTTCCGCAGTGGAAAGCTTCCCAAAAAATCCGCCCTACCGCTATCGCTAAATAGTTTGATTTACAAAACGGAAAATCTATAAAGTTAGTAATTATGCATACAGGTTTACAAGTAATATTATAAACAAAATTAAAAATTTCAAGTTACCCCCGAATCGTCAAGTAGTGAGCGAGCTAATGATGATGAATAATTATAGCTAAGAACACTTTACTAGAGCTACGTTGCCACGGACAAATACGTCACACAGACACACACACACAGACACGTCAAACTTATAACAACCCTCTGTTTTCGTTGGGGGTTAATATTATACATTTAGGTATCTACACATAAAAGATCCTACTAGGCCATGTCTTCTAAAATTCCGATAATAATTCGAGCCATTACCTTGTAACTATCGGCACAGTGAGGCGTTATAATATCCGGCAAAAATGATATCATTTTATGTCACCCCAGATAAGGTTACCTTATTTAACACCGCTAGTTTTCATTTATTTGTATAATTTTATAATAATGCCTAGTAGAATAATTTGATCTTGGTTCAGACCAAATAAAAAAGTGAAGACAGAGCTTTGTCAAACAAAAACTGAGGCAAGTTTTTATGTGTTTAGTGTACAACGTGTGCGCGTGTAGCTACACACTATCAAATCGCACACCGCGATAGCTCGCCTCTCTCGCACAGCGCATGTGCAGTGTATGACCGATATCATATGAAATACGGTGTGGTGTACCTTTTTGTATAGTGAATAAAATTCAATTTTGAATAGCCATCTTAAAAATGCAGCACCGCGTAGCGTCGCGTATCGTCGCGGTGTGAACTGAGTCTAAGAAATTTTAATAATATTACAGATACTGATACATACTAAAGTCTAATATTATTAATTTTAATGCTTTTTACCTTCAAAAATTATAAAGTCTCTACTTTTGGAATATGTACCTATTTAGCTTAACCAATCTTGTCGTACAATTTTTTTACAAATTCTTAATTTCCAGTATCATTAGGTGGAGCAAAACTCCAGCAAAGAAAAATAAACAACATTATTAACAATAAATGAAATTATTATAGAGTGTAAAAAGTGAGTTTTCTATCGGTAGTATATCACCCAAAACTTTAGGATATAACAACAAAATACATTATATAAATGAAAACAACTATAATAATAAGAAAAGAGCTCTAAATAACAACAAAATGGTTGGTCGAAAATAAGTTCAGTACAAAAATTTCCTTTCAGAAAGTTCAGGCAGTAAAAATCAGTCACCAATGCCCTAAGGCAGCGGTTCTCAAACTTTTTTGGTGACGGAACCCTTTTGGAAAGCAAAATACTTGACGGAACCCTACAATAAAATAATAGTTTTTAAAAATGTATTCTTTATTAATAAACATAATAAAAGTACAATGTAACAGTTTCTGATTATTACTTACTTTACATGCCACATGGCAAGTACATTATTACAAGATATTAAAAAAGAAAAAACTAATGGGAGGTATGAAACTGTTTTTTATTTTTCATTAATTGGTTGATGTCAGGTTTCATAGAAGACAGTTGCAGTCTCATATCAGGTTCGGCGTCCAGTCAGGCCACGAAAACAAAATATCGCAATAGCGATATTTTGTTTTCGTGGCTGCATACGTTGAGAATCCTGTTTCACACAAATAATGTGTTGTTGGGAACGGGAGAAGAATATTCAGAGCCATTTTGCCAAGCATTGGATATTCATTACGAATTATGCACCAAAAATCGTTGAGAGGCATCGTTTTGAATAACTCCATACTTGTATCTGATGACATTTCTAAAAGAGATTCATATATCTCGTTTGACATACTTTCGGGCTTTTACAAGTTGGGTAAAAAAGGATTATGAATCCATGAATTCAGTTTTATTTTTGTATTCTGTTCTTCGGGAAAATACTTTTCAAAAGATGCGCGCATCGAAGTGAGATATTGGACCAATTCTTCAAACATATCATCTTGAAACATTTCTGAGTCGTTATCGCTAACAAACTCACTGAGTGACGTAAAGCTTTCTATTTCTCTCTTATCAACGCAAACAATCCAAAAATGTAATTTTCTTTTGAAGGCAGTTATTTTGTTATAGGCCTGGAATACTGTTGTCTGTTTACCTTGCAATGATAAATACAATTCGTTTAGTTTTTGAAAGATATCCACCATAAAAGACTATCGGAACAACCAAGTTTTATCATACAAACGGTCTTTCAAATTAAAAGAAGTATCAGCTGAAAGAAACATTTGTAACTCCGCTCTAAGTTGTTAAAGTTTTACCCGGAGACAGCCATCGCACTTCTGTATGGAGCAGCAGTGTTTTATATTTGCTGCCATAATCTTCACACAATAATGAGAACAATCGGGATTGTAGTGGTCGTGATTTGATAAAATTAATTATTTTTACCGCTTCATCCATAACTATTTTTAGATTTGACGGTATTTGCTTCATCGCAAGTGCTTGTCTATGCAGAATACAATGGCTGGAATTACAATAGGCGCTTTATTTTTTATGCGTGACACTGCTCCTGCTGTTTTACCTGTCATCGCCTTGGCCTCATCTGTACAAATGTCAATGCAATCGTTCCAACTGAGATTATTTTCTTCAAAAAATATGTTTATTTTATTAAACATTTCTTCCCGGTAGTGTTTGTGGGCAGCGGTGAACACATAAGCATATCTTCTTCAAAAGAACTTTCATATGGATATCTCACGATAACCAGCAAGATAGCCAGACTAGCGACATCAGTTGACTCATCTACTCGTATTTGCAAGGCGAATCGTGTTTTTTGTAGACTAGTTCTTGTTTCAGTTGCCAGATCATGGATTCGCCGTGAAACAGTATCGTTTAATAGCGGCACAGTAGAAAGATGATTTGCAGATTTTTCATCGAGCATACATTTTGTTATGTCTAACACACATGGCTTTATTAAATTTTCAGCGATAGTGTGCGCTTCACCTGCTTGTGCAATGCGATAGCTAACTAAATATGATGCCTCCGTGGCCTTTTCATTGATAGTTTGTGTTACATGCATCATATTTTTTTGACTTTCCAATAACTGTTCTTTTCTGCGAACAAAAAATTCTTTATTCTTATTTTTAGACTCGGGGTGTACAGTTTCTAAATGTCGGCGCAATTTGGCAGGTGCCATGGAACTATTAGGAAGCAGTTTACTACATAACATGCAGAGAGGTGAGCCGTTGGAATCAACAAATTCGAAACTGATATCTGATCCATCATACTTCCTTTTTCTCGTCTTTGAAACCGTGGAGCTTGACGTCGTGGCATCATCGTCTGGATCGGTAATTGCTGCAATCTCCGCGCGTACTGCTTTTGAACATTCAGCGGCATTAGAAGATGTTGTTGCAACACGTTTAACGCCTTTAAGCCAACGTTCCATTCTTATTTATTAATAATGTTACACGTCAGGATGGTGGGGTCAAAATAATGCACAATCGTTACTGCTTATAAGTGACTAAGTTTAGTCCAAAGAAGAAATGTACGAATCTGATACAATCAGAATACAGCAGGTAGTAGAACAATAAACACTAGTTACATATCACGTTTAAACTCCGCAATTCGCTAGCCAGCTTGTAAGTAGGTAGGTAGGAACTTATCGCTCCGAACGCTAATCGTCAACAGACTGACGAGGCGCGACGTGCGATCGCTGCTTTTAAAAATACTTAGTCCTAGACTCGATCTCGAACATTCTCAAAAATACTCGAGTCTTTGATAAACAAAAAGCGGAAATAAAAATAGAAATACAAAAAATGCGTTGTAAACAATCTCGACTTTATGTTTTGAAGTAAGAGCCGAAAGTCGCTTGTTCACAACTATAGTGTCCAGAGGCGGCTTTTATCAAAGGGACTGCGCGCTCACAAGTATACGCGCGGCGGCGGCGCGGCGGGCAGAGTCAAAACGTTCGACCAGAGAGAGGTGTTTTGATTTTTTTTTTCTAAATTCTTGTGGAACCCCTACAGGGGTATCGCGGAACCCTAGGGTTCCGCGGAATACACTTAGAGTATAGCTGCCCTAAGGCATGCCTAGGTTTATGGGGTTAATCACCTTTAGTCATTATTTTTGTCAATCATTATCATTACTCATTCGTTGCTAGTCAGTTACAGCTTAGTACCTGGCTGGGAATCCGAGCTTTGCTCGGGGCTCTAGTAGATAAAAGGAAAAAAAGAATCACTAAATGTTTTACCGGGGTTCGTACTCACCACATTCCGAATTTCCGAACAACTCAAAAATTACCCAAACTGCCAATCGTACTGACATTATAGGGTCGAAATTATTGATATATTGTTATACGACGAAAGAAAAAACATATATAACTTAAAATGTGAAGTTTCTCAGGGATAAAACCTAATAACTTTTTTTAGATTTTCTTCCTCAAAACTCCCTGCATACTAAATTTCATGTAAATACTTGCAACCGTTGCCAAGTCTGTTTGTAATTTAAAATTAAGAGCTTTTCACTCAACGGATATAAAAGTATAGACTGTATTTACAATAAAAAAATTATTTTTTTAATTTTTGTCTGTCCTGTCTGTCTGTCTGTTTGTATCAGATAATCTTTGAAACGGCTGGATCAATTTTTACGTGACTTTCACTGGCAGATAGCTGATGTTATAAGGTCTAACATAGGCTGCTTTATCTTATGGTTCCGTTTAAACAATAGGGTTCCGTTTCCGTTAGTTCTATGCAAACGAAAATGCGGGCACCAGCTATTTGAGAATAAAATAATAAAAAAATGAAGAATGGGTCTTATTTAGCGATAATATTCAATGAATGAATGTATGAAAAGTGGTGTTTTCCCTGACTTAATGAAGCATAGCAAGGTACCCTTATTCAAAGCTGGAAATAAATCTGATTTGACAAATTACAGGCCTATATCGATTCTACGGACCTTTAGTAAAATATTTGAAAAATATATTTTAAGACAGTTAATAGTGCACTTCAATTTAAACAATTTATTACATAGTAATCAATACGGTTTTACTAAGGGTCGATCCACAACGGATGCTGGTATAGATCTTTTTTGTAGTATCTTTGAAGCTTGGGAGGGGTTACAGGATGCATTAGGTGTGTTTTGCGACCTCTCAAAGGCCTTTGATTGTGTTGAGCATGCTACATTGATCATAAAATTGCACCACTATGGTATTCGGGACTCTGCACTCGAACTTTTGAGTTCTTACCATAAAAATAGAACTCAAAGGGTGGAGGTGAATAGTAAAAGGTCCACTGGGACCAAAATAGAATTAGGTGTCCTACAGGAATCCATTTTAGGCCCATTTTTTTCACATCTATATAGTATATGACTTACGTTATCTTGTTAAAGATAATGATTATGACTTTTTGCCGATGACGATTCACTAATTTTTTATGTGAGTGTAAGTTATATTAAAACAAGTTAAACAGTTCTCTCTCAAAAATAGTACATTGGATTAATGTTAACAACTTACTTTTAAATTCTAAAAACACAAAATGTTTATAGTTTAGATTTCCCAATGTTAGGCAAGTACAAGCCAATACACTTTTAAACGATGAGAAAATTAATTTAGTGGAGACCACTGTATTTCTCGGCATAACACTAGATAGTAAATATATGTATGCAGTCAGAAAAATGAAGGAAATTTCTGACGAAGACACGGCGCGACTAGTTTATTTTAGTGACTTTCATAGTAGAATGTTTTACGGCATCCTTTTATGGGGAAATGCCGCCGACATTAATACAACATTTGTGCTGCAGAAGCGAGCAATACGTTTAATTTACAAAATGTCCCCTTTTGAATCTCTGAGAGAAAATTTTAAAGAAATAGGTATTCAGACCGTCGCTTCTTAATACATTTTGGATAACGTAATATATATATGTTAGAAAGAATATTAGTAATTTTAAAACTAAAAGCGACAGTCACGTAGCTATAGGTGGTTATCATAGCTCCTAAACGAAAGGTCCGATTTAGATGCGGTGTTGAGTGTTCTTAACTATAAATCATCATCATCAGCTCGCTCACTGCCTGACAATACGGAGGTTGTCTAGTTGATGAAAGGTTGTAAGCAACTGGTTGGTTGTAAACAAGTGGAAGTTCCACTGATATGATCGGTTTAATATACCGTCTCCTGGCACTTTAGCAATATTGTCTACACTTGGCTTAAGCTGATGCTGCAGCATCACGTGGAATCTGTAGGATACCCAACTTCTCACAAACTCATAACGCAGATATATAGCGTTGGGGCTCATTTTAGTGATCTCAATGAGTAGGACATAGATAAATAGTGATATTCGAACTTTATGATGCAGCATTACTTGGAATTTGCAGAAATCCCAACTCTTTACTAGCGTACAGCAGACGCATAGTGTTTGGGCTCATTGAAAAGGCTTTAATGAAAAGAACGTATATTGATGGTGACAGTTTGCAACCGATTCTGCAGAATGATACTTCAACCTCGATTATGACATTAAAAAATGTATGCAAATATTATAAGTTCGTGTAAAAATATATTATGTATAGTCTATAGTCGTCGTATGCTATAGTCCAATGAACCTTCCACTTATGGTAAATTAGTCAATGATAGCATGGGTGTAATAAGAATTTCAAATAGAAAGGACTTCGCAGACACCAGTATAAGAAGGTTGTAATTCAATTAATTTAAAAAGTATGAAATAAAAACAAAATTAAAAATTTTGAGAACCCTCCGACACAAAAAAGTATAATAAATAAATAAATAAATTTCTATTTTAGTCTTTCAATATCTTTAATATGTGTGTCGCCGAGTCGGGGAACCGCAGTGTGAAGATGTTGGGAGAAGACAAGTTAAAAGGACCTTTAAAAATATTGAAAGTCTAAAATGAAATTTATTTATTTACTTTATATAGTTTTTTGTGTCGGGGTTACTTAATCTCTGGTTCACATAGTTGCAGACTACATTACGTCTTAGGGTCAATTCACACCGAAAAGAAATGATACGAGACATGGCGCTGCATTATCACACGTATCAGCGATGATGAAAGCATATACATTATAGCACCTAAATTGTATCCAGCTCCCGTAGCTATTATAATCAGGTGCTAGCAGTGGCGTGCACAGGATTATGACACTGGGTATGCGGCAAAGTACTCGGTCCACAAACTTTTTCGTTTATAGATTTTTAGCATAGCTACAGCCAAGCGACGGATCTCTAAGTCGAAGCCATGCCAACAGAGCAAGTCTTAGATGTACTACTATTCATGTACATCTTCTACGGCAACGCAGACAAAACAGCGATCGATCGTCGCGGCGGAAGAAATTCTAATAAGTAAAATAATAAGCATATTTTAAAATATTATAACTACTCACCAGTCAGCTTCAAGCTTCCGGTTACTTGAGATTACTATATCCCGATGTAAATTACTAAATAATATGCAAGGAAAACAATATAATTTAATCGTGTGTACACAACCACACAGCCAGTTATACGTTTCAAAACTTTTAACATGAAATTTTAGAGTTACATTATTTTTTTGCTGGTTTAATTGTTGTAACTCGGGTACACACCTACCTTTAGACAGAATTTGAATCTTTTCACTGAATGACAATTGTGAGAACTTGTTATTTTTAATTTTTAATAAACACACATTTTCAAAACCTCACAGTCAAATAACATTAAAAAAAATCGTCTAACTCACTAGTAAAAGCAAATCACTACAATTATTATAGAAACTCAGTAATAAACTGTTAAATGTACACACTTTCAAATGTTAAAATGAAAAATCTTTTAAGAAAACTATAAATAAACTGGAGCGATTAATTGTAAACAATGCTTATCACATGAAATATGCAATATGGCCCCCGCAAAATACAAAAAGTTTCTTCTATTTAAACAAATAAAACCTTACTAAACAAAAATGCATAATATGCATACGTGATTTATTAGATTTCCGACTATTCTTTTTACTCGGATTATAAACAACGAATAATTTCCGACAAGCCAGTTCGGCGGTTTTCGGAAGCGATCGGATAGCCGAGATCGGAGAGCCTGCCGCGGGACTTTCGCTATATAATCATGTCGATATTCATGGGTGTGTGCGTTTGCGAAGTATGAAAATTACACATACATGCGATGATTTGTCCTGCAGAACGCAACTGCATGAGATGAGTTGCTATTTATAAAATATTAGGCGTTTTTAAGTTATTATATTTTTTTAATTAATTTTGTGGTGGGGCTCGGGTTTTGAATTTACAAACGAACGAAAATAGTTTAAATAACGTGTATTATAGGGTACACATCACAGTTAACACACCATAGTAACAGTACCGCGTCGGTGTTCAACGCGCGAACGCGGCCTCTCCGCTCGGGCGGATTACGTACTACTGATCGCACGGTGCGCGGGCGCCCGGGGCCTGCGTTGACGAGTTGAACGCTGGAGCAGAGCGGACGGGCGCAATAGTGGTGGCGCGAAACGGAGCGTGAGCGTCTCGCGCTATAACCTCCCCCTCCAAGTCACAAGTGGCGACCCGTCTGTGACCTTGGCTGGACGACCACGACGACGCTGATGCTCAATGACAGTCGATGAACCCACGTAAGGAGTGAGAGCGCTGGCATGGAATTTACCTCTAACAACACCATTAACATCTTCGACCACAAACGACGTCGGGCTAACGATCTGAGAGACACGATAGGGGCCCTCCGTTTTGGAGCAAACTTGCTAGTGAACCCTTTAGATGCATTACTCGCCAGGTGGGCATCCACAAGGACTAGGTCACCCTTTGCAAAAAAGGGATTGTCTCGACGGTGTTGATCGCCAGCGGCCTTTCGAAGGTCTTGCTGTTCTTCAACCCTGTGCTTAACATCACGCAAAATCCGCGCAAACTCTTCAAGTAAGGTGTAATCTGAGGAATGAAATTCTGTTGGGACACTATAGCCCGAAGGTCAGTGTGTACTGTCATAGGAGAGCGCATCTCCCCGAGCAAATGTAAGGTACGCGGCTGTCTGACCCGTCCCTTGATTATAGGCACTATTGAGTGCAAAACGAACCATCGGTAGAAGAGTCGGCCATCGGCGATGTTCAGGTCCTACCAGGATACCAAGTAACTGTTTTAGCTCGCGATTCTTGCGTTCTGCCGGGTTTGCTTCCGGGTGGTAAACAGGAATCAGTGACTGTTGTACTCCAAGCACAAACATGGCCTTCTGCATCACGCAGAGGACAAACTGTCTACCATTGTCCGAAATTACTCGACGAGGTAAACCATAGCGCAGAAAGACTTCTTCTATAAGGACTTTTGCACACGACTCAGCTGTCGCATCACCTAGTGCAAATAGCTCGACCCATCGGCTCGCAGTATCTTCAACGGAGGAAAAACCCACTTTTCTCCAGCTTCGGCTTCTGGGAGAGGTCCAAACAGATCCATTGCAAGCACTTCGAATCTCTGCTGAAGCACTGGGGTCTGAAGCAGACCAGCAGGTTTCAAATTCGTGGCTTTATACATTTGACACATGTCACATGACTTGATATACTGAGCTACATATGATCTCATATTCTTAAAATAATATCTTTCTTTGATCTTTCGTAAGGTTCGCTCCAAACCCAAGTGTCCAGCAGTAGGCGCGTCATGGAGTTCTTTCATGAGCACTGCCCTTAAAGATTCTGGAACCACTAGCTGAGGGCTCTTCGGATACTCCATCCGGATCGCAGCGATATAACACACCTTGTGAAAGATAATACCCTCTGTCAGTCCAGCGAGCAGCTGCTTCAGGGTCATTCGCATGTTCAAAGTCTTCGATAATTTTACTCACTTCAGAATCATTCATTTGAGCCTTTCGAATGTCTTCTGGACTACATTGAGGTAAATCGACGACTACAGGACAAATACTACAAGGTCCAGAACTAGGTTCTTCAGACAAATTGGTTACTGGACGACTAAGAGTATCGGCAACCAGATTAACTCTTCCAGGTGTATACTCAATTTTGAGGTCGAACGATTGAATTTCATCGCCAACGGGCCAATCTACCACTGGGTGTCTTTTAACGACAAAGCCATCTTAACGGTTGTGGTCGGTAGCCACATGAACTTGAGATCCCTCGAGGTACCTCGGAATTTATCCAAAGCCCAAACAACCGCCCAAGGCCTCTCGCTCGGTAGTATGATAATTTTGTTCAGCTGCAGTGAGCAGCCGGCTGGCATACTCAATTGGTCTTTCTTCATGATGAGATGGGCCTTGCAGCAATACTGCTCCTAGGGCATAGGCACTTGCGTCTGTCCGCAGAACAAACGGCTCATCAAAGTTTGCCTGCCGAAGAATAGGGCTGTTTGAAAGTCGCCTCTTCAGCTCATCGAAGGCTCTTTGCTTGTCCTCGCTCCACTGCCAACGTCGGTCCTTCTTAGTAAGATCCGTTAAAGGACGAGATAGATCAGAAAACCGCGGTATGATTTTTCGAAACCAGGAGCAGGTTTGTAAAAACGTTTTTAGCTCTTTCAGGTTCGTCGGAGGCTTCATATCCATCACAGCTTCGACCTTCGTAGGATCCGGCTCTATTCCTTTTGAAGAAACGACGTGTCCCAGGTAAGTAACCTTGTTTCTAGCAAAATAACATTTCTTTCTGTTTGCTTTCAGATTGAACAGGCGAAGGCGCTCGAAGACTTGCTGAAGATCCTTCAGGTGCTGATCCATACATGGCGATATAACGAGGATGTCATCCAGATATGCCAGAACGCATACATCCTTGAGACCAGATCTCATCCGGTCTATTAACCGCTGGAACGTCGCCGGCGCATTTTTTAAGCCGAACGGCATGCGGCGAAACTGGAACGTTCCAAAGGGCGTAGTGAATGCTGTCTTATGTCGATCTTCCGGGGCTACAATTATTTGCCAGTAGCCTGATTTCAAATCGATTGTTGACATGACACAGTCTGCTTTCGTGTTTTGCAGCAATTCGTCGATAACAGGAAGTGGGTACTTATCAGTCCGTGTGACACTATTTAGTTTTCTGTAATCCACACAGAACCGGACCTCACCGTTTTTCTTCGGTATCAAAACCACAGGTGAGGCCCACTCTGACTCAGCGTCCTCAATGATGTCGTCTTCTAGCATCTTATCTATCTCTTCACGAATAATGTCTTTCTTAGCGGGAGAAACTCGATACGGCGGACTAGCTATTGGCGTCGCATCTCCCGTATCAATACGATGTACAGCAAACTCGCTAGGTCCTCCCCCTGGAGTAAAAATATCCTCGTGGATATTCAGAAGGTCGGATAGACGTTTCCGTTCGTCCGGACAAAGATGAGATCCCTCGTCCTCGCGAAGACCCACAGACGAACAGGCGAGAGGCCGTAATGACTTGTTTTCAAAAAGAATCGACTCCGGCGACCTATCGTGTCCCACATACCATACACCACGATCGAAGTCTAATACCATACCGATGTCCTCTATAAAATTCATCCCTAACAGGCTCTCGGTTGCATCCGGCAACATAAGAAAATCGACAGTTCGCGCCACGCCTCGCACCGTTACATTGACCTGCGCTATTTCGACATTTTGCGCAGAGATTCTACCGTCCGCATACTTTAGTTCAGTAAATACATTATGGAACTGACAACCATTCTTAGATAAATGGGCTCTTAGACTAACACTTCCTACAGAATGTTTAGCTCCAGTGTCGACTAATATATTACCGAATTCACCACATATTTGTACACGTAACACAGGACGCACACGCGAATCAATATTAGCGCAACTCGCGGACACTGACTGAAACGCACTGTTGGCCGGCGCGGGCGACGCGCTTGATTTCTTTTCCTTACATGTCGCGCAGTTAGAGCGTATAACTCCGGGTGCACCACACCCGAAACACGTAACTGAAGGGAAACGCGAAGCTCCATCGACTGGACCATCTCTGGTCTTTGCCTGCTTGGCAAGTCGCTGGCACTCCTCCTTGAGATGGCCGTACCGCTTGCAGTACTTGCATTGAGGCCGATGCATTTTAGTAATAGGCTCCGCCTGAGCCGTCACCGCCGAGTACGTCGCGGGTTTAGTATCTACATTGGCACGCGGCTTACTCTCATCTATAATGTCTTCGACACGCCGCGCTTGTGCCAATAACTCGGCGAAACTGTCAAAACCAGAACGCGGAACCTTCTCGCGGATTCGCCGGTGCATCAATCCATAAGCCATATCTAGCTGCACCGTTTCCGTAAGTGTAAACTGTGGGAGCTGGGCGAGAAGTGATCTAACATGGCAAATAAATAAATCTGTAGACTCATCTACACGCTGTTCCCGTTCAAATATTTTTAGATATAACTTGTGAGGAGGTAAACGTGGTCCAAACGTTTGCTTTAACGATTCTATAGCAGCTTGCCATGACGGGGTAGTGTCTTTGACTCCTTGCCACCAAGTAGCGGCCAATCCCGTGAGAAGCATAGACAACCCACGAAGTGCGTTGTGATCGTCAACGCGTAGACACTCCTTATACGTTTCAACGGCGTCGATAAAAGCCTCAACATTACTAGATTTCTCTCCGTCGAAACGCGCTGTGCACTTGGCGAAATTGCCAGTAGAAATTGGTAATGTACTTACAGGATCGCTGCGACTCAACCTGTCTATAAGTAGTAGAAGTTGGTCCGTTGTCATGGTGACCGGGGCCGTTGCAGCACCAGCAGCTGGCTGCGGTTCCTCCATGAGCGCCTGCGCGGCGTGAACGCCGGCAGTGCATGGAATATTCTCGAATGCAAGCGAAGCCGCCGGAATGGGCGGCGGCGGCGGCGTCCCGTCCACAGACGACTCTTGGACAGCCGACGAACCCGCTTGTTTTGCACTCGATCTCGTATTCATTTCGATAAATAAAGTTACTAAGTTCGCGGAACGAAACTGAAACTGCAGCGTTTAGTTCGCGGAAAAAAAAACCGAAACAGTCTTAGGTATTCTAGAAAACGTCACTATTTACACTATTATTATTACAGTTCGCGGAAAAAACCCAAACATAAACTATAGGTAGCCACACCCACTGTTTAGTTCGCGTTTAAAACCCGAAACACAATCTTAGGTATTCTGGAAAAATCACTATTTTACTCGTAGTGGGAACAGTTCGCGTAACAAAACTAAACAGAAAACTATAGGCCAACACACCTACTGTTTAGTTCGCGAAAGAAAAACCGTTGCACTATTAGGTACTTTCGGAAACCTAAGTGTTAAAGTCCCTTCGGCCACACGTTGGGCTGCCACTTGTGGTGGGGCTCGGGTTTTGAATTTACAAACGAACGAAAATAGTTTAAATAACGTGTATTATAGGGTACACATCACAGTTAACACACCATAGTAACAGTACCGCGTCGGTGTTCAACGCGCGAACGCGGCCTCTCCGCTCGGCGGATTACGTACTACTGATCGCACGGTGCGCGGGCGCCCGGGGCCTGCGTTGACGAGTTGAACGCTGGAGCAGAGCGGACGGCGCAATAGTGGTGGCGCGAAACGGAGCGTGAGCGTCTCGCGCTATAATTTATTTAATATTAATTAATTATTAAAGTCATCTAAAACGTACGAACGTTTTATTAAAATGTCTGTGAATGACAAGTAAAGCACTGCATTTCTGCCTATATGGAGCGCACGCCCCTGGGTACTAGGAAGGTGACTGTTGCATAATATAGTAGTAATAAAAGTAGAAATATCAATGTCTTATTGACAGATGTCACAAGCACAGCCTGTCTAGTTAGTTTATTAATTTAGTTAGCCAAAAGGCTATATATAGACGGATCTGTGTTAACCATATCTCATATGTAATACGTATCTGGGTCAAGCATCTCTCTCATATGTACCAATAAAGTAGAATATCACAATTGTTGCTATATTATTAATATCACCACTCAAGCGTAAGAAGGATCTGAAGAACCAAGACGTCGCGTCCTACAGTAACGCATGTTGTGTGTAAAATATTCTCGTTCCGAAGTATAACTCGTTCTTAATCTCCACATTACAGTTTTCGAACAAAAGCTGTGTACAATTGTTTAACCTGTTTTTCATGTTCATAAAATGGTAACATTTCTTTGTCGGTTGTTTCGAGAAAGTTTTTTTTTGTATAAAAATCAATGTAATGTTTAAGTCAGTCGTGGGGAAGTTTTCACCATCGCCTAATATTGTTTGTCGCCCTTTTGGAGTGCGAATTGTCGCGAAACTTTATTTTTCGCTCGGATGGATGGCTGGCTGGCCAATCAACAATAGAACAGAAATATTGACAAACTTTATATTACTCTCTTTATTGTAACTTTGATAGAGATGATACGTTGCAAAAGGTAAATAATAAAGGTTGTGGAAAAATCTGTATTGATCTTATAATAAGCAAAATAAAAAAATGTAAGGTACCTCCGAATTGTCGAGCAGCGAGCGAGCTGATGATAATGAATACAAACAACAAAAAACTAGTTAAAAATTGGTCTATCCGTTTGGAAGCTACGACACCACACAAAAATAATATGATAATGGTTTAGATACGCCAGGGGCCGGACAAACTTGCACACCACATTGGAGGCCAATTACTCGAAAATATCTATTGGTAGATAGCCCACACGATGGGTAGAATGAGAAAAATAACATAAAAACACTATAAAAAGAATATCAACACTATAAATAGAAAAATCAATATCTGTATACTTGGCGCCATCTGTGTATTGAACCATAATTTAAAAAATTACGTTATGTAAGAAGTATAAATAGCTTCCGAGAGACGGCGTTGTATCGATGGGCTTATATGCAAAATCTTGTCGTGACATAACGCGACCTTGAAATTTCACTCTCAATGCCGCTAAAGCAGTTTCACCTCAAAATTTACATGTATAGGGAGCCTACCCATAATTTTTATAATTACTTAATAGTCAGTATAAAAGTAATGTCTATATGTGTATAAGTGTACTAAATTTCATCAATCAGTATCCATTATTCCAGTAGTTAGCACGACAGTTAACGACAGAGCGAAACAATAAGGGTTCCTCGTAACGGAACTACGGAACCCTAAAACAGAGGTCGCAACTTCTATATTCGTATAAAATCTTTTAAAATATTTAGTTAGGTTAGTATTATTAACAGTATCATTAATATCAGAGCAAGTGAAAGTTTATTCACCCTATATAGGGTGGTTTTTCAGTTAGTTACCAAAAAGCCTTAGTACTTTTGTATGAAAGCGTAGATTTTCCACAAGAAGTAAAGCTGATTCCATAGGAAAAGTTACTTACGTGAAGAAGTATATAAATTCCTAAAGGTTTGGCTAGTCACTGAAAACTCTGTATCAATGAACGCTTTCACACCACGTCAATCGGGTCCCGTGCTAAATTCTAGAAGAACTTTTGTTATATATCGCACCCCTATACATAGCTTAGGTATAGTTATTTATATTCTATTTCATATTATACATCATGTGTTAAGGACAGCGGCCTCGTAACGAAAAACATGAGTGAATTTTAATGTGAACAATAAACGTGTAATTGAAACGGTACGTAAAACTATAATAGTGAACACTCAGTGACTATATGTATAGATTTATATGGCATCAGTGTGGAAAAATAGTGTTAAAATGGTGTTTTATCATTTTGATTATATATTTTTAACTAAAGCTAATTTTAACGTAGCTTCTTTTGATTTACATAAATAAACGTAGTACATAACGTGTAGTATAGCGCTTAAGGTTATATAATAAATGGTTAAGAAATTATTACGAAAACAGTGGTAAAAATGTACAACATTTCATATAAGTTGAACCTTAAAATGTAAATAACTTTTCTATAGAATAAGATGTTTAGTATATAAGGGTTTATATGTCTGGTTATGATAATAAAGTATTTCACACAACGCGTTTTGCTTCACCTGGCTCATGGAAAATGGGGAAAATTATGGAAAATAGCCGTATAGAGAGGTAAAAATGAAATGGAAGATCGGCCCGAAAGAGGCGCACGGGCGGGGCTCTCTATACGGCATTGCCATGAGCCAGGTAAGCAAATCGAAAAAGTGAAAAAACGTTCTCCTCAAATAAGTGTTTTATTATCGCCCCGGCTCTGCCCAAATCGGTGTAAGACAGCAAGTGTCGTCGCGCGTATGCATTACGAGGCGGAGGAGAAACTCGCCGCTCTTCGTAAGAAGGAACTGCAGATCGAAGCAGAACTTATAAAGAAGAAGCTCGCCGCTGACGTCGCCGCTGCAGAAGATGGTAGCAGCCCCAACGACGACGAACGAGGAAGCCAGTCTTCGCGATAGCAGACGAGGGCAGGGATTCGCCGAGTCGCAGCCAGCCAAAGAAAACACGCGAAGAGTCAACGAAGTGCCCGATATGTGCCGAATATCACGCTCTATTTCGCTGCGCTGCTTTCAAGAAACTGAGCATGCAAAAGAGATGGGACACGGTCAAAAAGGAAGGGCTGTGTTTCCGGTGCATACGAAGCAGACACAGAAGATACAACTGCAGGGCGAAGCCGTGCGGCGTCAAGGGCTGCAACTTGCCTCATCATGCGCTGCTGCACGAAGACAGGTCCGGCGGCGCCCCACAGACAGAGGACGCCGTGATTACCGCATCGGTCACCTCCGACCGTGCGGTGAAACTTAAGATGAGAAGAATTCAAGTTGTCGGTCCACGGGGCGAAGCGGATATCTTCGCGCTGTTCGACGAGGGCTCGACAGTGACACTACTGGATGAAGACGTCGCGAAGGCTATCGGCGCAGACGGCCCACCGAAGGTGCTGAGAATGCATGGGATCAATGCCGAGAGAAGGGAAGAAAAAAGCCGACTCGTCCAACTTGGCGTACGGGGTCACGACGGTACCAGATATGACGTCACTGCGAGAACCGTGGCCGGATTGAACCTACTCACTCAGTCCGTCCCGGAATCGCTGTTTCGACTTGCTCACCTGCACGATCTCAAGAACGAAGAGATATGCTATGAAGACAAGAAACCCCAACTTCTCATCGGCACGGACAACTGGCAGCTCATTGTATCCAGGGAGCTGAGGACCGGCAAGAGAAACCAGCCTGCAGCGTCGAAAACGAAGCTTGGCTGGGTAATCCATGGAAGCATCCCCAGACGCCTCATAAAGCAGGAAGAACACGAGAACATCCTGCACGTGTCTACGATCGAGACCCGAGGCGAACGACTGGAGGAAATGGTGAAGAAACACTTCGAAATAGACGCACTGGGAATAGCATCCAAGGCTAAGCTGAGCGACGAGGAGCAGCGAGCCATCGACCTCTTTGGCAGAACGGCCAAACGAACGGAAGACGGTCGATTCGAAGTGGGACTTCTGTGGCGCACGAACGGCGTCAAGCTACCTCTTAGCTACAATACTGCGCTAAAGAGGCTCAAGAACTTGGAACACAAGCTCAAGAAGAACCCCATGGACGAGGCGCAGTATCATGGACAGATGAAGAATCTCATAAGCAAGGGATATGCGGAAAAATGCGACGGGACAGAGGCCGGAAGTGACATCACATGGTACCTGCCGCACTTCCCGGTTAAAAACCCAAACAAGCCGGGCAAGTTGCGACTGGTTTTCGACGCAGCAGCGAGAACAAACGGCGTGAGCCTCAACGATCACTTGTTAGAAGGGCCTGACCTTCTGACCTCACTGCCGAAGATATTGTTCCGGTTCAGAGAGGAAGCCGTCGCTGTGAAGGCCGATATAGAGGAGATGTTTCTTCGTGTCAAGGTCAGAAAAGAAGACCAACCGGCCCAGCTGTTCCTGTGGAGAGAAGACGAAGGCGAACCGCCGTCCACATACAAGATGGTGGTAATGATTTTCGGAGCATCGTGTTCACCGTTCCTGGCACACTCAGCCCGGAATCGGAGCGCGGAAGAGTTTGCCGAATCGCATCCCGAAGCTCATCGCGCTATCACCGAAGCCCACTACATGGATGACTACGTAGACAGCTATCCAGACCACCAGAAGGCCATGCAGACCGTGGAACAAGTGGACCAAATACATAGGAAAGGTGGCTTCCACTTACGAGGCTGGACGAGCAACGACCGGAGGGTGCTAGAGGGACTGCCTGAAGACCGCCTGGCCGAGGACACTACACAGCGTGTCACCAAAGACGAGCAGAAGACCTTGGGCATGCTATGGGACTCCCGAGGCGACAAACTAAGATTCAACACGTCGCTCTCCAGAGTCCTTAAGGAGGTTCGCGAGCTACAGCGCGCACCGACAAAGAGAGAGGCCCTTAGTACGGTGATGAGCATCTACGACCCGCTGGGACTGCTGAGCTGCTACACGATCACCGCCAAAGTCATCCTAGAAGGCTTGTGGCGTCAGAAGCTGGACTGGGACGAGTCGCTACCCGCTGAGTCAGCCCAAGATTTCGCCCGTTGGCTGACCGACATGGAGTACGTCAGTCAGCTCGAGCTACCCCGGAGTTACAACGGGGGGAGTCCGACGAGAGGCCGACAGCTGCACGTGTTCTGCGACGCGAGTAAGGACGCATACGCCGCAGCCGTCTATTGGAGATTGGAACAAGAAAATGGGGAAGTACGAGTCGTGTTGGCCGCCGCCAAGGCCAAGGTGGCGCCGCTGAAGGCACAGACAATACCAAGGATGGAGCTACAGGCTGCCCTGGTCGGAGCGAGGCTGGGAAACGCAGTCGCAGCAGAACACAGGTGGAAAACGGACACGGTTTTCTACTGGATCGACGCACAAGTGGTTCTGTGTTGGATACAGAACGGCAGCCGCAAATACACACCGTACGTCGCACATCGGCTAGGGGAGATTGCCGAGCTGACGTCCGTTCACCAGTGGAGATGGCTGAGCACGAAGAGCAACGTCGTCGACTTAGCCACCAGAACGGGCTACGTTCCGAAGAGCGACGAGGACCCTTGGTTCCGGGGGCCGGACTTCCTGCGCAGGCCGATGAACGAGTGGCCCGCGGAGAGTCCCGCTAGAATCGAAAATCAAGAGGAATACGTCGCCTTCCACACCACGGAGGCGAGCGAGCTGAGCTGTCTACCAGATGTGACGCGCTTTTCAAACTACGAGCGCCTCGTAAGATGCACGGCGATGGTCTTGCTGTTCGTCGAGAAGTGCCGAGATCGTCGGGCCCACCTCGACGTACGACACCTGGAGAGGGCCGAGAGGTTGTGGTATCAAAAATCACAACGAGACAGCTTCGCACAAGAAATCGAGAAGATGGCAAGTGGCAAGACGGTGCCTAGATGGAGCTCCTTGTACCGGCTCAACCCGGTGTACAAGGACGGGCTGCTCGTACTAGACGGAAGGATCAAAGCGGCGCAGGTGCCGGCCGAAATGAAAAACCCTATCATCCTGGATGGAAGACATCGCTTCACAAGGTTACTGGTGGCAAGGGAGCACGCCAGATCCCGCTCTGGCGTGCTTCCTTGCCACCAGTCTCGGGAGCCGCGAGAGAGTCGTGAACGACCTCAGGCAGAAATTCTGGATATTGAAGCTGCGGCCGACGGTGCGTACTATCATGAGCCGATGTGCGTTCTGTCGGCTACGACGGGCACACCCGAGGGCCCCGCCAACTGGAGACCTGCCAGCCGAGCGCCTGGGGGCGTTCCAGAGACCATTTTCGTACTGTGGTCTCGACTGTTTCGGCCCGATGACGGTCACCATCGGCCGACGTCACGAGAAGAGGTGGGGAGCTCTCTTCACATGTCTGACGACGCGGGCGGTCCACCTGGAGCTGGTGGCTTCGCTGTCGACGGACTCTGCACTGATGGCAATGAGAAGAATGGCTGCGCGGCGAGGATGGCCGGCAGTCATGTACAGCGACAATGGGACAAATTTTAGAGGCGCGGACGTCGAGCTGCGGCAGGCGTACGCCGAGTGGGCGCCGGCTATGGCTCAGCTGGGCCTCACTCATCGGATGCAGTGGAAGTTTACACCGCCCGGGGCGCCGAGTCAAGGCCGAGGTGCCTGGGAAAGAATGGTGAGGTCGGTGAAAACCGCCCTGCTAGCCACGCTGAACGAGAAGTCGCCCAGGGAAGAGGTACTCCAGACACTGATGGCCGAGGCGGAGTACTCAGTGAACGCTCGACCGCTTGTGCACGTATCGGTGGACCCCAACGACCCGGAGGCGATTACACCGAATCATTTCCTCCTCGGGTCGTCCACCGGACTGCCGTACGTCGGACTGTGTGTGCCGGCGGACAAAAAAATATGGAGGGTCGCGCAAGCCCTTGCCGACGAGTTCTGGAGGCGCTGGGTGAAGGAATACCTTCCCACGCTCACACCACGCTAAGGGGCCCCGCTGAGCAACCGAGTCCTTGTACCAGGGGACCTGGTTGTCGTGGTCGACCCGACGCTGCCGCGTAATACGTGGCCGCGGGGGGTCGTGCACCGAGTCTACCCCGGCCAGGACGGACAAGTGCGCTGTGCGGACGTTCACACGCGCAGTGGCGTGTTCCGGAGGCCGACGTCGAAGCTGGCGGTGCTGGAGGAGGCGCCGTAGTCGCAGTTGCGACCGCTGGCGGAGCAGACGGAGCCGGGAGCGGAGCGGACGACGCCGGGGACGGCGCCGGGCGCGGAACGAGCGTCGGAGCAGCCTACAGCGAGCACGGACAGCTCGCAGTCGCCGGAGCGGCCCGCAGCGAGTCCACACAGCTCGCATTCGCCGGAGCAGTCTGCGGCGGGCGCGGACGGCCCGCAGTCGCCGCCGGAGCAGCCTATAGCGAGCTCGAGCAGCTCGCAGTCACCGGAGCAGTCCACGGCGGGATCGGCGAGCCCGCAGTCACCTGAGGAGGCTGCGTAGACCCTGGCTACTGCGCCGGGGGGAGGATGTTAAGGACAGCGGCCTCGTAACGAAAAACATGAGTGAATTTTAATGTGAACAATAAACGTGTAATTGAAACGGTACGTAAAACTATAATAGTGAACACTCAGTGACTATATGTATAGATTTATATGGCATCAGTGTGGAAAAATAGTGTTAAAATGGTGTTTTATCAAGTGCGGGTTATTTTGATTATATATTTTTAACTAAAGCTAATTTTAACGTAGCTTCTTTTGATTTACATAAATAAACGTAGTACATAACGTGTAGTATAGCGCTTAAGGTTATATAATAAATGGTTAAGAAATTATTACGAAAACAGTGGTAAAAATGTACAACATTTCATATAAGTTGAACCTTAAAATGTAAATAACTTTTCTATAGAATAAGATGTTTAGTATATAAGGGTTTATATGTCTGGTTATGATAATAAAGTATTTCACACAACGCGTTTTGCTTCACCTGGCTCATGGAAAATGGGGAAAATTATGGAAAATAGCCGTATAGAGAGGTAAAAATGAAATGGAAGATCGGCCCGAAAGAGGCGTACGGGCGGGGCTCTCTATACGGCATTGCCATGAGCCAGGTAAGCAAATCGAAAAAGTGAAAAAACGTTCTCCTCAAATAAGTGTTTTATTATCGCCCGGCTCTGCCCAAATCGGTGTAACCTTGCTATCTTCGAGTCTAATCTGAGCCGGCGGTTGAACCCCTGTGAATTTATACAGTCCTGTACATCATGTACAACATTTCCTTTTCTATTTCTATTTTATATCAATGTCGTAAAGTAAATAAATAAGTCTTTAGTAAGTATATCATTTACCAAAGTCCATGCCATTATGTAATGTATACTTTTCACACAGGACTTTGTTTTGTATACAAGTCGTTAGGACTTCGTCCTGTTCTTATAAATAACATTGTAATAACTTCTCATTCAATTCTATTCTGACTTTAGTCGTAGCAACATCTTTAAAATTGTATTTTATATTGTATCTTCATATTCGAAATAAAGTTTATTTTTTTAAAGAGTTTATATTTCGCCACGTAACAAATTTTGGCGCAGTCGGTAGGATTTGCAAAAGACGGGGATCAACGTGTGAAGAGGACAAAATCGCCTAAACACGGTGCTCGAAGAGCTTTAATAATCCTCGCCGGACCATGCAGATCATCGTTTTGTTACTCTGGTAAGTGGCTCAAAAAATTATATGCTCTTTCCCTTCCAATCCTTATTCTCTTAATCAATCAAATTTTTCTAAATAAAAATAGCGATTCAAAAAATAGAAATATTTTTCTCAAAATAAATTTGGTAAAACAATAATCAAAATCGAAATTTAAAACATTTTTTTTTTTCTTTTCTCTCTAAATCTTTATAATATATTAAACAAAATGCAAAACGAAGGCAACATAACGTCCTCAAATCCATCTATCGTATTGGACTTACAGTCTCTAAACAACTTAATACCTAACTTTGATACAACTCAAAGTAATCAAGTATATAGGTACATTCGATCATGCGACTCCGCGTTTTCATTGGCACGAGTTCCCTTGCATGAGCCTCTGTTAACTTATGCATTAAATAAAATTGTTGGGCCGGGATCGTTCGACGTACATATTAGAAAATTTACAACTTGGAGTGATCTTAAAGTTTTTTAATCCAAAAGTATTCCAAAACCAAAACCCTAGGACACCTATTCTTGGAACTACAAAGTCTTTTCCAAATTCACAAAGAAACCGTAAGCGACTACTATCTCCGCGTCGACTTATGTAGATCAAAAGTTATAGAAAAACTGTATACAGAAGTAACGGATGAAAGCTTTACAGGTCGTCGCGAGTTGACAGAAGAAACAGCGCTTAACGTATTCATAAACGGCTTAACATCCGATATAGGAATAATGTTGAGAACTCAAAAATTTAATACGTTATCGGACGCCGCTAATTTTGCGATCCAGGAAGAAAAAATAAGGAATATGAATAAATTAAGGCAGGCCTTATATCATAAAAATCCCGAAGATAACAATAAACTCAAATCCACATATAGGTCACATACATCCGACTCTACATAATCTAAAATTTGTACATACTGTAAAAAACCCGGTCATATAATATCAGAATGCCGAAAACGCGCATATAATAATAAAAATCAAACTCCTAATAAACAATTTAATACAGAAAAGAATCCTAAAGTTAATCATTTAAACTCTTACGCGGCCGACGAAATGAGCGAATCGTCGGGAACCGCTTATCAAAGCTCGAGGTATCCCGCTGTAGGTACAGAGATTCTTCAATCTCTGGATCACGCAGTCAAAAATATTCAAATTCAATGAATCCACAGAAAAACGTACAACTTCAGTATCAACCAGTCTATCTGAGACAATGTAGTTGTAATACGTTAGTTAATAATAGTGATGGTAACAGTCAGTGCAAACAAAATATTCCAGTCTATCCTAGACAATTGCTAAAAGATGCTTGCACTCAAACTTTAGAATATAATATTGTTGAGACTCTCGAACAGGGTAGCCAGCCCCAAACTCAGAGTATAACTAATTCTAAATCTACATCAACCGAATCTCTATTTCTAGCGCACAGACAGGGTAACCAGCCCCAAACTTCGCTTCACAAAATCTCTAAATCTACTAAATCTTCGAAATCATCAAAATATAAAAAAATTAAGTATTCGAAAGCTACAAATTCTAAATCATATAACTGTCTGAAATCCGAAATATTATAATATTTCATCGTTAAATATACCTCCTGAAAACCTACTTCATTGTAGGTTCTATATAGATGGGCAGTCCGTCACTCTACTAGTAGACACGGGAGCTGCTATATCTGTAATAAATAAAAACAAAATAGGGAACAGCCCTATCGATACTTCTAACACAGTGTCAATAATCGGTGTATCTAACGGCAACTCTAATATTCAAACATACGGAACCTCGCTTATTTCCTTAGATCAACTTCCAAAACATCTTTTCCATATAGCAAACCTAAATATTGAGTCTGACGGAATCCTAGGTAACGATTTCATGACTAGGTTCAATGTTCAAATCTATATAAAGTCGAAAACAATGAGAGTCCAAAATCAATCGTATAAACTATTTTACCGTAACGAACAAATAAATCAAAAGTGTAGTTTTAATCATTTCTTACCCAAACGTTCTGAAACGGTTATAAGATGTTTCACTGAAAATATTCAAAATGGTACCGCTATTGTTGAAAAACAACAAATTCATAAAGATATCATTATTCCTCATTCCATTGTTATTGTCAAAGACAACAAATTCCGAATCACTTGTTTGAACTCCAGTAATGAAGATAAAACTATTCTAATGCCCACTGTACAAACTTCATCATTTACTTATGAAGCTCATCAAATAAACGCATTAAATAATAACCCACAAAGTAATTTAAACATGGAAGATATTTTGAATCTTATAAGAAATGAACATTTAAACAAAGAAGAACACGAATCACTCTATAAAATAATATCCGAGTACTGCGATATATTCTACACCGAAGGTCAATCTTTAACTTTTTCCAATCATACTAAGCATTCGATTCCCACCACCTCTGAAATACCTTTAAACACAAAAACTTATAGATTTCCTTACATTCACCAACAAGAAGTAAAATCACAAATTCAAAAAATGCTAGATCAAAACATTCAACCTGTGCTAGGTTGTCATCTCCGTGGAGTAGTCCGATCTGGGTTGTGCCTAAAAAATTAGACGCTTCTGGGAAACAGAAGTGGCGTGTAGTCATAGACTATCGCAAACTCAATGAAATAACAATAGGAGATAGCTATCCTTTGCCAAACATTTCAGATATATTAGATAAACTAGGACATTCAACATACTTTACCACACTAGATCTCGCGTCCGGTTTCCATCAAATAGAACTTGAGTCTAAAGATATTCCTAAGACAGCTTTTAATACTCCATACGGGCACTACGAATTTTTGAGAATGCCTTTCGGTCTTAAGAATGCACCCGCTACGTTACAACGTGCAATGGACAGCGTTTTAAAAGGTTTACAAGGTGAAAGATGCTTCGTGTACCTTGACGATATAGTCGTTTTTGCATCCAGCCTTCAAGAACATGAACAAAAACTCAAAGAAGTGTTCGAACGATTAAGACAACACGGTCTGAAAGTCCAACTGGATAAATGCGAATTTTTAAGGAAAGAAGTAGCATATCTAGGACATATAATTTCTAACGAAGGCGTTAAACCTAACCCGGATAAAGTAAAATCAGTCCAAGAATTTCCTGTACCTAAATCTTGTAAAGATATTAAATCATTTCTAGGTCTAGCTGGTTATTATCGTAGGTTTATACCAAATTTTAGTAAAATAACAAAACCTCTTACATCTCTACTCAAGAAAGACGTTCCGTTTAATTGGAGAAACGAACAACAAAATGCATTTGAAACCTGTAAAAATATTCTAACTACTACTCCATTACTTCAATACCCTGATTTTAACCGCGAATTCATACTTACCACCGATGCATCCTTATATGCCATCGGAGCTGTTTTATCACAAGGTGAGATTGGTAGAGATCTCCCCATAGCTTACGTAGCTTACTCTCGTACTCTCAATAAAGCTGAGTCAAATTATTCTACAATAGAACGCGAATTATTAGCAATCGTATGGGCAGTAAAACACTTTCGCCCCTATCTCTTTGGTCACAAATTCAAAATCGTAACCGATCATAAGCTTCTAACATGGCTTTTTAGTATCAAAGATCCTGGTAGTAGACTAGTTCGGTGGAGGCTTAAGTTAGAAGAATACGAATACGAAATAATTTACAAGGCCGGTAAAAATAATACGAATGCTGATGCCTTATCTCGCCCTCCAGTAATAAATGCAAACATCATTGATCTTACAAACGACGATACAAACTCCCTTCCAGATCGTAGCTTACCTTTAAATAATCAAAATAATCTAAGTCCTGAAAAAGAATATTTACAGTTAAATTATGAACATTTCATTGAAAATAATATTAATTCTGACAGCTGTAAGTTGAAAATATCGCCTAACAGACTTCTAGACTCTCGTCACAAAAATATATTCATTCCTATAGATATATCTATTCAAACTCACGATCAAAATCAACTCTACAACGAGGCTGTAAATCTTTGTATAAAAGAAACTTTTAAACTTAGAGAAACGAAAGAACTCTATGACGTAGATTTAATTACTTCAAACGAAAATCAAAATCTTTATTTTTGCTATACTAGACCAAATCATTATGATCCTTGGGATTCTGAAAGTTATTTTAAAGCCTTACAATCTTGTGTAAAACCAAAGAGGTTTTTAGAGGAATTAAAACAAGCTACCAAGCTTTTCACAAATCACCTTTATTTCACTTATCACTGCACTTATAATAATAATCATTGAATACTTCGCACAATTTCCGGGCATAGGTTACCCTAACCTAAAGCTTATAACGAAATGGCCCTGTTCCGAATGCGGTGTCGACTTTTATATCAAGTTCCCCTACCATTCCTCCAGTAGGTAGGGTAGTAGGGGTTGGTGGGGTAATAAGCCCGCCATTGCATAGTTTTATGAATAATAATTATGATTGTTACAGTCGGCCATCCTATTCAAAACGAGTCCTCTCGTTTACAATATGTATCACGTAACTTATTACATAATTCACAATTACACTCATTGACTGATAATAAAAATATATATATATATATAATATAATCTCACTTACCTATTAATTATAATTATTAAAATATTTAATCGACTTTTACAATACTAAAATATTTAACCTCATATTCCTTTTAAATAATAATCAGAACATTAATATTAACTGTTAATAATTAAACAAGTATTATAAAGTAGTTTACAATTATTATTATTCCCATAACATGGTTGGTCAACATCTATTCCCTCTATCCAAACGATCTCTTACCAGATCAATCACTATTCCTCCGAGGAATCATCACTAGAGGAATCACTTTCAGGATTATTGTCAAAACTAAGCCAAGGAAATATTTTGTCTATAGAAACAATTCCCTCGTAACGTTTACCAATTTTCCTAGTTAAAGGTGTATCTTCAATAACGAATCTGTCATTGGGTAAAAGTTTTTTAATCCTATAGGGTCCTTGACACTTAGGTTCAAGTTTCTTAGATTGCCCAGCATTGCCTACTATAGCCCTTACTACCCTTACAAGGTCTCCTTCTTTATATTGTGTACTTTTCTTCCTACTTTTATCAAACCTTTCTTTACTACGCTTTTGATTCTCTTTAATTAATTCCCCAGCTTGATCCCTAACATCTTTTAAATTGACATCTACGGAACTATTTTCTATATCTTCTATAATCTCATTTAATATACCTTGTGAAGCATTATTAACTTTCCTACCGAATAATAATTCCGATGGTGATCTTTTTGTAACATCATGTACAGCGGAGTTAATACCGATTTGAACATCTTGAACAAACTCATCCCACCTATCTGGACTTTTTCCGTGAGACATTGTGCTAAGTGCTGAAAAGGGTCTTAAAAACTTTTATACTTGATTTAGTTTTTGTACTACGCACTGGGGTTAGGTTGACATATTTTGTAAAGGAATCGACGATTACCAATAAATAAGTGTTTTTTCGTTTACTACGTACAAATGGCCCTAAATGATCGGCATGCACCGTATGGAATGGAATTTCAATTTTAGGAATTGGGTGAAGCTCACCTTCTTTAGCTCCAGATGGGAGTTTATGGTGGGCACATTCTAAACATGCTGACACATATTTCTTGGTAAATCGTCGCATCTTTGGAAACCAGTAGTAGGAACGGAGACGTTGTAGCGTTTTATCGAATCCGAAATGCCCTACGTCATCGTGATTTGCTTTTAATAACGTCCAACGTACCCCTCTTGGAACAACCCAACGTGTTGTATTTTCGTCTATCACGCGGAAGACTTTATTGTTCTTTAATTTATATTCTTTATGTATTTTGGAAATCTTACCAGTGACAGGATCTTCTAACACTTCCTTAATGAGCCAGATTTCAGAGTCCCCAGACTGGACTGTAGCAATCCAATCTTCCGTATTTACAGATAAGATATCAAGAGTATGTGGTTGTTCCAACTCAGTGGATACCGGATTCCTACTAAGAGCGTCCACGTGGGACATTCTTTCGCCAGGTCGGTATTCAATTTCACAATCGTACTCCAAAAATTGTATCCACCATCTGGAAATGCGCGGTACTAGATCTCGCTTAGTAAAGGTGGAGCGCAAGGCGTAGCAGTCTGTGACGATTGTGAATCTGATACCAACTAGGTAAACCCTAAATTTGTTTAATGAACTAACCACGGCTAAAGTCTCTAGTTCAAAGGAGTGCAACTTTTGCTCGTCAATTGTAGTCTGCCTACTATAGTATGCCACTGGTTTCCAAGCATCTGAACCTAAACGCTGCATCAAGATGCCTGCTACGCCCACCTTGCTTGCGTCTGTGTGCAACTGTGTCTCGGCCTTGTGATTGTACAAGGTGAGAACAGGCCTTTCTGTCAATTTATTCTTCAAGGTCTCGAAGGATGCACCTTGCGCAGATGTCCATTTCCAAACTGCATCTTTCTTCAAGAGACTAGTTAAAGGTCGAGCGATAATAGCGAAATCCTTGACGAACCTTCTAAAGAAACTAGCCAAACCTAAAAATCTCCTAACATCGTGTAGATTATTTGGGGTAGGGAACTTGGATACGGCCTGTATTTTTTGTAAACCGGGTTTTATACCATTTTTATTTATTTCGTAACCTAAAAACTCTATGTTATTTTGGAAAAAGTTACATTTGTTCATTTTAAGGGTTAAGCCACTTTTTTTAAAAAGAATTAGTACTTCTTCTAATCGGGATAAACCTTCCTCAAAAGAAGCTGCCGGAATTAGCACGTCATCCATATATATTACTACGTATTTAGCACTAGTAAGTACCTTATGCATAAGACGTTGGAATACCGCAGGCGCGTTTGCCAACCCGAAAGGCATACGAACATATTCGTATTGCCCATCAGGTGTGACAAACGCTGTTTTTTCAATGGATTCTTCAGCAATAGGGATTTGATGATAGCCCGACGCAAGGTCAAGCGTTGTGAAAATTACTTGTCCCGACAACTGGTCAAGTAAGTCCTCTATACGAGGAAGAGGGTAATGGTCCCTTCTAGTTTTTCTATTAAGTGCGCGATAGTCCACACAAAGCCGCTTGTCACCTGACTTTTTATTTACTAAAATAATTGGGCTAGCATATGGTGAACTTGACTCGCGAACTATCCCGCAATCAATCAATTCATTCACCATTTCTTGGACTTGACCCCTTTCTGAATGAGACATTCTATAAGGCCGATATACTACTGGTTCAGCATCCTTTAGCTGGAAATCATGAATGCCAATTGAAAAACAATTTTTGAATTCATTTAAAAGATCATTTAACTTTTGCCTCTCATTACTAGACAAAGCCTCTCCACATGAAATTTTTGAGCTGTCAAATGCTTGGACATTAGTTACAGTAAGAATTTGTTTTGATTCACCTAAATACCTCGCTCGCGTAATCAAAGAGTTTCTAAAAAACGTAAGAGGCTTTGTGCCCAAATTTTGTATTAACAAGATACATTTACCCGAGTGGATTTCGTATTCCCCTGGTAATAGATAATATTCTTGTCCTAAAGGTCCCCTTACCGAGCCTCCGATATACACATTTCCACTTATTTTATCCTCTGCATGAACTCTAATTGTTTTCATTTCCCCTACACCTACGTTAAAATCACTTTCACACTTTAAAGTCTTCTTGTTGTTGAATTTTACTGTTTCAAATTGTAAATCTGTATCTGTTTTCACTATGCGTATACTCGGGCGCTCGGTAAAGGTATGTCCTAAAAGTACTGGACTGTTTATTAAATGGTCATCTACGACCAAGCAATCTACATTGCTCTCAATTATGCCTTGAACCTCAATTATCAATTTAAGTTTACCTAATGGTAAGTAAGGTACATTTCCTAGACCACGTAATAATGGGCCGTCAACGGCCAGCCAAGATAGACCTAACTTTTCAGTATCTGATTTACGAATTAAGGTAGCTTCACTACCTAGGTCCACTTGACAAGCTATTGGCTTCCCATTTATCCTAACTATTATTTTATACTTATTAGAATCACCATCTAATACTTCATGAAAATTGTTGTTTTCACCCACTGTTTTAGGTTCAGAACATACTGGGGCAGGTAAAGCATCGCATGAATGTTCACTTAAAAGTACTCTTAAAATATTTTTATTCTTTTCAGATTCAGGTTTCATAATCATTTTTTTCTTTGGACAATCCGGAAGAGCATGTCCAATCAAACGACAATAGGAGCACTGCACAATAGGTTTGGGACATTTAGAGCAAGGATGTCCCTTTTCCTTACAGTTAAAACATATTACCGAATCCGAGAACTGACCCTGTTTCGGCTTATGAGAGAGATCATTCGGTTTTTTTGTCAAACGAGTTACATAAAAATTATTGCCAATATTTATTTTATCTTTCTTATTATCTATACTATTATCCCTAACCTGAACTTTAAATGTTTTAAATAAATTTAATACTTGCTCTGGTTTTAGAAAGTTTGCTGCTTGAGCACCTACCCTAACACCCTTATCATCAATACCGTGGACTAAACAATCAATAGCTTCCTTACCGAAAATTTTGCAGCGGTTTAATAAATTTATTTTAGAATAATAATATAATTCAAGTGAATCTCCGAATCGAGCCCTTTTGGCCAGCATCTCTGTTAATAACTCTGCATAATTTTCAGTATCAGGAAAGGATTCTTTCAACAATACTTTCCATTCATACCATGATCTTTTAAGCGACGGTAAGCCTTGATACCACAGCCTAGCGTGACCACTAAGCTTTGGCAAAGCGTAATGAATGGTCTGACGATCATCCCACCCATATATATCAGCACATTCATCAACCTTCCCAAGCCAAATAGTAATTGGCTGTTCTCTACACATTGGATCGAATTCTGGTAAGACATTATTTAGAGTAGGAAAATTCGAACGTTCGTTATTACTTGTATTCTTAATTGCATTTAAAAATTCTTCCAAGAATATAGATGTTGACTCACCAGGCCGCCAGCCGCTCCTCTCAGGAGTCCTTCTGTCCCGTATGGGGCTCCGGTACCTATCCCTCTCAGGGCTCCGAGATATGTCCCTATCAGGGCTCCGATACTTGTCCCTTCCCGGGCTTCGACACTTGTCCCTTCTAGGGCTCCGGCACTTGTCCCTTCCAGGGCTCCGGCACTTGTCCCTTCCAGGGCCCCGACACTTGTCCCTTCCAGGGCTCCGACACTTGTCCCTTCCAGGGCTCCGACACTTGTCCCTTCCAGGGCTCCGACACTTGTCCCTTCCAGGGCTCCGACACTTGTCCCTTCAAGAGCTCCGACACTTGTCCCTGCCAGGGCTCCAACACTTGTCCCTTCCAGGGCTCCGACACTTGTCCCTTCCAGGGCTCCGACACTTTCCCCTTCCAGGGCTCCGACACTTGTCCCTTCCAGGGCTCCGACACTTGTCCCGTCCAGGGCTCCGACACTTGTCCCGTCCAGGGCTCCGACTCCGTCCAGGATTCAAGTAGTCTACACGGGCTATGCTCCGATAACGATCATTGCGTCGTCTCAAGTCACGAAGCTCCGAATCTCTTAGTTCACGTTCTCGGCGTTCCTTAATTAGCTGTTTTTCTAAAATGTACAAACGCTGTCTATCAAGTTGTAGCTGTTCAGGAAGTTTGTCGTTCGATAAACTACAGCTTCGTGTGCGACTACGGCGCTTACTTGCCCGATCACCAGTTTTTGATCGGGTACGACCTCTCGTAGTTATAGAAAGTCTTGATGGTATTTCATGTACTACAGCAGCAGTTTCAGTCATTTGTAAAATAGGACTTATTGAACCATTTGGATGTTCCTGGCCCACATACATGTCCATATCAATTAAGGTCTGAAACTCAAAATTGTGTATTAATATTTTGTACGAAACTGTGCATTTTTACTAAAAGTAAGAAGAGATGAAACAACATAAAATAAATAATTTAAAATGTTCAACTCCAATATTTAAATGTGAAACTCTTCAAATTGAACTATTAATCCTAAGATTTAATAACAATTATTGTTATTATTGTTATTATTTTGATAATTATAACTGCAGTAGATACGTACTAAATAAATTGTTAATTATAATTGCTGAAGAGAGAGCGGAAATTTCTGGCACAAGTTTAACACTTATTAGAAATCCCCACTAATTTTGTACAATTCTATGGTTACTGAATAAAGAAAATTTTATTTATTTTATGCAAAATAAATGACAATATAATGGTTATAATACAATGTCACCAGTTAATAACATCTTAGTCATAGGCAGTTTTTTTTGTTATGATTGTAATACAGTATAATAACCAATAAAACATTGTGGTGTTAAAATAGATACGAAAGAAAATATTTTTATTTTAAACCGGTAGTGACGAAATAACAATGTACTTGTTTAGTTCAACTTAAAGATGACGAATTTAAAATGGACATAATGATTCACATTTCGTTTACAAATAATCAGAAGCCAATCGTGTGAAATAATTATATTTGTAGGCAATGTTTAATGCCAAGTATTACTTTACTTTTAAATAAGTAACAAATATAAACGAGACGAACTACAGGGAATCTAGTGGCAAAATTATATTATAATTATAGATGCTTACATCTACAAAACGTAACCAACGTAAAAATTATGTTCTATAATTTCAACAATAACAGGAGAAAGAATAAAAGAAAAAAAATAAATAAAAAAAAATAAAAAAAAATGCTGCGCAACACATTACGTACCTTGTTATCGTATCCCACTTCTGATATGTAAAACCAAAGAGGTTTTTAGAGGAATTAAAACAAGCTACCAAGCTTTTCACAAATCACCTTTATTTATATATTTCACTTATCACTGCACTTATAATAATAATCATTGAATACTTCGCACAATTTCCGGGCATAGGTTACCCTAACCTAAAGCTTATAACGAAATGGCCCTGTTCCGAATGCGGTGTCGACTTTTATATCAAATTCCCCTACCATTCCTCCAGTAGGTAGGGTAGTAGGGGTTGGTGGGGTAATAAGCCCGCCATTGCATAGTTTTATGAATAATAATTATGATTGTTACACTTGTCTACAACAACACAAAGTTCAAACTCTCTGTGTGCCTTGTTTAAAATACGACAAAAATTGTAAAATGATTGGTAACGAACATATACGAATAACGACTTACTTAGCAGACATATACGACTGTGTTATCACCATCTGTGAAAATAAAGTTAAAACTCCTAGTCCCGAAGATATTCCCAAAATACTGAAAATGTACCATGATGAACCACTCTCAGGTCATCGTGGAGTAAGCGAAACTATTAGAAAGATTCGTGACGAATATTTTTGGAAAGGTATGTCCAATGACATAAAAAGTTATATAGAATCATGTGTTATATGTCAACGTAATAAAATACAAAGAAAAACATATCAAGCCCCTATGGTTATAACATCTCAGTCAACAGAACCCTTCGAGCGTGTTTCCATTGACGTTGTCTCTTATTCCGAAGTAAGCGATAATAATAACAGATACGTTCTAACTTTTCAAGAGGGGCTTACTAGATTCGTTCAAGCTTATCCAATAACTGATAAAGAAGCCGTCACGGTAGCCAAGAAATTATTACATTTTTGCCAACATTTCGGTGTATCAAAACGTTTTCATTCAGATCAAGGTACAGAATTCATGAACAATGTTATGAAACAGTTGGTTAAATTTTTAGGCACAAATCATACTTTTAATACAGCCTACCGCAAACTAACAGTGCTCTCGAAAGGTTTCATGCCACTCTAAGAGATCACATTCGCATGTATCATAGTCGCAGACTTAAAAATTGGGACGAAGTTATTCCTTTTGCTATCATGTGTCATAATACCTCTGTTAATCAATCTACCGGTTATACACCTCATGAATTATTATTCGGTTATAAACCACGACCATTTTACTCCTTAAAGCCTATTCCAGATTACAATGCATGTGATTATTTAAAAGATTTAAACGAACGGCTTAGGACATCCCGAGATGCAGCACTTCGTAATCTTGAATCTATGAAAGAAAAATCAAAAGAAAGATATGACAGACAAATAAAAAATATTGCTCAATATCGTATAGGTAGTCAAGTTATGTTACGTGTACCTAATCCTAATAATCTCGATTCCAAATGGGACGGTCCATATCAAGTTATTCGCGTAGGATTTAATGAAACTTATTTAATAAAAAAAGCCAATCGAACGCACTTTGTTCATGCAAACAGGTTGAGGCCGTATAGCGCAAATGATTTAGTTTAGTTATTAAAAAAAAATATATATATATATATATATATATATATATATATATATATATATATATATATATATATATATATATATATATATATATATATATATATATATATATATATTATTTACACCTTAGTATAATTCATTTCAATATATCTTAGTTCATATGTACTTTATACAATTTTATTAAATTTCTCTATCGATGTTATAGATTATTATTGTAGACCTTAGATACGTATTTTAATCTTACCCACAACATAATATTTTATAAAAAAAATCTATAAAGCAATATTTTATTTGCAGGATTGAATGTTGTGCAAAAGTCTATGCTCAAAACCCCATTCATATCCAAACCATAAACGAGTATATGCAAAATCCTTATTTAAATTTTATCATATGTTCTATAGTTAAATTCTTATTCTATATTATTTTATACAAAATTTACAGTTTTACCAAGGTGCTATATTACAAATATAAAAACAATAAGTCTAAGAAGACGTTCTCGTCTGTTTCAGGGTCATCCCAACCCAACATATCCACTGTTTAAAAATAAATGAAAATCTTCCTTCATATTCTGGCTTATTCTTTAAAGACGAAGGTACGCTATATCCTTTGGACGAATCATGGAAACTCGTTATGTACAAGGATTTGAAACCTCTTTTGATTTCCAAAGAATCACTCGAAAGATTAGCTATCAAATTTAACAGTTTTTCAGCAAAGTATTTATCTTTTCCGAACGTTCAATCTACCTTATCATTTCTAAAAGCGAATCTAAATAAAATAAATAACAGGTTATCAGAACTAAACTTATATCTAGGTAAAAACTCCAATCGCCAGAAAAGAGAGTTACTCGACGGTCTTGGCTCGCTTTTAAAATGGCTCATCGGTACTCCCGACGCTAGAGATGCGAAACGTTATGACGAATGTATAGATCTACTTGAACGTCGCGAATTAGACCTTCATGCTCTCATGAAGCAACAAGTTCAAATAACCTCGTCTACAGTTCAAAATTTTAACGATACAATTTTCAAAATAACTTTCGATGAACAAATAATAAATGAAAACCTAAACCGTTTAGAATCCTATTTCAATAAAACTGAAGAAATCATTTTCAACATTCAAATATCAGAAGAAGTATCTTCTACCTCGCTGCAAATTTTGGAATTAGTCATAAGTCTAGAGAATGAAATAAATGATTGCTTAACAAGTATTTTATTCGCTAAATCAAATATTATTCATCCTTCTATTATTAGTTTAAATAAAATATACGAGGAACTTTTACTTTCTAACCATATACGTACTAGTAAACGTTTAGTAGAATCGATTAGTTATGAAAATATTCATAGTATACTAGATTCATCGTCATTATCAGCTTACGTCAATTCTAATCGTTTAGTTTATGTAATAGAATTTCCACTAGTTCAAAATGAACCTTTAAACTTGTACCATATCTTCTCCATACCTATCCAACATCCAAATTCCACCTATTACACCACCATTCTCCCTGAGCATATATATTTGGCTACGAATCCAAGTGGACAAAAGTACGTGTCTACGAGCTCATTAGACACCTGTAAGACATATTCTACCAAGAAGAGGATCTGCACCGACTTCGTGGTCTACGATGGCGTAGCGCGTCCCATCTGCGAATTACGAATGTTATTCAGCGTTTCTTTATCCTTGCCTGAGAGCTGCACGACCTCCACGTTTGCTGCGAAAATCAACACGTTCGAGAGCATCGAAAACAACAAATGGCTCTACATATTGAGCGAAAATACTCCATCAGTCCTACAATGCCAAAACAAAATAACTCACGAGAAGTTACAGGGAGCAGGTATTTTGACATTGCCTGAAGGTTGCAAGCTTCACACGGGTTACAGCACTTTAGCCGCCTACCATATGTCAGAAGTAAATGTCTCATATCCAATCCTAGTTCCTGACATAAGAAATGAAGATTGTTTCAAAGATATAAAGCAAGTAGAAACACCACAGATCATTCCTATTTCGATCAACGATGTACCTTTAGATTCTCTGAAGCAAATCAAGCATCACCTAGATCAACATTCTGAGCAGTTAAATAAATTTAAAGAAGACTCCTATATCGTTAAATAAAATTCAAGATTCTCTTGGATGAACCTTGCTATCGGCACAATATTGCTGATCATTATTATGCTCAAATGCTGCCGCCGATGTCCCAGCATCTTCAGAAGACATACTCTGCATCATACCGAGAACCCACATGGTGCAATACAAATATTTAACAACTGTTTCGGGCGATCCAGAAGACGAAACACCCACATTTCCATCCCGATGACGTCGATCCACAGGGCTACTACAACCTGCATTTCCGATGATGAAGATGAAGATGCAGGCGCAGGCTCTACGGAATCTACGAAATCTTCGGAAAAATTGGGCGCAAACACCCAATCTTTATTCTAAGGCGGGAGGTGTTATATATCGCACCCCTATACATAGCTTAGGTATAGTTATTTATATTCTATTTCATATTATACATCATGTACAACATTTCCTTTTCTATTTCTATTTTATATCAATGTCGTAAAGTAAATAAATAAGTCTTTAGTAAGTATATCATTTACCAAAGTCCATGCCATTATGTAATGTATACTTTTCACACAGGACTTTGTTTTGTATACAAGTCGTTAGGACTTCGTCCTGTTGTTATAAATAACATTGTAATAACTTCTCATTCAATTCTATTCTGACTTTAGTCGTAGCAACATCTTTAAAATTGTATTTTATATTGTATCTTCATATTCGAAATAAAGTTTATTTTTTTAAAGAGTTTATATTTCGCCACGTAACACTTGTGTTACGGGGAAAATACAATGCAAAAATAATATTTAATACTTTATACTATATACACTTTGATTAATATAATAATAATAATAACTCCCCACACCGATTTCGGCTACGGTGGTCGGTTTCATGGAAACCAGGCCAGTTACGCAGGAGTAATTTTATAGTGCCTTAGTGTATGCGCAGTAAACTAGAGCACTGTCTCTTCCTTTACTCTCATAACCCAGTGGGACGGATAACCGATACAGAGATCAGGCACAGGTCCGACTTTTTACATGCCCATACGACGCATGGATCATCTTTCTTGTCAGACAAATAGGTGATCAGCCTGCATTGTCCTAACCAAACTTGGAAACAACATTTTTTGTTGTTCCAATGCGGGAATCGAACCCACGACGTCTGAGTCGAGAGCCAAACTCTAACCACTAGACCACAGAGGCTATTGATTAATATAATACATCTATGACTATAGAGTATACACATTCATAATAATCATAATCATTATCTTTATTTGCATTGGTTAAGGTACAATTTGATGTTAACAATTTACATATTATAAGGTTCATCACATTCTGCTTTTTAATCGTGCAAATATTGTTAGGCCTAGGCAGTAACATAATAACAGTTTTAAGCTACAAAGAAAGTCACCTTGTCAAAAATTAGTATTAAGGTTTATTATAAGATAAAAAATTGTAGAAATTAATTTTTTGATAACATTAAGAAGAAGTAGTAGAAACGCATATTGTATGGCTGTTAAGATTTATAATAAATTACCACAAGCTATAACTGAACTAGCAGGAAAAAGATTTAAAAAGGCTCTATTTGACTGGCTTATTTCAAAAATGTATTATGATGTGAAGGATTATTTAAATGATTAATGAAACAGTAAAATTTATGAACTTATAACATTATATTATTAAATTTAAGAATGCAATAATAATTATACGTAATAATAAAATAAATTGCAATATTATTAAGTATATAATATAATTAAAAGTAATTTAATACGATTGTAGTAGTTTATTTCAATGTGACATTTTAATTTAATTATTATTGACATTCTCTATTATGGTTATAATGATAATGACAAGAATGGCATCAACTGAGTTCCCCCATATTATTATGCCATATCTTAGAAGGGAAGCTACATAACCATGATAGGCAAGAAGGCTGCATTTATGGGACACACATTTTTTTACATATACAAATCTTTCTAATTTACTACATAAAACACTTAATATATGATCCTTCCATGAACAGTGTCAGCAGTGACTCTATTGTGGTACCTAAGAAGGTCGTTGACTCTACGGTTTCAATTATATTATTATCAATTAAGATACACATAATTAATATACATCCATGAACCAGGAACACAGAAAACTGTTTATGTTCCTTTAACGTGATTCGATCCCGCAACTTCCTGTTTTAGCACCGACGAGCTCAACACTGAGCCACAGAGGTCGTTAAAATAATATAATATAATAGAGATAATAATTTGCTACAATATTTTCTAGTATGTTCAATAAAATGGCAACAACTCCGATACACATGGCGATCTGCGCAGGTCCACGCGTTACCGGCAGCCGGCACGTGAATAAATTACATCGGCCTGTATCTAATAGCTTAACCTTTAACTTAACTGTTATTTATATAAAAAATATAGTGAAATCTTTGTCCCGCATTGCAGAGCTAGATAGTTTTAGCGGTTTAAAAGAAATGTGGTTGAAAGCTGACCCTTAAGATAGACTGTTTGATACAAATTATTATTTTACAAAAAATAAGGTATCAAAACTACATCGGGAATCTATAAAACGTAAAGATAGTGAAATCTTTCGCAACAATATTATTGAGTTTAAGACTTAAATATTAGCTCTTATAATTTATTACCGAACTATTTATTTGATTACAATTAGTAAAATATTAATTTGCGATTTTACACGTAGTTAAAATACGTGTGTCTTTAGTCGCGTTCGTCACACAACTATAATAGGAACCAAAAAACTTACAGGAAGGATTAACACAAGAATGTATTATTATAATATTAATACGTGAATCAAAAAAATTCATTACAGTATTACGAGAATTGTGTAACCGGAGGAGTATGAAATTTTGCCGGTATATAAAAGTTTATGCAGAAGTTGTGCAGAGAGCTAATTTTTTTTTTAAATAATAACAACAAAAAACACTTCCTCAGAATATTATTAACAGACACTAACGTGCGTTTGTTTTCTATCTGGCAAAAGAACCCTTATAAAGTTCTAACTTAAAAATTATAATATTATGATTTTGTATGGGCGAAATTCGACCACAGGGTGAGCTCTGGTAATAGATTAAAGGGTTATAATAAAATAGGTGCGAAAACACTTGTGACGTGTAAAATAAATAATAATTTTATAATTCTTACTATCTTTTTCCCGCGGCTACACCCGCGTAAATATAGTATAGGGTATTCCATGGAAATACTGTACTTTTTCGAGATAAAAAGTTGCCTATGTATTAATCCAGATCCTAAACTACCACCACACCAAATTTCATCGAAATCCGTTCAGTAGTTTTTGCGCGAAAGAGTTACAAACATCCATCCATCCTCACAAACTTTCACATTTATAATAGTAGTAGTATAGTATAGTTTCACCTGTATTTTTTGATTCGGGTCAGACACGGCCATTCAAAGCGCCATTCAGAGAACCATTTCGTAATGAAAGAGTGATTGATTTGCTGTTGCGACAGCCGATACGATTTAATGCTTTATTTCACGTTTGTGCTGGTTACCTATGAAATGTTGGCTGGTAACTTTTATTGAAATTAAAACTTGCGTAGTTAAGTTCTAATATAAATTTCAATTCAATTCACGTGATATACCTAGGTAACACTGAAAATGTTTAGAAAATGAAAAACTAAGTACTAAAAAAAAAAAAAAGATATATACAACTTAAAGCTTACCATATAAGAAATGTTCTACATTTTTACCATTATTTTCTTAATAACTACTTAACCCTTTATTATATAATCTTAATCGTTACGCTACACGTTAGGTATTATGTTTATTCATATAAATCAAAGAAGCTACGTTAAAATTTGCTTTAGTTAAAAATATACAAGCAAAATAACCTGCACTTGATAAAACACCATTTAACACGACTTTTACACACTGATGCCATATAAATCTATACATATTATAGTCACTGAGTATTCACTATTATAGTTTTATGTACTGTTTTAAATTACGCGTTTATCGTTCACATTTAAATTCACTCATGTTTTACGTTACGAGGCCGCTGTCCTTAACACATATAGTCACTGAGTATTCACTATTATAGTTTTATGTACTGTTTTAAATTACGCGTTTATCGTTCACATTTAAATTCACTCATGTTTTACGTTACGAGGCCGCTGTCCTTAACACATATAGTCACTGAGTATTCACTATTATAGTTTTATGTACTGTTTTAAATTACGAGTTTATCGTTCACATTTAAATTCACTCACGTTTTACGTTGCGAGGCCGCTGTCCTTGACACATAGTATAAAGCACAGTAAATCTTATCGCAAGGCAATCTGTTAGCTTCAAATTCACCGAATTTCACACAAAAGACCATTCTTATATTTCACTTCCGACATTTTCCACGGAAACTCAGTTTAATTCAGTACGAATTTATGTTCTATCTCACTGTCCAATTCAGCCCGATAAGTAAATATTAATAAAGTTTTCCTCTAAGGATTAAGTTTCGCCAGGATGTGAGAACTCGGAATATAATTGGATGATTCGAACAAACTATAGAAGGGATATTACCCGTATATAAATCCGTATTCGCTGCTATAGAGAATAAAAATATTGATATTCAATCATAGACTTATAAATTATAGACGGGGCATACCGAGGCTAAAAATGTCCCCATGGGACTCGAGTTTTACACAAGGCTGCGAAATTACGACAAAGGAGTAAAAATATTATAGTTAAAAGCAGAATAATATCAATTATTATTATTATAACTAAAGTACTCTACATAGGGTATTTCATAATAATTTCAAATTAAAGCCTGTTATTCCAGGATCCACAGGTTTCGGAAGCCATAACAAGCGTAAGTTCAATAGTTTACTTCGTAGAACGATCGATTCTCACCAGATGATGTAACTTTATCTTTGTATGAAAAATTTTTAGACTATATATTGTATGCAATAGCCTGGGGGTTTTAAAAGGCCACTTTAGGTGTTTCATATTATGTTTCATATATTTTTTTCAACTAATATTACGTGCGCCATTTTACACATTTCTATTGAATACTGTCAAAATTGATGTTTTCTAATATGATGATATGATGAATCGTGTAGCCATTTTACTATTTCACGATTTTATTATGGAAAAAAATATATGAAACATAATATGAAACACCTAAAGTAGCCTTTTTAAGCCCCCTGTTCTTATTTAAAAGTTATGAATTTAATATTACATATTTTGGACATCATTTGGATTCAAATCGAATTTCGAACTTGAAAATCAAATAAATATTATTATAATACATTGATTTTACTGTGGTATAGAATAAGACTTGATATTCCGAGAATTTGTAAGATTTCCGTGGGATAAATTGATTTAGTTAAACGGAAAACTTGTTATTTATTACAAGGTAAACTTATCTTTTAGCACAGTGTTTTCAGCATGTTGGTGTGTTAGTTTCGGTGTCAGCTCAGTAAGGGTCAGCTCACACCCAAACGAGACGATACGCGATGTGGAACCGCATTTTTTTAAATAGCCATTCAAAATGGAACTTTATTCAATACACAAGAAGATACACGTATGATTGCAAAACTTCGAGTTGTCACCGCGCTTTAATCTCGGCGGAGCTCTTGCAATGAAACGTGTATATTTTTATGTAGTGAATACATTTCAATTTTGACTGTGTTATTACAGGATTCAATAAGCAGAATCGAACTTCTGCGTTCATCTTTAGCGGCTTCTAAAGCTAATTTTGAAGGTCACAAATTGTTTTTTTTTTTTACTGATACACAAGATCTGAGTGTATTGTTACCATTCAGCTTACAATCTAAGCTAACAATAGACATAGCTTTTGTTCAAAATGTCGTCTGCACTCTCGACGGAATTGGGAAGACAGACGTGACATCATATGACATTCGTTTTCAGTCGATTGGATGTCTATATGAAGGTGTATGTACGTGTTTGATGAACTTCTACTGTCTGGAGTCTGGATTTATAAAATATACTCGGAACACCGATATTTTTATATGATGATTAGCTGTCCCGACTCACGTTATTCTGTCATACCTATGAACTGGAATAAATAAATACTATAGAGATAAATATGTTAATAATTGTAAACGTTGATCTACACCTATAACTACAACCTACACCTACACATATTGTATCTACACGTAGGTGTAGATACAATATGTGCCGGCCCCAAGAGGTTAGTAGTAACCTTCTGGGGCCGGAAAATTCTTTTAATAAGCCAAACAGGTAAACTGAACGTACCTTTAAATATATTTTGACAGTCAAGACGTGATAAAATTAACTCGCGGTTTCTGAAAGGCTAATCAAATACTCGATGTACAAACCATTGATCATCTTGACATTACACATTTTACGCCTTAAATAGCTTTCCAACAGAAAACAGCGTTTGACATGTGATTTGACATTAGTTTTGTTAACTAACACGTCTATGAAATCAAACGACTGATCAAGCTTTATGCAACTCAATTTACACTTGACAAGAGATTTGACCGATGATTAGTTAATATTGGCGTTGATTGACGATACAGAAACCGGGGGTTACATCGGTTAAGTTCTCCGATTTTTTTTATTTTTTTTCGAAAGGGTCATCGCTAAGGGTCGGGTTAAGACCGCTGTAGCTATGTCGGACTATAACTAGCCTGGTGGCTAGTTGATTAGGTAAGAGACGATGGGAGGGTTTGGCCCTCCCTAACATCACCCGGGTGATGTTCAGACCGGATATTGGGGACAGCTACGGGTTGTGAGCTATTTTACGTCAGAAGAGACGCGGGTCTCTCCTGCTAAGGGGTCCGACCCCTTCCTCACTCTCTGAGGAGTGAGGTTACTCGCGCGCGATAGCAAACACCGACGGCGTGCGAGTTATCGCGATAGAGGAGCGCGAGTTTTTATCGGTATCGGTACTGAGAGTGCCGTCCCACTCCCCTTCCGCGTACGGTCGGGATGACTCGCGTGCTTAAGTCCTAATGTCGATGAGGTTCGCGGTATTGGTAGAGCTCTCTATATCAATATCGCGGTCGCGGACACTATTTTGAAGTGTATCTAGGATGCGAACTCGGGTTCGGGTTCGGTCCCGTGTTTGGGTCGGACTGTATGTCTGTACATGATGTCGTGTCGGATGTGGGACCTCGGGGTAGGCGCCGTTGTCGACCCCGGTGCGATACTATCTTCGCGGGTGCGTGTGATTTGTGTTTACGTAACTGTACACAGTACGTTACGTATTTTGTGATCGGGTCGATGGGATCGGCTAAGATATGCTTAGGCTGTTTGTACGGGTGTCGGAATGTCTGTGCGTCGTGATTATAGTCCAGGGCCTTGGATAAGGGGGTTTGGATGATTTTTGCCTTTATCAAAGAATCTCTCTACGAGCTCCTTGATATAGGCTTTAATGGTGATGAGTTCGCAGTCTCTATGCAAGTCGATGCTACGCATGTAATAGGGGACTCCTGTTGCCATGTGTAGAAACCGGTTTTGGACTCTTTGCAATCGGTTTAGATGCGGTACAGGGACGGATGTTGGAATAAAAAAGGGCTGTGTCGTCCGCGAACCTTGCGTGCACCTTAGCGTGTTTGAGGATGTCGCTAGTGTACAGGTTATATAGGGAGGGCGAGAGGACCGAGCCCTGCGGTACTCTCGCCTCCATATATCTTGGTGACGACAGTGCGCCTTCTACGCGGAAATGAAACTTGTGATTTTTAAGAATGTTACAGTTCTCCGATGTACACTTGTACATGAATATTGTACTGTTACCACGTACAATCCACGGCGGTTACCATGACAATAGTTGGTTTAATGACGAACATGGCGGTTTTCACAGAACTGCAGTAAGCAACATGTTTCACAGAAATTGAGCTGCAAATAAAATTTACATCATTGTTGAGGTTTGTTAGGCCTTATTAGGTTAGGATTAGGAGTTACAGAAGTCATACACCATAATGCCCATCGTCCAATTAGTTACAGTAAGCCGTGTAGGGGCGGATTGGCATGACAGTAAGTCCTCGTTCTCACGAACGCTTGTTTATCGCTCGTGTCTCGTCTATTGTACTATAGCAGACTTCTATATTCAGCGCTGGTTTGACTAACGCCGCAATAAAAAAGCGCACATGAGTATGGAATATATGGATGGACTGCAGATCAAGCCTGCAGCGTCATATTGTCATGTCGATTGGACGATAGGCAGTATGGTGTATGGCTACTATGTTTACTTTCATTCATTAACCTCGTTTCAATTAATTATTATGTTTTAGACTTCAATCACAGGGGTGACACTCTCTACAAATGACAGCTCGAGCACCGGCGAATATCAGTCATGTTGAGGTAAGCCTAAGGTTATTATTAATAATAAGGTTGTATATAATTGGTTTAATTAATTAATATTAATGTTGTCATAGTAAGGTAAAATAAATAAGGTTATTATTAGTAATATTATTCAATTATATTGTCAATTATGTCAAAGCACGAAACGACCAGCGGCCAGCCCCGTCAACGAAAGTGCTGGCTGGAAAAAACACACGCTCCGCTCGCCGCTCGCACCCCCGGCATATATTTAGCCACGCACACATAGCTACAAGCTGTCAATCGAGTAAGTCTATCGAATTACGGTTTTCTACGTTAGTAATATATATTCTTTGCTTCAGTCACTAAAACAAATGAAATAATACACACAACTACCTATGCGTCATTAAAATATATATGATAATAATTATTTTTATCTGGTTCAATCTTTAATACTATTTACTCCATAAATAATCTATACTAAGCACTAATATTAGAAAGATTTGTTGAAGAGGAAAGGCTCCGAAACTACAGGACCTTTTGATGAAACTTGGCATAGATATAGAGTAGACTACGAGAAAGGACATAGGTTTCTTTTATCACGGCAAAATCTGCGGTTCCCGCTTGATTTTAAATTCATAATTTATGTTTTTTTTTGTCGCGTGATAAGATGTGACTGATTTCGATTTTTTAAATGTCAAACCCGGTTGGCAACTTGGTTAGCAGGCTTTTTGCGGTGTTGGCAAATGTGTATCTCGGGAACCAATTCCGGTCAGACGAATATTTTTGTGGTTTTTTTTAGTTCTTTTTAGTTCTTTTTGTAATGTTTTGTTTTGTTTTTATTTTATCATTCTACTACAACCCCGAAACCGGTCACTCAGGCACTTCCAGTTTATAAAAGAAATAAATTCTAGAATATTTATATTGGTTCACACTTAAACGACCACAACAAATCAGCGGGTAAGTGTAGATAAGTCTGCCGCTACTTACACTTGTCTACTGCAGTGATGAGGTTCATTTTCAATTTAATATTCACGCCTCACGATTCCTTTTTAATCGCAAAGAAAAATCATTTTATTTTAAGTACAGTCTGGAAAAATAAATTATTAGGTGTTTGATCGTCATCATATTATAGTGACACAATATGAGATGACTAATTTCGGAAGCATGCTAATTTGCTAAACATTAAATTTCATTAGCTGTACATAAAATGGGCTACTAAAAAAATAAAAGCAAAAAGTCGAGGTAGTGTAATAAAAACTTACGAGAGGTCGCCCTGTGGTCGAAACTCGCCCATGATATTTTTTTTAAGTTTTAATATATTAAGGAAAAAAATATGTAAATGTTGTGACAGATTGTCAAACATCATTGTATAGTCTAAAGTAAGGCCAACGAGACGAGATAAAGAATGTAAACAAATTTTCAGGGGTTCGAAACATTTTTATTTGAATAAATTATTATAAAGTTCGAATTTTAATCGCTGTCGTCTGTACTAGACAAAGATGATTCGTCGGAAGAGTCCGAGTCAGCTGTGTTTATGATAAAACTATCTATTTTAGCGGTCGTAGCGGGCTACGACCTCTTGATTGTAAGTAATGATGTGTGTCTGAGTGGTGATGATAATAATACAGCAACAATTCTTATATTCTCCTTTATTGGTGCTTAACACTGATTACGTATTACATATGAGGTATATGCCTAACATAACAATATACCTACGTCTACACTATTTATAGCCTTTTGGCCAACTGAAATAAACTAACTAAATAGGCTTTACTTCATGACATCTGTCAATGTCAAAAATGACATTGACACTTACTTTTGTCAATATGCAACATCTCCCTTTTCGAGAAAAAAGCAAACTAATATTAGTATTAAGTAACTTACATAACTAATAACAGTACATTACTTATCTACTCAAATTTCTCATGTATGTACAATTTAGGACGTCTCACACTTCTACCAGACCTGGTTACGTAACCGGTATTTTCTAGACTTTCCATAGGAACACAGCTATCATCGATAATGCAATTTTGAACAGGACCGTCTCCGAGCTGTGCCGAACTCATGGGATCTATACTGTCCTGCATGGGAGGCATATCGTCAGTGCTGCCGTTGCCATAAAAAGAAGGTGGAGGATTTGTATTTTTTAAATTCTTTTTCTAGGTCTAATGTGTCAATTCCTCCACCACAACCTAATTACCACATACACAACACCATTTGGACCCACTACATAATATGATCTACCACAACCTAATTTCTCTTTAATTATTCCCGGAGACCAAAAAGATTTAGGATTTTTTTGAAATAAATGTCATCTCCAGGCTGAAACAAATAGGATGTATACTTCGCATTCCTGTCAAAATAAAAAGACATTCTGTCTCTGCTTTGATTATGACATCTTTCAAACGTCGAAAATTTTACAACTTTTGGTCTGAGTTTTCTGTTTAGAATTGGTAAATTTACTCGCAAGTTTCTAGACATTAATAATGCGGCCGGACTGGGAAAGTCTCCCTTAGCAGCGTTGCGGTAGTGTAGTAACGTCAAATATATATACGAGCCATCTTCCTTGCATTTTCTTAATATGTTTTTGACAATTTTAACTCCACTTTCAGCCTGGCCATTAGACCTGGACCAATAAGGACTGGTAGTAATGTGTTCTACATCCCAATCAACAAAAAAATACTTGAATTTGCAAGAATTAAATGGTGGACCATTGTCAGATATTAATGTTTTCGGGATTCCATGTCGAGCAAAGAAGGATTTGAGGTTTTTAGCAACGTTATCGACAGTGTAATTCTTATGCAAACAAGCTAGCTCTATGTACTTGGAATAATAATCCATGCAGACAAGGAAATTTTCTCCATCAAAATATAATAAATCTATACCTACCTTCTCCCACGGAAGATAAGATGGCATTTTAACGGTTCCTTGGGTATGTTTGCCATGAATTTTGCACACGCCGAACATTGATCAATTAGGTTTTTAATATCCGCGTTAATATTTGGCCAATAAACTGTTTCTCTAGCTATGTTGAGGTCTTATTAATACCTAAATGCCCACAGTGTATTTTATCTAAAATCTGTCTTTGCAAGGATTTTGGAAAAATAAGCCTTTAAATACTAAGCCGTTCATTATATGTATTTCATTTTGAATGTTCCAATATGGTTTCACAAGACAGCTTACTTTGTCTTTGCTTCTTGGCCAACCATTCTGAATATAAGACTTGAGCAGATTTAAAGATTCATCATTTTTACTTTCTAATAATATTAATTCTAAATATGGCTTACTCACTGAGAGATTACAAAATATTGAATTTACATGATATTGTAAGTCTTGTTCATACTGAGGTATGTATGTATCACTAAGTGAGGCTCTTGACAAAGTATCTGCTATATACATATATTTACCAGGTACATAAACCACTTCTAGGTCGTAACCCTGCAACGATAACATCATTCTTTGTAGTCTAGCAGGTACTTCATGAAGAGGTTTTTAAAAAAGGTAAATTAAAGGTTTGTGATCAGTATGAACAGTTGTTTTACTGCCATATATATATTGGTGAAATTTAATACATCCAAATTGTATGGCAAACAATTCCTTTTCAATCTGAGCGTAGTTTTGTTGAGAGGAGGTAAGTTTTCTTGAACTATATGCAATGGGTCTTTTGTTTTGCATCAATACCGCTCCCAGTGCATTCTTTGATGAATCTACCGACAAAATCACAGGTAAGTTGCAATTATAATTAGTTAACACAGGTGCTTTAGATACAACTTCTTTTAACAAATCAAAGCACTTTTGACAATTTTCATCCCATAACCATAATATTTCATTTTTTAACAAATTTCTTAAGGTATTAGTTTTCTCTGCTAGATTTTCTATAAACGGTGCTAAAAAATTAATCATGCCTAGAAATCTCTGCAAATCTTTAATATTTTTAGGTATGGGCATATCTTTTATGGCTTTAACTTTCTCTGGATCAATTTTTACACCTTCTTTACTAAAAATATAGCCCAAATATGCTATTTCTACTAGAAGAAACTTGCACTTGGCTTTATTTAATTTTAAATTAACTTGCCTAGCCCTTTCCAAAAACATTTCTAACCTTTTATTGTGTATTTCAATTGTTTCACCGTATATTAAAATGTCATCACATCAAATTATTATACCTACAATGTCTCCGAAAAGATCTATCATGGTTTTATAGAAAATTTCTGTAGCCGTGTTTATTCCAAAAGGTAATCTTAAAAATTTGTACCTGCCAAAGGGAGTTTGAAATGTACATAGATCACTACTTTCTTTAGTTAATTTTATATAATAAAACCCAGAAAACGCGTCTAAATGCGAAAAATAAAAGGCTTTGGACAATTTAGACCTGACTTCATCTATATTTTTAATTGGATAATGATACCTCAATAAATTTTTATTTAAATTTCTAGGATCTAAGCAAATTCTCAATCCACCATTCTTTTTCATGGCTATAACTAAACTACTCACCCAGAGAGTAGGTTTGTTCACCTTCCGTATGACTCCCATGTTTTCCATGAGTTGAAGCTCTTTCCTTAACGGTTCAACCAACGCGAAGGGTACCTTTCTAGGGGGGTCAACGCACGGAATAGCATCCTTCTTTAGCACGATGCTGTGTTCGTATGGGAGGCAGCCTAGACCCTGAAACACAACATTATATCTGGTCACAATTTTGTCACAAGTTTTTTGATACATATTATACACATTTTGCTCAACATTTTTGACATTTTCATTCTTTATATGAAAGTTTTTTGTTATTAAATTTAGCTTTATACAAGTGGGTAAACCAATCACAGTTGGACAATTTAATTTAGTTACAACAAAAGTAATGTTTTCTGGTTTTGTTTTGTTTTCAACTAAGCAACAAATGTTTGACACTGAAATTATCGGAATTCTGTGCCCACTGTAGGCAAAGATATTTTTTACACATTTCTTTACTCTGTTTGTCAAATTTAAGATTCAATTCTTTAAATAATAAGACATCACATTTATGTCTGCTCCAGTGTCAGTAAGTGTCAATGTCAAAAATGACATTGACACTTACTTTTGTCAATATGCAACAGTATTATCAATCATGTTGTCAATATTGCTATAAAAATTGTCCTCGACTTTTATTACCGCCAGGCTGTGATTCCATAATTAAAATCAACAACTAAGCACTCACAATAACAGCAAAAATAATAAATAAAACTAACCGAAACGGAATAATAACAACAAAGAACCAAGTTAATACGGAGACGAAAAAATATGTATCACTTCGAACGCAATCCAAACAGGAATGAACTTGTTCACAATTGTTTGGCGGACCAAATGTTGACAACTGCGGCACTAGCCGCTTTCCTGTACCACGAAACACGCTACGACAGCTGTCGTCGACCAACTGACGTCATTATTCCATACGAGTGATAAGGACAGATATAATATTAACTCACTTTCATAATGCAACTATGTAGCGGTCCGTTTATTTACGTTTTTTATCTCGTCTCGTTGGCCTTACTTTAGTGTAGTGTATTATATAATATTTATTTATTTAACATACACTATATATATATATATATATATATATATATATATATATATATATATAGTGTATGTTAATAAATCTGATGTATGTGTTGTTTTTATTTTTTTTATTTAATGTATTTTTAAGAATTATCAAAAAGATTTAATAACTTTTTGCACACCTTCTTCCACATAAACTTTAATTTACCAGTTTATCTGTTTCATACTCATCCTTTCGCACAATTGCAAACAAAACTGTTTTATTTTCACCATAAAGTATTTTATTTTCAATAATTCTGTTTTGAATAAATCTGTTTGAATACTTAGCCAGTGTACAATTTTTTCAAAATACGTGTACACTAATAATATTATGTTTGTGTTTAATTGTATCTATCAGTTTTGGCAATTTTCAAACTGTTCAAATTAGGCAATACAATCATTATTGTCAATATTGTATCGCTTATGAAATTGCCTAATTTGTACTGATAAGCTGGGCCATACATTTTAGATTTGTTGGTGTCAAATATCAATCATGAGATAACACAAACACTAGTAAACTAATTATTACTGTCGGGTTTTTCTATAATATCTATACTAATATTATAAAAAGGAAAATGTTTGTTTGCATTGAATAAGCTCCGAAACTAATCGACCGATTTTGATGAAATTTGGCACAGATCTATAGTAGTCTACGGTAAAGGACATATGTTGCTTTTTATTGCGGATAAATGTACGGTTTTCGCGAGATTTACGTTTGCGCGCACGAAGTCGCGAAGTATTATAAAATAGATTGCTATCTGTTATACTAGTATATTATACTACATTGAAAGATGTGCCTGAAGTTTGTGAATTTGTTAGTTTGCGAGGTTGTACGGAGTATTCTTTGGATCCACTAAACTGAGTTTAAAAAACTTTTACTAGTAGAAAGCTAGTTGTAAGTGTAACGAATTATAAATAATTCGCGGAAAACCACAAATTATCAAATAGCTACTACGTATTTGAAAATGAAAAATGTTTCATTTGTAACTTACTCTTTTCGAGTTGTCCTACATGACGACCTACCACCGGGTTGGGAACTAGTACCAGGGGAGAAAATCTCACGCGGGGCCACCTTTTAGCAAAAAGACTGGAACATAATTTTTTTTTAAATGCTACAAAGTTATACCTTAACATAAATTACGAATCACAAGAATACATTCGTACATAGTGACCGTATTTAAGCTGGCCATCTTACTGCCAGGGTGTGCAATCATTAACAAATTCATTTATTTATAATATCTATTATCTATATATCTATACAAGTAGATTAAATTGAAGTGTCTATTTTTAAATTTATATTAACAGCTTTTCACTAAATGCATATTAAAGCTTAAAATCAATTATTAAAATGTTTGTCTGTCCGTCTGTCTATTTGTTCCATCTAATCTCTGAAACGGCTGGACCTATTTTCACGGGACTTTCACTAGCAGATAGCTGACGTTATAAGGAGTAACTTAGGCTCCTTTTTCTTAGGGTTTCGTTAAAAAAATAGGGTTCCGTTTCCACACTTCTACGCAAACGAAGTTGCGCGCACCAGCTAGTATTATAATAAGCTTTAGCACACAAACATTATATAACTACTATGAATGAAAATATCTTAAAAGTTTTCCGGAATTTTAAGGTACAAGCGTGTACATTGACCTTTAAAAGATTTGCTTACGTTGCTAAGCCTGATCTTCGGTATAAAACCCAATATATCGCGGGCGAAGCCGCAGGAAAATGCTAGTAAACAATATTATGGCATACTAGATTTTGCCCGCGGCGCCGACCTCGTAAATACAGTATCCCACAGAAACACTGTACTTTTTCGGAATAACAAGCAGCCTATGTCTGCGGAAATCCAGAGCTTAAACTACTACAAATGCCAAATTTCATCAAACTCTGTTGATTAGTTTTTACTTGAAAGAGTAATATGCATCCATACATCCATCCATCCATCCATCCATCCTAATAATCTTTCACATGTCTAGAGTTCAAGAGTTTGAATGTCAAACTGCACCGCTCTACAGAGCGCGGCGCCGCTCTTATTAAGAAACGTGGATCTTCTTATGTACTAGATTAAGTTCTAATTTGAATCACTATTTTAAAAATACAGCGCCGCGTCGCGTATCTTCTCGTTCCGGTATGAACTGAACCCAACCTCACCATGTACGGGCGAGTATAATTCCCAGAATGAAAATTTTCAGAATGCTAATATAGGTAGGTACATTTTTAATATATTTTGTAAAAAATATAGTATCGTTATATTATAAAGCATTATTTTGTAAATGGACATACCTATACTCCCAAATATTTATTCGTTTATTCGTTTCGCGGAAATTCAAAAAGTTTTCAGGTCAAAAAACATTACTTGCAATTTTGTAGCTTAAAAATTATGATTAATTTGAGTAAATTTTGAGTAGTTCATATTCTATTTGCTTTCAACTTTTGACCCCTTACTCGGCAATAAATCCACTAATTACTGACCTTTGAACCGCAGATTTTTACACCAACTTTACGATTCATAAAAAATATTTGTAGCCTCGTTATTTATTCAAACCTAAAATTATTTATCATCTAATTTCCATTTTAAGTGTAAAAAGTTTGGACGAAGTAATAATTTGTTTGACTTCTCGTCGACCTTATAATTTGAGCAAATTCTTATCTTTGGGGTTGTATATTTTTTTTGGAGCGCCTACCCTCAAAATATTAGAGATGAAACGTATAATAATTTTCTATCCCAAACATCTATTAAAATAAAAAAATAAAAAAATAATCCTTCTTTTATAAATGTGAAAGTTTGTGAGGATGGATATGTGGATGGATTGATGTTTGTTACTCTTTCACGCAAGAGCTACTGAACAGATTTTGATGAAACTTGATATGGTAGTAGTTTAGGCTCTGGATTTAAAACATAGGCTACTTTTTATCCCCAAAATGTACGGTGTTCCCGTAGGATATTTCATTTACGCGAGCGGAGCCGCGGGTAAAAGCTAGTATTTTATATAATAAGCAGTAGTTTAGTCTTTAGCGCGCAGGCTACATACTGAGCGGAGAAACGGGTGACGAAATGGGTCACAACATTGTACGATTATATAGATACATATTAAAAACTGGTCCAGAACAGGTTCAGATTTTGTTATAAGTATATTTTATTTTGTTTGATAAAAATTGTTTGAAATAGAATTGTAATTATTTTATTTAGAACACTTCAACCGCCAACAAACTGCTCCACAGTTTGGCGATTTATGTGATGACTGTAAAAGATGTCATTTTTTGTGTTAATAAATAATTTTAAAAAAATTGCGTAAAAGTATAGTCACAAAGGTAGTTAAGATAGAGAGAACATATTAGTATTTTATTTAGCTTTTATGAAAATTGTTTTTAAAAGATGAAATCTCGAGTCGCTAGTGATGAAAAGTATCGAAAATATCATAATGATACAATTCAACAATACATAAGTTACTTTATTACAATACATATTTACAATACGTACTTTATTACAATACATATTTACAATACGTACTTTATTTAAAGGATAGTGTATCTGTACTTTATGTTGTATAAGGTAGTTGTATAATTTTTTTTTCATAAACAAGATAAGTTAATTTAAGCATAATGTAAACAAAGTCACAAAAGATCCGCTCATAAATTAACTGAAGCGATATTTAAATTGCATAAACTATAAAATAACCACAATGTTTGCATTCAACTCAATAGGAATTTATTATAATGTAAACAATTTTAAAGGAATCGACCTCCAAGGTGATTTACGAGTTGGTGCCCCCTGGCATTTCTAAATAAAGGTTAGAAACTTGGAACTATCCATGATGATAGATCATGCTAAATATTCTTTAGGAAAATTCTTTTGATCGAAATCGGACAATAACTTTTGAAGTAATTTGATAGTTACACTAGGACATGTCCCAATATGCTTTTGGCTGGGTGATTATTTGCTAAAAGTAGTATTTTTATCGATATGTCAATATACTCGTGCCAATCCCTATGTGTAGTGTGCTCGATGATCCAATTACAGGATAACATCGCAATCGCAGTGTTTGTACAGAGGCGGTGACGTCTTCTAAGAAATATTGCAACTTCAAGTAGCTATTTTACACGCATTACCTTTACAGTATTGAAATAAAAAGAGGTTGTCAATCTATATAAATATAAAAGGAGGTGGCCCCTGTCCCCACTGGATGACTGGCGTATAGACGCTCGCAGAGCCGTAGCCGCTAATGGTAGAAACGTAAAAATTTGGATAGTCGAGTTAATTTACAATGAAGACGCACACTAAGAAATAATTATGAAAAATATACCCTAAAAGGGGTGAAATAGGGGTTGAATTTTTTTTATGGAAAATCTTTAAATCTGCGCCGATTAAGATGAAAATTTAGATTCATGCTCTTAAATACATTTCATTAGATACGTGTTCAGTGTTTACTGCAATTTACCTTCTCAGAGTACGGGCTCTAAGGGCTGAAAGGGTGAAATGGGGTTCTAAACTCTGTATAGTGAAATATGACAACTGAACGGATGGCGTTGGATTTTGTCACGCAGATAGTTATTACGACGTATAAATCCGTTTAAATGTTTTTTTTTAAATACACACTCCAAAAGCAAAAACTTTCAGTACAGTTATACGAGAATTATGCGTACGGAGGAGTATGATATCTGGCACAGTTAAAGTTTATGTGGAGGAAGGTGTGCAGAAATTTTATATTTTTCAATAATGCTTTGAAATACATAAAATTAATAAAAATAACAATAACACACACTAACTCAGATTATTATCACACGCTACAAAATAGTATCTATTAAATGTACGGACGCTTGATAGATACTATTTTGTTACATGTTGACATATTTTGTCAATAATAATATCAATGGACCCTTTCACACCAAGTCAATCTGGTCCCGTGATAAGTTCTCGAAGAACTTGTGTTACGGGTACCAGACAACGGAAATATGTTTAATACTTTTATACTTTACTTATATTTAAGATTTTTATAATATAATACATGTATATAATACACATCCATACCCAGGAACACAGAAAACTTTTTGTTCCCTGTTGGGATTCGAACCCGCGACCTCTGGCTTGAGCGCCAACGCGCTAACAACTGAGCCACAGAGGTCGTCAATCTGTCACATTATTTAGGGCATACTAGATACACTATACAAAACATATTATACAAAATATAGAAGTTTTGTCTCTGTCGCTCAGTATAAAGTAAGCAGCGACAAAACTTCCGAATAAGAGGAATAGTCACTTATAGACGATTGTGAAGCAGACCTTAAATATTTTTTCTTTTCTTTTTAAATTTTTTTCCGTAATACTCAAGGAACGCAAGTTTCGCTCTGTCCGTCCGTCTCTCTGTCTGTCTGTCTGAATTTTTTGATGAAATTTTTTTCATTATACCCCATCGTGTGGGGTATCATTGAATAGGTATTTTAAAACAAAGGCTAGGTTTCATAGACGACTTTTTTACAAAGCCAACCATTTTGGAGTAATCGAAAGTAGCCTCCAAAGTGGTTTATTAGTTCATCCCCCCCCCCCCCCCTGGCATTTCTAAACGATTTTCTGGCAATTTGATCAATGAGGAGAGGCAATGATTGGCAATCTGGCAAAAACTTTATTTTCACACACAACTGCAAACACTACACAGAAGATGGATATTCACAGCCAACTAAACAAAAACATGCAGGACACATGAATTTTTTCAATCGCGGATGGAACAATATGACAAAGCACTGGAGGAACCAGCAGCTAAAGCATCTACATCTTCAACCTCACCGGATTTATCAAGACTTGCTGCTGATTTCAATGGATTTAAGAAAACAGTTTGGGACTCCTTAAAATTATTAAAAAACCAAGTACAATTGTTGGCGACTGCTATGGACTTCCAAGAGATGCGTTCACGTCACAAAGTCCTACTCATTCACGGGTTTGATGAAGATGATTGTGAGACTCCGGAAGACAAGGTATGTGCATTTATAAAAGATGAACTTAAATGCCCTCACATTCAGTCTGATAGTATCGATATATGTCACAGACTTGGTGCTAAGAAGGACAAACCCAGACCAATGTTAGTCCGCTTCACCACCTTGAAAATCAGGCATACTATATGGTCCAATAAAACTAATTTAAAAGGCTCTGGCTTTTCTATGTCTGAGTTTCTGACCAAATCTCGACAAGAGGTCTTTGTTGCGGCTAGGAAACATTTTGGTATTAGAAACTGCTGGTCTGCAGATGGGATTGCACGCATGATTCTTCTTGACAAGAGCAAGAAGAGAATCGTATCCATGCAGGAATTTCATACTGTCGTTGCCAAATTTCCTTTGTCTACTACTGCAGATACACGGTCTATTAGAACCAGGGAGGCAAAAAATGTGGTCAAAAAGTGATCTCTATTCTGTATAAGACCTCATATTCAAATACCAACTTTTACCATTTTCAAGGTATGCTATTGTTGCGTTGTTTTAACGAACTTATAACGTTGTTTTAACGGCCTGCATATATACCCTTTGTTTTAATGACAATTAAAGTAACAATTTATAAAAAAGTAAACTGATTTTTCGATCACTTTACGTAAACTTTTTAGTTTAAATGTCAAACGCCAACTCACAACTGACATAATGTCAGCTGTCAGTAGATGAGACGTATTTTTTTTTTCTTCCTTTACAATGGAAAGTAACTTAATTTTGAGCTTTTAATTTTTTTTTATTATTCTTCCTCTTTTGAAAAATGCATGCCAACTTTAGCGATAATTTTAAATATTAATTTATTATTCTGTATTTAAACATGATGTCAATCATATTATATTAGGTGACACTGTGTTTTATCCTGGTTGGTTTGTGTTTAATTTGTATTAGACGTCATGGTAAGACTTGTGAATGGTTTAGTTATAAATTAGTCATAAATTTAGTTATACCTAATTGGATATTGTTTGCTGTGTGTAATTAAATGTTTACTTTATTAATATTTGCTTTAGTGTGCAGGATACTAAGGATTTGTGTGTATTAATAAATTTTGAATTACTCTTAATATTATTAGATTTTAGTTAACATCTAGTTTAGTTAGGTAAGATATTATATTAGACATAACTTTAATATTTATCATATTAATATTATATTGAAGATGCATAATATTTCAGTACTATAAAAATTAAATGTAGTAAAGATTTATTTATTTATTTATTTATTTTTTTATAGCTCCCCACACTGATTTCAGTGACGGTGGCCGGTTTAATTGAAACCAGGCCAGCTACGCAGGAGTTATTTTATAGTGCCCAAGTGTGTGCGCAGTACACAAGAGCACTCTCTCTTCCTTTACTCTCGTAACCCAGTGGGACGAATAACCGACACGACTGGTGAGATATCAGGCGCAGGTCCGACTTTTTACATGCCCATCCGACGCATGGATCATCTTTCTTGTCAGACAATCAGGTGATCAGCCTGCATTGTCCTAACCAAACTTGGAAAAAAGATTTTTTGTTATTCCAACGCGGGAATCGAACCCACGACCTCCGAGTCGAGAGCCAAGCTCTAAACCACTAGACCACGGAGGCTGTTATATAAGATTTATATAACATCTGTGAAGATAGCTTTTGCTCTTGTGCCTCATCTGATGACTTTGTCAGTGCCACCAGTGAACCTGCACTATCTGACGACGATTCCATAGCTAGTTTCGTTCCGCTTGATATCAAACTAAAGCGTGACATTTTTGCGTGGAAACATCTGCTTAACATTGCTCATATTAATGCCCAAAATATCCCGGCTCACTATTCGGATCTCCTGGCAATGTTCAATGATGTACCGGTGGATTGTATTATGGTGTCGGAGTCTTGGCTTAAACCTTCTTTACCTTCTACGCTGTATCCGTTATCCGACTTCACTATTGTGCGCAACGATCGTGAAATCGGCAGGGGTGGAGGTGTGTGCATCTTCATCAGGAAGAACGTCCCATATAATATTGTATATCAATCTCCAAATACTTCCCGCGACTGTCTCGAATATTTATTGCTCGAATTATGCGTATCACATATCAAAGTTCTTCTTGAGGTTATGTACAGTCCTTCCTCCACTGTCGACTATTTCGGTGATCTTGAAGTCTTGCTTGATCAATACTACCCTTGTTACTTTTGTTGATCATCTCATCATAATGGGCGACTTGAACACTTGCTTGATTAAGCATAATTCAAGATCCCATAAATTATGTCATCTTTTAATTTTCATATCCTACCTCTCTCTTTGCCACTTATTTCTCTCCCAACAACGACCCGTCCCTTCTTGATTTAATTTTTGTATCTCAGTCATCTAAGGTCATTAGACATGGACAACTGACTTCCCCTTTTTCTTATCACGACCTGATTTACTTATCATACAACATACGTAAACTGAGACGTGTAGGTCAAATCAGGATGTAGCGTAGTTTTGCGCTTGGATCTTGATATACTTCGTTGCGCCTTTGCTAATGTTGACTGGTCTATTGTTTATGAAGCAAGTACAATCGACTCTAAAATTGACATTTTCACTTCTGTCGTGACTAAAATATATGACCTACATGCGCCTGTTAAATCGATACGTACTAAGCGTATCCCAGCTTGGCTTGGCCAGCTTGGCTCAACTCGGAAGTAAGGACTTTGATGACTAAGAGAGACAAAGCCAAAACTAAATGTAAGTGTTTTCCGTCTGCATCCAACATTGCTGGGTATAAAAAAATTCGCAATCTGTGCAATAGAAAATGTCGTGATGCCAAACGACGATATATACACTCTACAATTCAACATCTACCTCCTGCTCACACTTGGAAATTCCTTGGTTCCCTTGGAATAGGAAAAACATCTACTACTCCCTTTAATTTTAAAGATGTTAACATATTAAATAAACATTTTACTAATCCGCCTCTCTTATTAAACCCACAAAACAAATGTAGATGCCTTAAGTTACTATCTGAGCGTAATAATCAAAACAATGCATCTTTCTCTTTTAAAAATATTAATGAGGAAGAAGTTCGTAATCATCTTTTAAATATTTCTTCGAAAGCGTTTGGATGTGACGGACTCAGTAGAGATATGTTTATTCCAGTAGCTGACTTACTCACTCCTATCATCACACACATACTTAACTTCTCTCAGTACTAACACTTTCCCTCTTCCTGGAAGAAAGCTCATGTTATACCCTTGCCCAAGGTTCCCAATCCTAACTCCTTCACACTATCGCCCTATTTCAATTCTGCCCATCCTGTCCAAGATTCTCGAGCAGGCAGTAAACAAGCAACTAACTAACTTTTTAGCCGAGAATCAGCTTTTAAATCCTTCCCAATCCGGTTTTCGCGCAGAGCATAGCACTACTACTGCACTACTGAAGATCTCTGAAGATGTTCGTCAAGCCATGGATAACATACAACTTACAATGATTGTCCTTCTCGATTTCAGCTGTGCATTTAATTCCGTGGATCATGACGTCTTGCTCGTAATACTTCGCTCGGTTTGTATATCGACTTCGGCACTAGAGTGGTTTGACTCCTACCTGAGAAATCGACAGCAGCGAATCTTTTCACTGGAATTCATCTCTAAATGGTCAAATCTCGTTGCTGGTACAATCTTTGACTCGAACCTATCGTGGTCGGCGCATGTCAATAACGTCAGCAGCCGCGTGAATGGTGCTATGCATGCGCTTAAACGACTACAGAATTTCCTCCCTATTCTAACTAAGTTGCTACTGGTGCAGTCTCTCATTCTTCCACTTTTTGACTATGCTGATGTCGTCTTCTTGGACCTGACAGAAGCATTACTAAATAAGCTTGAACGCCTGCAAAATCTAGGTATCCGTTATGTGTTTGGTTTGCGTAAATATGACCACATCTCAGACTTTCGTAAGCGTCTAAACTGGCTTCCCATACGGTTGCGCAGGAACTCGCATATGCTCACGCTTCTCTTTAAAATTCTTCGCTCCCATTCTCCCATCTTTACGAAAGGTTCAGCTTCACACTGCCTAGCGAGAGACCTGTTCGCACTTGCACAGTGAAGAGGCCACTAGAAATCGCACACTGTAATACAATCTTCTATGAGGGCTCGTTTTCGCGTGTTGCGGCGCAACTCTGGAATGGACTGACGGAGCACATTCGGGAGGCCCCTACAGTCAACTTGTTTAAATTACGATTGAAACGGCACTATTCGGCATTCGTTTAGTTCGTTGTTATAATAATAGTCTATTATCTTTACTTATCATAGCTATAATAACATTATGTTTATTTATAGTGATTTATGTAAGTATTGTTTATGTATGTGTATTGTATATTGCATATTTAAGTTTTTTTTTAATATTAGGTATGTATTTTAATTTTAGTTATAGGTTGTTACTATAAGTTAAATGTTTTATGTTCTTTTTAACTGTGTCTTTAGTGTACATAGCCCTATCTCCACAACCAACATCCACATATCATTATGGTTTGCTGGTCTCTCTCAAAGAGATAAGTAGGCCATTGTAATAATGTAACTTTAACTAAACTTGTGTCTTTTTTTTTGTACAGAAAGAATAAAAATAAATAAAATAAATAGATATTAAAGAATATAACAGAGAAAAAACTATTCATTTCATTGTTTATTATGATTCCACTTTTTAGACGTAAACACGTTCTGTTTAAATCTAATTTGCATTTAAATCCTTACTTAACAGTTGTAAGCCTTTGAACAGCCAGTGTGAAATGTAAATCTACCGAAATAGGACCGAAAGCTGCACTGGACACAAACTAGGAGGGAAAATTAAAAATATTTCCAGCGCGCAAGTAACGAGATACTACAAAAAATCATTTACCATTGTCTTTGTTATTCAAAAATAGTTGTTTTTCGAAGTTTTGTACATGTTTTGTGGTTGTATCACAATCGTCTGTAAAATATATTTTGTACTGTATTTTTTCCGTACAAAAAGTTATAAGACCACTTGTCTGACTTCGGCCCACTGAGCCGGTGCAGTTTCACGATAAATATTTTGAATCGGTCAATGGGGCGGCTCAATACCGATTGAGTATTATATATTATATATCGGTCGTTTTAAAGCCCTAGACGAAATTAATTCTTCGTTACAATATAAAAAACATATTAATATTAGTGCCTGGGACATCGAGCTTTCTCGGTATTTTAGTAGAACCATAAAATAATTAAAAATAAATTTAATAAATATAAAAGAAAAATCATAATAAGAATCACAAAAATATTTATCGTACCGGGATTCGAACCAACCACATTCCGAATTTCCAAGCAATGCAAAAATTATACGTAGGTATGCATACCACGCTGCCAATCAAACTGACGTAAGATAGTCGAAATTATTGATATATTGTTGTACGACAAAATAATAAAAATTGTATCGCTTAAAAATGCGCAGTTTTTAAGGGATAATACCAAGATCGAGATTTCTCCTCCAAATCTCCCTGTATACTTGGTAATACTTGTAGCTGTTGTCGAGATACCTATTATATACATACAAGATCGTCTCGTTTAAAGTATAAGATTTGCGATAAATTGTTTTAACTGCAACCATTTAAGAAATTGCAAAGTTACAAAAATCACATGTTAGAAAGATATAAACAAAAAAAACCTAAAATATTGTCAACAAAATCATAGGGAAAGTGTAATATTATTCAAATGCGTAAATATTGGGATCATATCGGCAGAAGTCAGTAACGTAAGTTACTTGTCAATCTTCCGTAAAACGGGATGAGTAACAAGCTGCTGGGGCATTACAGTGAAGTACATAGTATACGATCCGTGATCGCGCCATCTTTATAGTTTACTAGATTGCCCGCGACTTCGTGCGCGCTAAAAGAAATCAAGTGGGAACCGTACATTTTGCCGCAATAAAAAGGAGCGGGTTCTTCTGGGGAAGAACATAGGTCTACTCTATATCTGTGCCAAATTTCATCAAAATCGGTCCAGTAGTTTCGGAACCTATTCGATGCAAACAAACAAATACACATTTCCTCTTTATTGTATTAGTATAGACTAGATTTTGCGCGTGACTTCAACCGCGTGGATCCCCATTGCACCCCCGTGGGGTTTGTATTTAAAAAAAAAACTATAAAATACATACCTTAGTTAGTTGGAAATGTGTTCTTAAAAATATTTATTTGTTTGAGCTCACAATCATGAGGATCCATCATCATCACCGACCCTCACGTCCCCATTGCTCGGGTCCTATGGAGAAATTTTGGCTGTTTTACCAAGCTTGCCTACTTTGGGTAGACTGCACGACTTTTCCCGCGGCTCCACAATCGTAAATACATACACGGGAACACTACACTTTTTCGGGATAAAAAGAAGCCAATGCGTTCCAGAGATTAAACTACTACCATACTAAATTTCATCACAATCCGTTCAGTAAATTTTGCGTGAAAGAGTAACAAACACCCATCCATCCTCACAAACTTTCAAATTAATAGGCAGTACTACAACACAACTCGGGGTGGAATACATCCTTTCAAGTTAACAATATATCGTAGTAATAGATTGATATGTCTCTGGCGCTTATAACTAACGCTCGAAGTGTAGACGTGGGTTTACGCCTCAGTGTAGCTGCGTCTTAATATATCCTATGCACACGACAGCGAGTCACATAATATGACGCGTAGTTGACAATGCACTCTGACCGTCGACCGCAACCGCAAATACCCATCTCTATTGTCAAGACGTGCTTATATTGTGCTTATATCAGAGTGCTCTGTGAACGGGGTTTCCGTGATTTTTTATGAGGAAAATTTAACAATTACTTCTAAAACTTTTATATTCAACTTTAAGGGGCTTGGCGTTTTTGGTGTGCGTGGTAGGTATCACATTCACAATGTTCAAATAATAAGATATTTTTCGTTTCGATTTATCACACCTGCCAATTATCCGCCGACCAAAATTTCTTTAGCGTTGAGAGCGAAATTTCGCGGTCGTTTCACGTCACGTGACATTTCACGACACTAATTTTTGATATAACTCTACGATTTTGGATATAACGCCATCTGTTGGAAGCTACTTGCACTTCTTACATCACAACTTAACTTTCTAATATAATTTACAAATTATATTTTTTCTACTCATTTTTAAAGAGCTTTGGGCGCGATTAGAGTATTTTTAGATTTTAAATGATGAATTCAGTCTCAATTCTGCCACGTGTTTTCTATACACTGTACATATTGTTGTTTTATGATATAGGTAGGTAGTCGAAAATCGTCCACAATTCACATAATTTTTATGTTTAAACTTTTTAGAGTTATTTTACCTTTAAGGTACGGAATAAAAATGTAAATGTTTTCTTTTAAATGTGAAAGACAATTTGATAAACGTCAACGACAATATCATTGTATCAACCACTGGTAATATGACGTGGTAATACGAGTTATTCATCTGAGGTAGTATGTATATTGCGTTACGTTGTTTCTATTAATTTAATGTATTTTTCAAGCACTATTATGAAAAATATGATTATAGTTCACTTGTCCATGTGAACGTTAACTGTGTCAAATTTCATACTCCTCCGTTTGCATAATTTTTGTAAAAATTTTTTGCTTCTCGTATTAATAATATAATAAAGATCCTCTGATGTAATACATTGCTCATTAATATAATATAATGAAACTGAAACATAACACACTTGTGCATTGTCCATTTTAGAAAATATGTATTAAGCTGAGGGAAAAGCCTCCTTGAATAGGGTATCAAAAAATTTTTAGTTGACAAGAAAAACGCCTAACCCGCTACGAGTACACACCGAAAGTGTTATCGCAACGATTTAACGGTGCGGTGTAAGCCGAAGTGTGCAGTTTTATTGATCGTGTGTATGGCAAATCGTAGTGAATTATCGTAACGATATTTTGCCATACACACGATCTATAGAACTGCACAGTTCGGCTTACACCGTTATATCTTTACAATAAAACGTTGGGTGAGTAGCGAGCATTACCTGTAACGACTTTATGACGCTCCATATCTTATTACTTTATGGACAGCTTTTAAAACCTTTTATAGTTTATTGCCAAAATATGAGAAGATAATGCCTAAAAGCGTTAAGAGTTTCGAAGGTAATATTTTCATAATGTTTTTCCGTAACAAGTTTTGGTAAGATTGTAGTAAGATAATGGTGTTTATCATTTTTAGGGTTTCGTAATATATAAGGAACCCTTATAGTTTCGCTCTGTCCGTCCGTCTGCCTGTCTGTCTGTCTGTCTGTCCGCGCTTCTAGCTTCTGTAATTATGAATATAAATGAATGAAATTTGGTATAGTTATAGATTGTATGTAGATCGCAATTTTGAAGTCATAAAATAATAATTATTTTATAGTTTAGGGGTGGCTCTCCATATAATATGTGAAGTGGGGATGAAAAATACTTTTTCATTCTACACCACTATGTGGGGTATCGTTAAATAGGTCTTTTAAAATAAAAGTAAGGTTTCATACATGACTTTTTTACAAAGTCAACCGTTTTTGAGTAATCGGCCTCGAAACTGGTTTATAAGTTCGTCGCCCCCCGTGGCATTTCTAAACTATAAGAGATAGAAACTTGTTAGTTCCCATGCTGATAGATCGTGCTAAAAACTCTCTAGAAAAATTATTTTGAACGAAATCAGACAATTACTTTTAAAGTAATTGAAAGAAAACTTATTGCACGTTGATAGTTATGGAACCCTCCTTAGACATGTCGTGACATGCTCTTGGTTAGGTTACTTTCTCCCGATAAAAAGCTTCAAATTCTATCCTTAGGTTTTAAAATGAGCCTGGATCACATAAAATGTTCATGAATGGACAAGCAAAATATACCTTCTAAAATATTCGCGAAACCTTTTTCCATCGCCAGTTATTTGCCTACGAAATGTGTTTGCTGTGATATTTAAAGAGTCTATTAATGTCTACTGTTAGACAAATGTCGCCCCTCTTAAACAAAGTGCTCCGAGTACACTCTACAATTTAGCTGGAAAAAGATTTCTGTTTGTTTTGCTTGAATTCCGTTCGCCGTGGAATAAGGTTTTAAAATGTTATGCTTATTATTCACCAATTAAAAGTATCCCATTTTAAAATAGATAAATGTTTGTTTCGAAGCGGACCACGAATTTTGTTGCCAACTTTTAGGGTTTCCCCCCTAAAATTAAGGGTAAAAATCTTTACATTATCAATAATCCCTCTAGAGGGGCAGATTTTTTAAGGAGTATTTTAAGAGGTTTTTATTTTCTTGTTTTTAATTAAATTAAGAACTGTTATATTGACAAGTGATTTGAAAGTCAACCTGTAAAAATAGTTTACTTTGGGTAATCAGTTCGTGAAGCCCGATTCACAATTTACTTAATTCGTTACAACCAGTAGGTTTTATCGAATTAAATGAATATACTAAATTATAAGTTAAATGTTCATAATTCTAAGATACTTCTTATCTAAGACATTGGAGACATCGAGTTCGAATCTGTAACTTTTCAGAGGGCAATTCACGTGAAATAATTACGTAATTCATTCTATTCAATTCGCAGGTTCCAGTGTCAGAGAATGCTATCGCTCTCGATACCTTGCATGTGTGAGTTCGACAGCTGTGTGTGTGATAGTGCAATTTGTAGGACCCAGACTACAAATTGAACTGAGATAATTACGTGAATTGGGCTTCTGATTGCGGACATTTGATCTTTTTCCCTTTCTAGTGATTTAGTTCTCTTCCCTTACTAGTGTAATGCTCGATTCTATATCATAACATGACACACTTGTAAGATTACAGTTTGAAAATATAGGACAAATTATTTTAATTTTATTCAATACCATAAATAGCCGCTTAATAAAACGCATTGTTATAACAAATATGAGATACTATTCAGCAGAATCCTCGGAATGCAAGCTTCACCTCAAACAACTGCGATTCAATAAAGAGAATTCCTGTAACATAATACAAAAATACCGCACGATTTTTACTACGCCGTGTGCTTATTTCGATAGCCCGGATACTTTAGCCTTTATTGCATTAAGCTGTTTTGTCTGGCTCCGTAGAACTCAATTTTGAAATAGTTTTATAGAAATATAATATCGTAGGATAGTTTGTTTTGGAAGGGCCTTCGCCATTCGGTATAAATATAACAACACTAAGGCCCTCTTTCACAATCCTCCTCCTATTATAAATGTGAAAGCTTGTGTGGATAGATGGTTGGATGGATATGTTATTGATTGTACTGTAGGTTCTTGGTGGAAATTCATGTTTCACAGTAATAACAGACAGGACTTCTTGCACTATTTCCACTTTAATAAGTATTTTACATTAATTTTAATATATTACACGACCGGTTTCGACAAAGTCATCATCAGAATCTACCTACACCTGATGATGACTTTGTCGAAACCGGTCGTGTAATATATTAAAATTAATGTAAAATACTTATTAAAGTGGAAATAGTGCAAGAAGTCCTGTCTGTTATTACTGTGGTTGGATGGATGTTTGTTACTCTTTTACGCAAAACTACTGAACGGATTTCGATGAAATTTGGTATGGTAGTAGTTTAGGATCTGGATTAAAACGTAGGCTACTTTTTATCCCGAAAAAGTACAGCGTTCCCGTGGAATACTATATTTACGCGGCAGCTAGTCAAGCTACAAAAAGCTAGTCTTCTAATAATTGTTGGATAGCTTATTCAGAATTAAGTTTCTGCGTACTTTTTTTATCGAGCGACAGAGCAAAAACATGAAAATAAAGCCAACAGTCACAATGAATAATGTTCACAAATTTTTAACGTGAGCTCTTTGTATTCTCTGAGGAATATAAAATAGACTTGTAAAATAATTATTTTGATACATTTTTTTTTCTAGCCCTTTGTTTTCAGGAGACAATGACGTCATACTATAACCTCTAGGCTACTTTGTACCACAGCCATGCGTTATAATGTTTAACAATTGATGACATTTGTGTAAAGTTATAAATAGCGTATAGATTTAGTTTTTGGCATCATAAAATAATAATCATTTTATATTTTAGGGGTGGTTCCATGGGATATACCCATCGTATCGTCAAATAGGGCATTTTAAAACAAGGCAAGGTTTCATACATGATTTCTTAAACCACTTGTTTAAGAAATCATGTACCCACCCAGTTTTTTATTTTAAATAATTAATAAATATCAACCTCACCCCTGGACTAAACGAGAGCCCCCAAGATAGCCGCAATAGATCAAACTATCTTAACATGTTATCAGCTTATGGAATACTTCCTGGGCATTGTCTCCCCACAAGACAGACAAACTGTCTGGACCATATTATGCTTAAGATGGCTCCTTGTCATCTATCAGCTAAAATCGCGATACTTAAAACTTCTACTGCGGATCATGATACTTTATTCCTTAGTTTATCAAACAAAAACGATAATATAAAATGCTCGAAAGTGATTAAAACTGTCGATTATGAATTAGTTGCTAATATTATACAAACCAAAATTATCGAATATCTCTTAACACTAAGTGACCCAAACATCATTACCGAAAGGTTAATCTTAATTCTCTCCGAATGCATCGAAGAAAGTACTATCATAAAGAAAAAACCTAAGACACAACGTAATATTAAACTATGGATAAGCTCAGGCATACTTCGCTGTATAAAAACACGAAATAAAATGCAAAATAAATTAAAACAAGAACCACACAACGATATCTGGTAAAGGTTATTTAAAAATAACCTATACCAGATACCGTAATATTTGTAACAAACTAATAAGGAAACTAAAAAATAAATATGAAAAAAATAAAATAAATGAGAATTTAAAAAATCCTAAGCAACTACGGAATATTATAAAAGACGTTACTAACTTCAACTCTAATAAAACCCCAAATATAGATCTATTAAATCTCAAAACTTCTCCGCAAGAATCAGTGGATTATGCTGTAAATATTTTGCAAACATAGGAAGAAATTTAGCAGAAAATATAAATAAAAACTACAATTTCAATCCCCGTCCGTGCTCTCATCGTTATGCTAGAAACTGATCCTGAACAAATCAGTCAAATCATCTCAAGCTTAAAGTCCGAAAGCGCACCTGGTTGGGACAACATAACGACAAAAGCCCTAAAAGTGTGTTCCTCTTTACTTTCCTCCATTATCAGTCACCTCACAAATTTATGTTTTAAAGAAGGCATATTCCCTAGTCCTCTAAAAAAGGCTCTTATTACTCCGGTGTATAAGAACGGGACAAAAGATGATGTTAGTAACCATAGGCCTATTTCGGTTCTGCTCGGTATTTCTAAAATTATTGAAAAAAGAATAAATAAACGCATAATACAGTATCTCGACAATTTCAAAATTATTTCTGATTCACAGTTTGGATTTAGGCGTATCAAATCTACTGAAGACGCAATATTGGCTTTAACTTTCTTCCTTACTTACTGAAAAGTTAGATAACAATAATAAATGCCTGACAGTATTCCTTGACTTAAAAAAGGTATTTGATACTATCTCTGTGCCCATCCTTGTTAAAAAACTAGAGGCGATTGGTATAAGGGGTACTAGTCTAAAACTTCTTTTGAGTTCGTGGTTATTGTTACGTACTATGATACTTATCCTCGAGTTCAGGCACTGCCTTCTGTTCATCTGTAAACGTATACACGGGGAAGAAAAGATATGAGTCTCTATACTGACTATATTTTCTGACTGAATTACGCTAAGTATTCGCGTGTTCCCTACTGCCCTGTAACCACGCAACTGGCGAGCCGCGGTCCGACACCACGTCGCCTTACAAAGATTACCAAGTCAGCATTCTATGAAATAAGTAAGTACCTATGTAACTATGTCCCAACAATATTCCCCCCTTTTTTTTTTTTTTACAAACAAATAAATCTGTCCTTAGAAACAAATAAAAAACATGGTTACTCTATCATTACACTGAATAAAAATATTACCGATTACTTGCTACGAGTAATACAATACATTGCTATCGCTACAAGAATGCGCTGACGTCGTATATTGGGCAAGCAAAGAACACCATCATACAATGTAGACTTAAACTAATACACACAAACTTACAATAACTTCTAAATTGACAAACTCGTAATATTAATATTACAAAACCACTAACATGTGCAAGTTGTTGTACCCTAGGCCTACGACATAGTCTTGGCGTCGATAGATAGTAGATATCTACTACCTACCACTAGCGTGAACACGTGGAGCATTTTTTAGTTATCACACAATTAGAGTTCAATATATAACAGGCGTTCCTGTCACTGGGTTCTGCGGATTTACTTGCTCTTTGACACTAGAGCGTCCTTGCTCAACTTTATTTATGATACCCTTGATAACTTTGCCTTTTACATGTTTACTGCACTTTTTAATACACAAAAATAAACACACACTGAAGAGTACTGTCGTAATTACAAAAATAAGTATGCCATATGCTTCGATTTTTCTTTCAAGCGCGGCCCTAGCAGAGTTTTCAGAACCGGACTGCGCAATGACAACTTGCTCGTTTTTTGCCTGGTAATTACCCATATTGCCAAAAATAGCCATAGACTACGTGCACAACTCAATTTGAAAATGGTATAGAACTCTAATAATATATTATTTTATATAGTACTAAATTGTTATAACAACCTACTATAGAAAACGCACTGGTGTCTTTACGTGCCTACCGCTGCGTGTGGTACGAGTTACAAACTTACCGCAACTATGTGAGTCTGACTGTTCGTCCAAGTTCTCCGCATTGTTACTCTCTTCGTCCATACTGTGGGGAATGTCCACATTAATTCTATCGGGCTCTACCAAAATGTATCCCGGCTTAAGCCGATCTACCGAAATATCTACATGTCTGTTATTTAATTGAACTTTAAAAACTTTATCTGACCTACTTATAACGCGGTAGGGGCCATCATAAGTGGGCGTTAAAGGCTTCTTTACGGCATCATTCCTAATAAACACATGGGAACATGTTTGCAAATCCTTATACGTGAACAACTTACGTGTATCGCTATCCGCTCGTGCCTTGGGTCGCAAGCTATGAATCGTTTCTCGTAACTTCTCTACGTACGTGTAATAATTAAAATTAGCTATTCCACTTACCTCGTTGTAAAAATCGCCGGGTAAGCGCAAAGGTTGTCCTAGCACCAACTCTGCTGCGCTAAGACCGGTGTCACACCGACTCACAGCACGGAGCCCGAATAAAACGGTGGGCAATTCGTCATCCCACGACGTTCTACTCGTTAATCTACACGTAAGAGCTACTTTAAAAGAACGATGCCACCGCTCTATCTTCCCGTTACTTTGGGGGTGATAGGGGGTGGTCCTTATTCTCTGTACACCTAACATTTTTAGTAAGCTGCTAAATAATTCGCTCTCGAATTGTCTGCCTTGGTCACTCGTTAACCTGGTTGGACATCCGAATCTACAAATCCAATTTTCATAAATCGCTCTGGCGACCGTTTCGGCTGTTATGTCGCTAGTGGCTACTGCCTCTGGCCAAGATGTGAACCTATCTATAATTGTAACGCAATATCTATTACCTCTTTGTGTTGTTTGTAACGGGCCTACTATATCGACGTGTATATGTTCAAATCTTTCGCTCGGTGTAAACGATCCTAAACCCGAAATAACATGACGATTCACTTTACTCTTTTGACACGGTATACAGTTTTTAGTCCAATCCCTAACGTCTTTATTCATTCCTGGCCAAAAAAAACGAGAGGAAAACATTTTTAGTGTTGTTCTGATGTCTGGATGACTAATGTTATGTACTGAAAGAAAAATATTACGCCTGCATTTTTTTGGTATTATATGGCCTAACATATGAAATATGTGAAATATCCCAATATATACTTTTACTCAAATTAGGTAACATAACTTGTTTTAACTGAATTTGTGACGCATTACAAGTTCCTAAAAATCTGTAATCTGATCATCATCATTCTGTTGCAACGCTATTTCTTCGTAATCGACTACAGTCGGACACACAATAGTCTCAACACGCGATAAGGCGTCCGCTACTGGATTTTCGCTACCACCTACGTGTTGAATACTATTTGTATACTCGCTTATGTACATTAACTGGCGAATACATCTAGGTGTCTCTTTCTCCGAATTGATCTTTTTAAGCGCGTGAGTCAAAGGCTTGTGGTCTGTAAATACCGTTAAAGCACGCCCTTCAATCATGTTTCTAAAATGCATGATAGACATGTATATGGCAAGCAATTCTCTATCGTATGTACTGTAATTTTGTTGCGTCTGCGACAGTTTTTTTGAAAAATAGCCTAAGGGTTGCCATGCACTATCGACATACTGCTGTAAAACGGCGCCAACACACGTATTTGATGCGTCTGTCATAATAGATAATGGGACATCCGGGGCCGGGTGAGCGAGTGTCGCGGCGCTTTTAAGGCTCTCCTTACACTGCTCGAATGCCAACTCCGATTCTCGATCCCAAACTATCCTAGTTTTGTCTTTCCTTTTAGCGTTGTGCAAAAACTTATTTAAATGCGCATGACTTTCGGCGGCCTTAGGTAGATGCGACCTATAAAAATTAATCATGCCTAAAAACCTTCTCATACTTTCCACAGTTTCCAGCTTTGGGTAGTCTGTAATAGCCTTAACCTTATCGGCCAGCGGGCGTATTCCTTCCTGTGTAACTTTATAACCTAAAAATTCGATTTCTTTTTTACCAAATAGACATTTAGATAAGTTAATTGTAATTCCTAATTTACTAAATCGTTCAAGTACTTGTCTTACGTGCTCTTTATGCGTGACGACATCCTCTGACGCAATTATGACGTCATCGATGTAACAAAATAAGGAACTTTGTTGTTTATCTCCCGTTTTAGAGTCTATTTTTGAAATATTTTCTAAACCTCGTAATACTGTGTTATCCATGAACCTCTGGAAAGTTTGGGCTGCATTCCTTAGTCCGAAGGTCATGCGAGTGAATTCATAAAGACCGAAGGGAGTAATAATCGCTGCCTTCTCTATGTCCTCGGGAGCTATTTTATTAATATGATATGCACGGTTTATATCTAATCTAGTAAATATTTTTTTACCTGTCAAACTATAAGTAAAATCATGCAATCTAGGAACGGGGTATCTGTCCGGCGTAGTCACCGCATTTAATCTACGATAATCGCCACACGGTCGAATCTGGCCATCCTTTTTAGGGACGACGTGCAAAGGACTAGCCCATTGGCTGCAAGAAGGCTGACAAATACCCATTTCCTGCATTAAACGAAATTCGTCTCTTACCTTTGTATACTTCTCCGGAGGAAGCGGGCGGGCGCGCGCATGCACCGGCGGGCCTGACGTCTCTATGAAATGGTAAACTGCATGGTCCGGCACGTCCTTGAAAGACGCGGGTCTGGTAATCTCTGAAAACTGCTCTAATAGGTCGCGGTACGGGCTATCAGACTGAATTGTTGTTACCGAAGGCTCACTATGACTTATGATGCTCCCTATCGCGTATAATGTTGTAACCTGATCAATTAATTTTCTATTGTATAAATCTACCACTAACCTATGTGTTTTTAGGAAATCAGCACCAATAATCGTCTTACTGATATCACATATTACAAAAGGCCATTTATAACTACGTCTCAATCCTAAATTAAGTTCTAATGTTACCACACCATATGTATTTATTACAGTGCCATTTGCCGCGTACAAAGTATATGCACTCCTTTCATATTTCTTACAATTATTAAACTTAGAAACAGGAACGATGGATATGTCGGCACCTGTGTCAATAAAAAAAATCATACCGTTTTTAGAGTCTGTTACACACAAACGATGGTTTTCATAAAAACCGGCGCACTCTTCCATCGCTGCAGACTGCGCCACCTCTAGTTTCCCGACGCCGTTCTCCAGTTACACGGGGACTCACAATTCTTGGCGGCTGCCCGATATCTAAAATGGTACTTGCATAACCAATCTGCACTCTGTGGTGTGCGCCTGGGACCTCTGGAACGTGAGCGAGACTTGTTCCTGTAGCCTTGAAAACGGAAACCTCGCCGAAGTTCTCTTCCTCTTATCTCGTTCACCTCTCCACGTAATTTTTTTATTTCCAGGGACATGTTCCGCATCTCCACCAGCAGCTCAGCGTTTACCGTCTTATCGTTGGCTGAAATCGACGGCTTATTTATCGCCACTATATCTCCGCTCCGTAGGTTATCCATGATCTTATCAGCCATGCCGGCGAGCTCGTCTAGCTTGGCTTCGGCGCTGCAGCTTGCGAGGATTGCTCGCACCCATCCTGGCAGTCGCGCCATCCACAGGTTCTTCAAAGTGTCACCAGCGGTAGCTGTATTTCTGGCCAGCTCCTTCATTTTAGCGAGTAGCTGCGATGGACGCTGCTGACCAAGATCCATCTCTTTTACCAGCTTGTGAAATTGAGTTTCAGCGCTTTCTTGGTATATTTTTAACAACCTATTTTTCAGGACTGTATAACGTTGCTGTGCCAGCGGATCATCGATCAGGTCTGCCACCTGGCTAAGTTCCTCCTTATCTAACTTTGCCAAAACTAAATCATACTTCACATTTTCACTTTGGTGTTGCGGTCCCACAACGGCTTCGAACTGGGCGAACCACATGCGTGGCATATCAGTCCAGAACGAAGGTATTCTCGCTGAAAGGCTGATGGCAGCAGCCAGATCGTGGTTGATGTGCTGAGTCATAGGTTGCTGTAGAGCCGTCGGTTGCTGCACTCCAGGGTTAGCCATCTTTCACTTGCACTGTATTATTCGGTACACGTGCACTAAATACGCAGAGTCCGTATGACGCAATATGTAACGTGGCACGCGGCGCGGCGGTACGGTGAGTTGGGAGGGCAGTAGAAAACTTATCACGTCGGGGTCACCAATTTTGAGTTCGTGGTTATTGTTACGTACTATGATACTTATCCTCGAGTTCAGGCACTGCCTTCTGTTCATCTGTAAACGTATACACGGGGAAGAAAAGATATGAGTCCCTATACTGACTATATTTTCTGACTGAATTACGCTAAGTTTCGCGTGTTCCCTACTGCCCTGTAACCACGCAACTGGCGAGCCGCGTTCCGACACCACGTCGCCTTACAAAGATTACCAAGTTAGCATTCTATGAAATAAGTAAGTACCTATGTCCCAACACTTCTATCAAATTACCTTCAAGACCGTAAACAAATGGTAAAAATAAATAACTATGTAAGTAATGAGGCTAGTGTCACTTGTGGTGTCCCACAGTGTTTTAGGACCTACCCTGTTCCTAATATATATAAATTCTTTAACTAACATGACTCTTGAGAACGGACACATTATATCATATGCGGATGACACAGCACTAGTCTTTACCGGTGCTACTTGGGAATCGACTTTCAAGCTGCTACTGAGGGATTATCGAGAGTGGCCAATTGGCTACGTCTTAATCTTCTCACATTAAACATACACAAAACAAACTATATATGTTACAGTATCACTGAAAAAACTCAGCCTAATTCTAGCCTCTCTCTAGCCATACATGAATGTGGACAAACTAACGCACAATGCATCTGTTCCTGCAGTACAGTTACGAGAGTTAAATTTACCAAATATCTTGGAGTTATGCTAGACCAGGCTTTACGGTGGAACTCTCATATCGAATACACCTGTAATTGTATTAGGAAACTCAATTGGATGTTTAAAAAACTACGTTATATTGCAAACAATAAACTATTAAATATGATATATCTTTCTTTAGGACAATCAATAATTGGATATTGCATTGCGGTATGGGGCGGGGCCAGTAAAGATAAATTTATAAGCATTGAAAGGAGCCAACGTTGCTTGCTCAAAATAATGTACCAAAAGCCATATCGTTTTCCTACCGAAGATTTATATTCTCTGTGTAAACTCTTATCGGTAAGGAAACTTTACATACTATCCATAGTTTTAAGATGCCACAAATACTTACCTCACGAACCTGACGATAAATCTCGACGCAAAAAAGGGAAAGTTATAGCTTTAGCTAAAACAAATACAACCTTTGCTCAGAGACAGTACAATTCAATCTCGGTCCATATATACAATAAAATTAACAAAATTCTAGACATATATCCGGTGACTCATCAAAAATGTAAAAAAACTGTTCAAATTTGGCTACTTACTAAAACTTATAATGAAATTGAAGCTATCCTTAAATACCTGGTAGTCTAGTCTCTTTCACACACACACACACGCACACACACGCACATAATATTAACACATAGTATATAGTCTGTTAAACATACATTTTGTTAAATGATGTAACTTGTGTTCTAATGTTAAAATGTGTAATGTTCTTTTTTATTTGTATTTGGATTAAGAAACAATTACCTACTTTAGTTATGGAAGGGCGAGTCCACCTGACACAAGTGTCTTATGACACTTACTAGGTGGATCTCATTCTCTGGTAAATTTTAGTAGCACAAATTGTAAATGAGAAATAAATAAATTATTAAAATTGTTATTATTAAATAAGGTATTTTGGAAATTAGGAAGTTTACTTATTTCGAATGTTAGCTTTTTATATTCTGCGTTGAAATTAAAAAATACATTTTGATACATCCGTTTCTTACGTTTCCAAAACATTTAATTTTAAAACACTGCACGATTATAATACTGTTTCTAGCAGACGGTGGCACGTAGTACAACGCGAGCTCCGGGCTGGCCGGCCGGGGTATATCGTGACGTCACCCGACTGTTAGCGGGATTCGAAATTTTTGAGAGCTCTGTAGTAAAATAGTAACTACCAACTAAATATTTTGAAAAAAACTAAAACTAGTGTATCTGTGTACATAATAGCTCTACTGTTACAAAGTTTCGTGTGATTTTACACACCTGGTATCATTCCCCACTACAGATGGAGATAATGGTAATTTTGTCAATAATCATTACCCACACGTCATTGGTTATGTATATTACTAGTTCCACTAACTCTAATAAGCTTCATGTAAATACCTAACTGAATAATAGCATTTATTTATTTATTATAATATATTTTTTGTGAACACGCGCACACAAACATATATCGCATGCACACAAACATATATCGCATGCACACAATCGTTTTCTTCATCGCTTCAATCACGCACTTGAATGTTGTTAATGTAGTGTAGTACCTTACTGTACTAGCAATATGAATAAGAGATGTAGATCTCTATATTACAGGCCTGGCTTAGTTTAGACTCCAGAAGCTCAATTCTCGTATTTAAAGTAGAGTTTCATTTTACTTTGATTGTATTGTAAGAGAAGCCACCGGTCAAAATTTATACCTATCATAAACTGATTTTGTGACGTTTGGACCAATCAGGAGCCGTTTGACAGTTTTAGCGTGTCGGGACTTGATTGTAAAATGTAATTGTATTATTGCGGGTTTTTGTTTAGGATAATTGACCTTCAGATCTCTCACAAGTTAAAATTTGTATTTAAACTGATTGTTTTAATATAATTTAACATTTAATTATTATTTCAACTTTTCCCTGGTCCGGTTTATCTAGAAATGACAATCTTTAATTATCTGGACCCGTCTTAAATACAGTGACAATAACCACAATCATAATAAACTGCTTCCTTAGTGAACATAAAATAATATTCTAGTTTTAATTAAATCGTAGCATATCTAGGTCATGTCTGCGTTTGACCTTCCGGCAGTGTGGGTTACATAAAATATAATAAAGTTTTATTTTACTCTTTTAATTTTATGTTAAAGGAAAATTCACATTTTGTAATATATACAGAGAATGTTGAGTGTATAAAATATGTACCTTTATCGCTACGTTTTAATGATTATAAAATCGTAGTAACATCATCATGAAGTGGTGGTCAATCGTGAATAAATCTTAACAATTAGTTAGTTATTTTTAAATCGCATAAGAAAGTTGTTTACAGATTATGTTTCTATAGCATATTATTATACAAAAAAAAGAAAAACAAATAAAACAACGTATTTGTAAACAAAAAGCTTCTTTTAACATAAAGTAAATATATGACCCTGCAAAACTTACTTAAAAAAACAATATGCAATAACTTATACAAGTATATTTTATCTATTATTAACATATTGAAAATAAAAAGACAATGAGAGGTGTCAAGGGACCAGGGTAATAAAATTTTATTTTTAAAGTTATAATAATATATTTTTTATTATTAACAAATATAATGTAATAAAAATTAATTAGTAGGCTCAATTTTAGTAATAATTGAGAGAGAGAGAGAGAGAGAGAGAGAGAGAGACAGACAGAGAAACACGCGCACGCCGCACGGCTTGCAACTATAGCAAAAAGTGTCGTCATGTCTTAATTTGTTCCGTCTAGTCGTTACAGTCTTCATTTTTTCTGTCTAGTCCCCTTTCGCAACGCGCGATAAGGAACTTCGTTCAAAAAAAAACCTTTTATTCGAATCTTCTGAATACTGATACCAGTCATATTCGAATAATAAAATTGATAAATATTCGAATAATATGCCATGCATGCGGTATGGGCCACGATGCTTAAAATATAACCTCTTTGTCCATTGACTTTTTACTTTTGACAGTTGACAAGTCTTGACATGAATTGTAACTACCTATTTGGAGTTTTGCCGGGGAATTCAATGGGTGACGTGACGACGAAATTTGTATTATTAAATTTGTGTTATTTCGGTTCTTAATGTGTAATATTGATAGAATATCAACCATTAAATATTTGTTAACATGCACAAGTGTAAGCAAGTGGAACAACTTCTGAAATCGTGCTATTTTGTGTTCCTTCCAAAACTCCCTAGGGACTTTCAGTAAAGCTTTTACGACTTTACTGAATCGACTGACATGACTCATGGACTGCACTGAGTATTTATTTGGACTTTGACTAGACTTTAGACTTGATGATTTAGGAATACGGTGTTGAACATTGGAACATAAATTCTATTTCCCGCTTTTAAACTTGACACTGGCAAGTGGTTATAAGCCGACGCCATATAATAAAAAAAAATTATAACTTTTGGATTGACATTTTTTATTTATTTTTTATTTAAAATAATGTTAGATGTATTTTTCATATTTAATGATTTTTTGTTTAATAATTCTATATAAATTATTATTGTATTGAATTCAATTGTATTTTTAAAATTAAGAAAATGTCTAATTCATTGATTAATTGTAATATTTAAAATAATTAAAATAATTGTAATATTTCCACGCCCTAGAGGCAGAAATTGTGACCCATATTTTATGATAACATCCATGTATTACCGATTTCTTGGAAAAAATAAATCATTCTATTTTAATACGAATATTCGAATAATATACCCACGACTTCGTACGCGCAAAGCAATATCTCGCAGGAACCGTACGTTTTGATGAGATAAAAAGTAGCATGTGTGTTGATCCATAGCCGAAACTACTACGTTGCACCATGTACGTACCTGTTGCATCAAAATCAGTTAATTGGTTATTGCCTGAAAGAGTAACAAACATCTATACATTAACTTATACAAACTTTCTTATTTATAGTATTAGTATGTGAACTTAAAATATCATGTTGACCACATTATCCTATAAAATAATTAAAGTTGATTCATAACCGCGCGGCCGATTGTGCGCGGCCGTTTCGTGACCTTCAAGTGTTCATAGTCCATACCAAGTAAGAGTTGTCAGGAAATGTTAATCATGTTATTTTTCTGTGATTTTACGTAATATGTCACTGTCATGTCATTACTTACGTAATATTGTAGCATAATATTGGGTAAAATATATAATTCGGATAAACATACAACCTGATAAGCATCAGTAGTAGGTAAACTGTAGTAGCATGAACTATGGCTAAGCCCCCAACGTCTTCCACTCGGGTTCATTACATTAAAAGGCACGAATTTAAAAGATAACTAGTAACGCTTAGGGTCATTTAACACCAAAACGAAACGATACGCGATATGGCACTAAATTTTTATGATAGATAATCAAAATTGACTTTGTTCATTACACAAGAAGATACTAGTTTTATTTTAAAAGTTCGAATGTCAAGTTGCACCGCGCTGCACAGCACATGTGCAGTGTATGACTGATTTCATATGAAACGTGTATCTTATTGTGTAATAAACAAAGTTCAATTTTGAATAGCTATCTTAAAAAATTAGCGCCATGTCGAGTATAGTTTCGTTTCGGTGTGTATTGACCCTAAGCATTACTCTTTATCTTTTAAATTCTTGTCTTATAATGAATGAACCAGAGAGGAAGTTTTCAATTGCTATCTTAAAAATGCTGCCCTGCGTAGCATCGCGTATCGCAGTGTGATCTGACCCTTAAACCAAAATCTAACAATATTAATATAATATTGTAAGATATAAGTTAACATTACAATATTTGGTATTCACGACACATTACGATAATTAATATTGTACAGTGTCCTTTGCACCAATAAAAATATTTTTAAGCTTAGGTATATATATACCTTCCAATTTTACTAATCATCGTTTCTTGCTCGACCGCATAGATATCGTGGCTACACAAAAAAACAGTGTGAAATAATGCTTGCGTAAACATGGTACTAACCAAGTTTGCAGGCGGATCGCCAGATCATAAGCGATTTAGAAGTGCATTTCTTAGATATTAAGCCTACCCCTGCTGAGTAAAAGACACTACATTTTACGCCGCGTTTCTATAAAGCCGTAGTGTCTCTCCGATTGAGCTGGCCCATTATATTTAATATAAAATAAAACCACACCACACCCATCAATTAAATGCTTTGATTGAAGATGTTTTCCGTCATCGCGCCGCATCTGGTGCTTACTGACAAATGACGTAATTTATCACCGACCTATTACGCAGTAGAAATTACTCGTAATAACTGATGTAAATTCATTTGATACGCTTACCATTTTAAGGCGATTTTCATGCTTAAATACTAAGGCGTTACCCATTACCTATTATTTATACCTTCTGAATATATTGTGTTAATTCTTTAGAAAGCAAAATATATTATTTATTTGTGAATAGACAATTTATGTTTGAAAACAAAAATTTGATGGCGATAAGTGGTTGCTAGAAGCAACTTTATTTGTTTGGTAGTTAGTGTATATTTAATAATTTTAATTATATTTAATATTAAAAAAAAATATGAACCTAAGAGTCACATCTGAGCCATAATAAAAGAATAACTCCCCCACACCGATTTCGGTGAGGGTGGCCGTTTCATTGAAACCAGGCCAGTTACGCAGGAGTAATTTTATAGTGCCCAAGCGTATGCGCAGTACACAAGAGCACTCTCTCTTCCTTTCCTCTCGTAACCCAGTGGGACGGATAACCGGCACGACTGGCGAGGGATCAGGCGCAGGTCCGACTTTTTACATGCCCATCCGACGCATGGATCATCTTTCTTGTCAGACAATCAGGTGATCAGCCTGAATTGACCTAACCAAACTTGGAACCAACATTTTTGTTGTTCCAATGCGGGAATCGAACCCACGACCTCCGAGTCGAGAGCCAAGCTCTAACCACTAGACCACGGAGGCTGTTATAATATTTCCTTCAAATAATTTACGATTGGGCATTTTCAATACTTATCTACTTGCAAGTAAATATTTCCTTAACTTTTGCACCACAGAATTGGTTTTATGTACAACTAGCTTTTTCGCGGCTCCGTGCGCGTAAATACAATATCCTTCGGGAACTTGAACTTTTTCGGGATAAAAAGTAGCCTATGTGAACGCAAAACTACTGAACGGATTTTGATACAATTTTGTATGGTAGGAATTTAGGCTCTGGATTACCTGAATGGAATTTAAGATCTGTTTTAACACATAGGCTACTTTTTATCCCGAAAAAGTTCAAGTTCCCGAAGGATATTGTATTTACACGCACGGAGCCGCGAAAAAGCTAGTTGTACATAAAACCAATTCTGTGGTGCAAAAGTTAAGGAAACATTTACTTGCAAGTAGATAAGTATTTACTTAAAGCTACTTTTTATTCCGAAAAAGAACAGTGTTCCCGTGGAAAACTGTATTTATGCGGCCGGAGCTGCGAGAAAAAGCTAGTAGAAGATAAATCCATAAATAAGTTTTAATCTCAAATCCGCCACTCGCGAGCAGGCTACGATTATTCATTTAACAGTTGTTTGGAAGTTAGCTTAAGTCAGGGGCTTCAGAACTAACCACCCAATCGGATAATGGCTTAAGCCAACTAGAAAATTTGTCATGTTTGTTGACTAATTGTAACACATTGTAGTAATTTTTGCATAGAAAATATTATAACTGAAACAGGAATGTTAAGAAATCTTGATGACGGTTTTTATTAAATATACTCTTATATGAAAATGTTTATCTTTCTCTATGAACATTTATTTTCACCCGACTACAGCGCAGTCAGAAGGACGGGTTATGATTTTGCCAGTCTATATATGTATGTATATCCCACAGAAACGCCTAAACTACCGATCCGATTTTAATGAATGAGGTGTCAATAGATATGTAAAACTAGCCGGGTGATATAAGGTATATTTATTATTTACGTAGTCGGATAAGAGTTTTTCATAAAAAAATGAGTTATTTTTTTATTTTATTTAATTGCTTTAAGCATGTAAATGTACATACAGAGGTGGCCTCAATGTCTAGTGCATTCTCTACCAGCCAAACTTAGGGCGATGCAGAGACAAGATAAAGTAGGCGCATTTCTTGTATTACAATAATTGAACTGGAATATATAACTACTGCAAGTCAGTCAGTCGAGTTTGTCTACTAATAATTAACTACTATTATTGTTAATAATAACTAACAATAATAGAAGAATCAAGAATATAATAGATACTGTATTTTATGAGATGATATAAAGAGTATCACTACAATAAATATTTTATCATAGATCGTACACATCTGAATTCCGGCCACGTCTACCCAAAGGCTCGATGGACCATCGAGCTTAAGAGCTTCGTTAATTGTTTTGTGTTATGGGCTATGGACTACTGCGCGACTACAGACGACTACGGACGGCTACAGCCCGTTAAAGAGCTAACAATCGTCATCGTGCATAGATTCGAACAAAACTCGAAGATATTAATTTCAGAAGTGGAGCGGAAGCCAATTAAAACTTTGTGAAGGATAACGAAGGATGTAACGACCCTCAAGTCGAAGAATTATATCGCCAATAATGAAGAAATTGAAAGAGAATTTGCCAAAAGTTTTGTGAAATAGAGTAATTTTTGGTTTGTACTTTTAGGTGAAAATATATTAAACAGAAAATGTATTCAAATTACACGATGCATCGTGTCGATACTAGCTCGGACTTTTAGTAGTTAATAATTGCATAATATGATAGTGGTGGTGGTGTGGTGCCACTGTTTTACTGTCCTGTATTGTCTAAAATGTTTTTTTTTTATGAAATAAACTAGGAAACGAGCAAACGGATCGCCTGATAATAAGCGATTACCACCTCCCATGGACACTCCCAACACTAGAGGAGTTACACTTGTAACGACTTGCGTTGCGACTTGCGTTCCTGGTCCTTAAAATCCCTTATAAACTTTTGAAAAACAATTTGACTCGAACCGAACCGTCAACCCGATTTTTTTCACTTTGACATGCGGGGATGTCATAACAAAAAAATATTTATTTTACGCACAAATCACTTTTTTTGCCTTCCCCATTCTACCCGCGCGGGGAATGTTTTCCGTCAAGACAAAAACATTATGTACGCGTACACAAATGTGCATAGCCACGCCCCAATTACGATGATGATGTTTAAAAAAAACTTGAGAGGTGTCAAGACACACCCGGATGGAACGAAGTTCCTTTCAATTAATTAGTGAAGGAATTGTAATAAATTTTATTTTTTTAAAGTTTTTTATTATTAACAATTATAATGCAATATAAACTTAATCAGTAGGCTCAATTTTAGTAATCATTGAGAGAGAGAGAGAGAGAGAGAGAGACAGACAGAGAAACACGCGCACGCCGCACGGCTTACAACTATAGCAAAAAGTCGGTAGCGTCTAGCCCCCTTTCGCAACGCGCGATAAGGAACTTCGTTCCAAAAAAAACACGAGCAGGAGACGCGCCTTAACTGACAATAATTATTGGTAACACTGGATGGTACAAACGTCAAGTAACAGCAGTCCTTGTACTCGCTCTAATTATGAATTGTAGTCAATGTAATTTCAAAATGACTGTGTTGGGATTTTAAATGTACTAAAATAGTGTAGTAGAATACCGACTTTCGGTCAATTTATGATAACAGGATGACTAATTTATAATGAATTGATGGTAAGTTGAAAGTCTAAGTTAAATACGAGAATCGGGCCTAGATTTAGAGGGCCTAGAGACAGAGATATTCTTAATTGCAAAACCACATTTGTAATAGCGTGTAATTAGATTGTTAGATTATATGGGAGATTAGCAAACGTGAGGGATGAAGACACATTGCTGGATCGACAGGTGGTCAATGATTGATGCCAGATATTACTAACATTATGCAAAATGTGTTAGAGCCGTGATGAGCTAATGAGCTGGCTGGACCGGATAACCTTATTAACCGTGCAATAATAAATACAGAGACATTGCTTTGTTAAACATTAATCCTTTTGTTTACGCTTAGATTAAATGAATCAGTACAGGGTATAACTTAATGCAAGATATTACTGCGAAGCTCATAATATAATAGTATCTGGGTAACCGATTTGCTCGGAGCTATAGTAGATTAAAAAAAAAAAACAAAAATATTTTAACGGGGTTCAAGTCCACGACATTCCAAATATTCGAACAAACACAAAATTATACGTAACCTAAGCATACAAAACTGCCAATGGGACTGACATAACAGAGTCGAAATTATTGATAATAATATTATATTGTTGCACTACGAAAGTTAAAACATATTTTATAGCTTAAAAATGCGCAGTTTCCCAGAGATAACACTCAAACCCCAAACTCCCTGCATACAAAATATAATGGTTATACTTTCAGCCGTTTTCGAGAAACCGATTTTATATATACAAGATTATAGATTTATATTACCGATAACCCGACTACGTAAACTGTATAGCGTATGTAACCCGGGCCACTATTACGAATATATTGACACTACATTCATTAAATTTATCAGCAGCTTAGGCGCTACGGTGGAACAGACATTATGTATGCATAAATACATAGACTGCCAAAATAATTACCCTTCCCTTTGGCCTCGCCGTAGTCGGGTGAAAAACGCCCACTTTTACTTTGCACGGGGCCCGATTTGCGTGGTGTCAGGCGTCCACAGATATTATTATTATTATTACTATATTAATTGTACAGGAAAAACTCTTAAGGTATCTAGGAGCAGTAACGAAAACATAAATTCGTAATCCTTACTTCCTTTCTTTCGCGTTTATAACACCCATGTTTGTTACTTTTTCACGCTATAACTACTAAACTGATTGATATTTGGTACGGTACTAGTTTATACTTTGGAATAACACATGTGTTATTTTTTTTATCGCATTTTCCTTTTTATCGCATCAAAATGTACGGTTCCTGCGATATTAATTGCGCGCACGACGTCTCGGGCTACATCTGGTATTAAAGTATGTCTATATTCACGTTAATATTACAGTGAGTCATCAGTGCAACTGTCAAAATTGACCAATGACAAGTGTTCACATTCATCAATTGAAGTAAGTCAAAAGAAGAAGAAGAAGTAAGTCATTTTGAAGTTTGCACTAATGACTCACTGTATTTTTAACGCTAATAATATATTTCGGTTAAAATTAGGATAGTCTCCCCATTCCTGACTGTATCAAAATATTATACTAGAGGGTCAATTCAGCTTAAAAACCTGCAATAATACAATTACAATCAAGTCCCGACACTCTAAAACTGCCAAACCGATATGCTCGTAAACGTTAAAGCAGCCTCAAACGCTTGGTCCAAACGTAACAAACTCAGTTTATGATAACAAGTCGCTTCACTTGTAATTACTTTTAAATAATAGAATTGAGGTTCAGATGTAATGTAAAAATATTTTTATCCATAATGATCATATTCATTTCAAATGCTTTGAGTTTGAACATTATTATAATAGGTACCTAAACAAAAAACATTATGTGCTTTAATAATGAAAAAATGCGAATGAAAGTGCTGTGATTTAAAAACAATTTTCCTTTCTGCAATTATGAAAATGTAAAAATACTTTTATAATAACGTTGTTGTAATGTACAGTTTTGAAATTAGAATGAAAATGTTATTCATAATGATACCAGTTATACCAGCTTTAAAATCTCAAGATTGTGTATTATATTTTTGAGCCAATTCCTAATATAATGTAGAAATATACTCATCTTTTTTTATGGCAATAAAAAGTATACCGCCTTAAGTTTATCGTACGACAATGTCATAAACCAAAAATGTTCGCAACCAGACGTTCATTAGTAACCAGGTCACTAGGTTGCTCCGGAAAAATAAAGTTGTAACATGTCTAATAAAAACAACAATCGTATACGTCACCAAATTTATAGCAATATTATCGTGAGCGCGCAGCGAGCATTATTTTCTTTGTCAATATCAATATAAAAGTCCTTTTTACCTTGTAAAGTTTTTTTCCTATAGTTTAGTTACAAACAGTTACTTAGGAGTTAAAAAAGGAGGATATTAACTACATTGCGCGTGTACCTACGCGATCATCCTGTTCACCTAAGCCAATTATTATCTCATTCAATAGTCGTTACGTTAAAAAAAATCTCGTGGCTGCTGCACGAGAGTGTAAATTAAATACATCGAACATTGGTTTCTCGATCTCGTCTGCTTTCTATGTCAACCACCTAACCCAAACAAAAAAAGGTTTACTTGCAAAAGCAAAATCACGGGCGAAAGAAAATGATTTTAAATATATCTGGGTAGATCATACCAAAATTATGGCAAGAAAATCGGACTCGGCGCAGAATTACAAAGTGAACTCTTTCCCTACTAATTTATTTACATTAATCAAAACTACAATAATAATTTATACGTGTATTAAAACTAAGATAACACTCTTGTTTTTGAAGTTAAGTTTGTGCAACGTTCTTGCTATACATGGTTTGAGAAACACTGAACTTAAACCTGTCTGTTATCGCTCGGCTGTTTTCGTCTTGAATAGTCTTTAATACTGCTACGGGGTGGTTCAGGATTTAGTTTAAAAAAAAAAACTATTTTAATTGACACACGAAAATATATTATAAAAAGAACTTAGAGAAAGACCTGCACCCGACGGAAGTCCAATTCAATCTGACTAAAAAACTATGTTTTTATTAAACGGAAATAATATAGGTTTCCTATTGCATTAGCTATAATGCAATGGGAAACTCAGCAATTTTACTATACATATGAACTCATGCAACTTGCGATATAACAACCCCCCCGTTAAGATCGATCATCACATCTCAAAGTGATGAGAGATTAAGCTAAGATTAACGCGAGAGATTGGACTTTCGTTTGGAGTATACAAGAAAACAGCTAAATTACAAAAAATATTTTATTTACTTAAATTTATTCAAAATACTTAATTAACACAAATATTATTAGGATTTCTTAAGATATAGTTATTACATTATTGTATAAAATAAGTACCAATTATTATTATTGAGAATTAATGTGTAATATTATTATATCTGCATTAATATTTAAATCATTTAACATTTACATTAAAATTCATGATCTTTTATTATATTGGTTAACACAACATTTCTTTTTAAAGGAGTTGGCGTGTTAATAGACGTTTCCTCCAGCACAGAATCATTTTTAATACTATTATTATCCTTAAAGACAACAAGAGATGCTGGATGATCAGTGCGAGACTTGGAATTATGGCACTGATTAAAAATTTGAATACAGCAAGGCGATTTCTTACAAGTTATATTTTTTCGACATTTATACATCAGATATATTATAAATATAATGCTGCTTAATAAGCTTAAGGAAATGTAGTGAATGCCGTATGTCTCTAAGTGAGATGGGTTTTCTAATTTATTTAACTCATCTTCCATTGAGCGAAGATGGATGCTGGCATGTAGTAATGAGTCAAGATTGCCAATATTTTTTAAACTAGAGTGTGTAAGTTTTGCAAATGTTTTATTAATTTTTGAATGCTCACAACAATCGTCTAGTAATATGTTGAATTTTGACACTACGTTTGTTACGTTACCGAGTGGCGTTTCGCCAACTGCGGTGAACTGTAATGTTTTATAAAATGCTTTACAATATTTAGGTAAGGTCAGGATGCCAGTTCCGAATAATATAACATCTGAATTTACATCGGACTTTTCACAAGTAATATGGCATTTCCCTGGATCTGACTGAACAAAAATCCATCGATTAAAACTAAGTTTGTGGAATATATCTATAGAACCGTGAATTATTTTAGCTACACAGGAATCAGGGAGTTTAGTAACCACTTCACTTAATAAAGTTGTTTCGTAGGGTTTACGTAGGGTTGGCAACGACTGAAAATAAGTCGGCGAGCACACACACATAACACTTTTCACTGATTAGTTTACAATTGTCGATGTCCCTTAATAGCGAGTAGAACATGCGATCACCTGTTACTGCTACATATGAGCTAGTTGGCTCGATTAGAATGTAGGTGTCTGGTTTCAATATATCATATGGAACTGGTAACGGTATTATATTATAAAGATTATAGGTTTGAGGTAGGACTAAAGGGATGTTAAGGACGAATATTATTTTATTTTAATGATAATAACAAATTAATTTGGAAATATCTGTTAGTTCCTGTATATTTTGTAGCGTTAATGGTACAGGCAAGTCATAATGGCTAGGAAGTTTATTTCTATGTTTATCTAATTCATTATATAATTGGTAAGAACTCAGTACAGTCGGGTGTAAAACGTTAAGTTTTGCAAATAAAATAACATTGTTTATGTCATCGATATCGAAAGATGACGTTAGGATTATAGCTTCTAAAGAATATTAGATAAGGAGTTAATTTGAGTTTTTAATGTAAGCTTATCGTTTGTGCTAGAAACCGAGTCTAATATTTTGTGTATTATTTCCATATTTTCTAAAAGATGTTTTTCATTTAAGTTAACTTTCGACATAGAATTATTAAATGATGAAATGGTAGATTGTATAACATGGATATTATCTTTCATAAGATGAGCGAGATGTTTTTCATCCGTCTGTACACTATTTATGGCTTCTGAATATTTGACAGCGTCTTCGGCGTCCAATGTACCGAAGATAGTTTTTAAGATAGATCCTCCTAAATCAATGAGACCTCGTTTAAAACGCTCTTTAGTTTTATCATTATGGAGCAAATATGATACAGAAGAAAACTTGTTAACATTAATGAGATGCTGATTTTTCAGCGCCGAAAGTGAATTAATGCAGTCCGACTGTATCTTGGATGGTGTAAGAGAGTTACAAAATACATTTAGCTTTTCTAATAAAAACTCTATTTTATCTAAGTTAGGTTGGATATGACTTATATCTAAATATGCTAAGACTTTCCAGTCGTTATTAGTAAACTTAAGATCTAAGAGCTTATCAAAATAAAGGCCCGGACTACTAATGATGGGCGATACGAAATCTGATCTAGCTAGCGGCGACAGCGCGCATCTGAAATAGAATGAAAGAACTTATGTTACGATTACGTTATACTTACTATTGTTACTACTAACTTACTGACCTAGGACACTATGCTGTGTCGTCACTTGCCGGCTTTATTTCATCGAAATGATGACGAACGTGCTTACGATTAATTAATAGCGTTGCCGTATGATTACCATTTAGTTTTATTATTTTATACGGACCTTTCCACACTGGGGATAAGGCCTTATTTTGCTTGTGGTGGCAACGGACATACACCGTATCGCCAGCGTTGTATATAATAGGCTTTGTTCGAACATCATAATAATTTTTAGATTTTTCTTTCGACGTCTGAATATTCTGTAGAGCCTTTTGACGGCTATAATAAAGTCGATGATTTAGTGCTCGAATATAATCTGTATAATTGTTGTTATCGAGGACTTCTATGCTAGATGGTAAATAGGGTTTAAAGCCAAATAATAGTTCTAATGGGGAGTAACCTGTCGTACTATGCACATTTGAATTGTAAGCTATCATAGCGCTTGGAATGTAAAGGTCCCAAGTGTTTTGATTTTCGCCTATATAGGACCTCAAATATTCTTTGAGGGTAGAGTGGCTCCTTTCTAGCGCGCCACAAGTTTGGGGATGATATGGTGAAGCAAAAATGTGTTTGATACTGAATAACCTTGCTAGTTGCTTCAAAAGGTCAGAACAAAAGTTTGTGCCTTGGTCGGAGATGATCATTCTGGGTATTCCCATGTGTGAAATATAATTAACGAGTGTTCTAGCTGTGTCTTCAGCTGAACATGACTGCATAGGATAAGCTTGTGAAAATTTAGTGAGGTCATCTTGTACGGTAAGTAAAAATTTATATTTATATACATATGTTTCAGGAAGTGGACCGACCAGATCTAAATAGATTTTTTCGTTGGGTCGCGATGCTGTGGAGGTTATTATCATCGGAGCCCGATTGGTTTGTCGTAACGGCTTATTAATTTGACACGAACGACAATTTTTTACATAATCTTCTATGTCTTGCCTCATGTTTTTCCACCAAAATTGGGATTTGATTCTTTCTAGCATACGTGAGATACCTGGATGCCCAGCGAGAGGTGAGTCATGATTATCTTTTAAGATTTGTTTGATTTCGCTCGGTGTTGGATATTTTATACAATTATGATAAATATGAATTTTTATATTAGTGGTATGAAAAAGAAACGCAATAATATTATATATTTTTGTAAACGAAAGTTTAGAGAACGGATCTGTAAAATCTGATAGTGCTAATTCCTTCTCTTCAGAATACCAGTATTTTATCATGTCTCGATATTCACGGAGGACATTAAATATATCCTTGTAAGTCAATTCGTCAAAATGATTTAATTTAATAAACAAATGTGTGAATACATGGTTATCATTGGAAGTTGAATAATAGGTATGGAGTTCGCGTTCAATATTTCGAATATTAGGGTCGCTAGTAGATGTGTTTATGATATCACTACAATATGGAATAGATTCGTCTAAATCAATTGACGTTGGATACGCGATTAATTTTATTTTAGTTTTTAATAAACTTTCGTTATGTTCTTGAATAACGGTGTCGAAGGTAACACCGGGTTGTTTGGAGATTTGCAGAAATTGATCGTAAGTTTCAGATATTGACGGAAGATTATGAGAATCGATGTCACTTCCGGGTGACAGTGTAGGGTTACATATCATTGAATTATCAGTTTTATCATCTAGAATGAGTATTGGATAGCGAGATAATGCGTCAGCGTTTGCATTTAATTTTCCTTTTTTATATATAATTTCATAATCATATTCCTCTAGTTTAAGACGCCATCTAATGAGCCTGGATCCGGGATCTTTAACGCTAAATAGCCATACTAGCGGTTTGTGGTCTGTTATGATTTTAAATTTACGCCCATATAGATAAGGGTGGAATGTTTTTACCCCGAATAAAATGGCTAAAAGTTCTTTCTCTATGGTAGAGTAATTACCCTCGGCTTTGTTTAGAGTTCGTGACGCATATGAGATAGGTTTATCTTTGCCTATTTCTCCTTGAGATAATACGGCACCTACCGCGTAGTTAGAGGCGTCGGTAGTTAGTAAGAAAGGTTGATTAAAATTTGGATATTGGAGTAGAGGCGCTGACGTCAATTTACCCTTTAGATTTGTAAAAGCTCGTTCTTGTTCATGAGACCATTGAAATATTGCATCCTTTTTTAAAAGAGATGTCAATGGTTTTGTGATTTGTGAAAAGTTGTTTATAAAACGTCGATAATATCCGACTAGACCTAGGAAGGATTTTATATCCTTTGGATTTTTAGGTGTTGGGAATTGAGTTACAGCTTTGATTTTATCCGGATTTGGACAGACACCCTTGTCTGTAATTATGTGGCCTAAGTAAGCGACTTCGCGCCTTAAGAACTCGCATTTGTCAGGCTGTAATTTTAAATTGAATTTTCGTAAGCGGTCAAAAACTAATTTAAGTTTTGAAATATGACTAGGAAGGTCGTGGCTATAAATGATCGTGTCATCGAGATATATATATGCATGTATCCCTTGAAGACCCGAGAGAACTGTGTTCATCAGCCTCTGAAATGTGGAAGGTGCATTTTTTAGCACAAAAGGCATTCTTGTGAATTCGTAGTGCCCGGAGACACTCGAATTTGTGTTTATAGTAAATCCCGTTTTTGGGGCGTCCTTTGGACTCATTTTGACTTGGTGGAAGCCACTGGATAGGTCGAGGGTGCTAAAATATTTACAATGTCCTAATTGATCTAGAATATCGGTGATGAGAGGTAGAGGATAACTTTCCGATACAGTGACGTTATTTAATCGACGATAATCTATAACTATTCGCCACTTCTTTTTACCTGAGGCGTCCATTTTCTTAGGAACGACCCATACCGGGGCACTCCAAGGTGAAAAAGAAGGACGTATGATATTTTGATTAAGCATTTTTCGTATTTGTGAATCTACCTCTTCCTTATGGCATTCCGGGAAACGTCTCCTGAATCTATAGTGTGTTCGATTGCACTTGTAAATGATAGAGGTTCACCTTCCATGTGAAATATATCAGTGTAATGTGAGCAACATTCTAAAAAAGTTTCTTTCTCTTCATGATTTAAATGAGAGCAGCGAATAAGATCGAGTACCTTTTTCACTCTATTTGAATTAGAATAGGAAATGGAATTGACAAATTGTGAGGATATGTTTTTAGAAGTATTTTCTGGTTCAAAAGGATTTAATTCTACGGCGTACTCTTTGATTTCAATGGCTGAGTTAGTAGTATTTAAAATTGTAACGTTAATTCTTTTATTAGATTTTATTGTGACAATACAATTAGCGAAATAAATGCCATCTTTTAAAATATGATCTAATAATAACCCTTGATTGTTCGGATAACGCTCGGGTGAGTAATTTGATACCGCGCACTCGATGACGGCTTCGGAACGAGCAGGAATTATGTAAGTTGGCTGAACATAGTTCATATCCATGGTTTGCCCGCAAATATTAATTAATTTTGATTCGTAATTAACCTTAGCTTTAAAATAGCCTAAAAAATCACTACCGATGATGCCGTCATACTCTAGACTTACATCATCATTAAATATATGAAATTTATAATTATAAGTGTTATTAGATAAATAAAAATTGACCTGAGATGTACCTAAAGATTCAGAACAATGTTCGATGTTATTGATCCCTTTTATCTTAACTATTTCGCGGGATAAAATTTAAGCTGAATTTTTTTATAAGGCTTATGCTTGCACCAGTGTCTATTAGAAACCGTAAAGGACGCGTAGATAATTCGGTCTTTAAATTAATGTGAGGCAACGATATTTTTGTAATGAATGAATTTATCTCATATATTGAAGTTTGAAAATTAGACTCGATTTTATTTTTATTATTAATATAATTTTTATTATATTTTTTTAATGATTGGACACTTATTTGGGGCTGGCTACCCGTGTGGCGGTCCGACGATTTTGAATTATGGACACGTATTTGGGGCTGGTTACCCGTGTGGTGGTCCGATGACATAGAAATATTGGCACTTGTTTGGGGCTGGTTACCCGTGTGGTCCAATGATTTAGAGATATGTCTCAACGATACAGAGGTTCCTGAAGGAATGTGTTGAGATGAATTATTTGATTTAAGATTAAAATTTGTAGATTTCGACGAAATAGATTTTGTGGAAAATTTTAGTGTGCCTAAATTAGTCGGAAAACGACGGCACTTTTTCGTAATCCGATCAATTACATAGTTTAAATCACAGTCGTCGACATTTTCACGTGGAACTTCATAAGGTGTCGGTGACGGTGGCGACGGCGGCTCGTAAGAAATATGATGCGCGTTCGCGGACTTGTTATAATTATTAGAATGATTATACGAATTACGCTTTTCATGATTATATTTCCTTCTACGACATTCTTTTATGTCGTGGCCACTCTTTTTGCAATATTTGCAGAAAACGTTTGAATCGGATTGATTATTATTAAAATTAAAAGATGTTGGATTTTGAGGCTTCGAACAATCACGTGGCGGATGTGAGCGCCTCTCTACACTATAACATTCCGATTCCGTATGTCCTGATTTTCCACAGGTTTTACATTTAGATTTGGTAGTTTTATATAAAAGATTTTGTATCTTTTCCTCTTCGAGGGCAATATTGATTGCATCATTAAGAGACTTAGGATTTCTACACCTAACATTATTACTTATTCGCGGATGAAGCCCTAAGGAAAATGAAAATAACGCTAAATCCTCTGTCATAGCGATTCGACCAGAAATATCTTTTTTTAAAGATTCAGAATTATAGATTTCGGACTGTAAATCAGTAAGACAGCTTTCAACACGAAGCGCAAATTGTGAAACAGATTCATTTAGTTGTTGCTTACACGACTGTAGATCTAGCAATAAGTGATTGTAATGCTTTCTTTCACCAAAATTTTGCTTCAGAAAACATTTTAACTGGTTGAAATCGTCGAAAATTTTGTTGGAACAAGCAATTTGGGCTTTGCCCTCTAGACGCGATAAAATATATTTATTTAACAATGTTTTTTGAGATTGTGATGCTAGATCCAAGGCGTTTTGGCAATTAGTAAGAAAAGCGGTTACAGTTTCACGATCTCCTTTATAGGGACTAATAAAATTACATAATACATTAATGGGAAAATATTGTTCGCTAAGTAAAATTTCTGTCTTCTCACAGCTTAAGGACGGTATGTATGTATATAATTTATTCGATATTTGTGGATAATTACTTATATACGTGAAGGATTAGAGATTGGTGAGGAAATTGGTAAGTATATTGAAAGACACTCAATTAAAAATAGCTGAAATGTAGCAATAACAAATAATAATATGTTTTACTCACAGGGTTGACAGGATCACCAGGAACTTGAGCGGCATTACAGCAACGACGAGTTAGCAGCAGGTAGCGGCGTGGCGGTGCGTTTCCAGTAACGCAACCAATGTCAGGAACAACAGGAACAGCAGTAGAACGGCGGCAGGAACGGCGGCAGAAACGGCGGCAGAAACGGCGGCAGAACGGCGGCAGAAACGGAGATTCTTTCAGCAGCGACGGTAGCAGGAATCAACGATTGCGGTTGCGAAGTTAGGTAGCGGCTGTGCGTATTTTGCACGAGCAAGATGTCGGGGAGCAGGACACAGGACTGGTCTGCAGGCTTACGAAGTAAGGCTGACTGTCGAGACTCAATATGCACAAGATTTTGACGAAGTGGACACAGAAATGATTTGGACACTGTTCAAGATCACACTCCGGAGATGAATTGGTTCATAGAGTTATTTTTTTTTCAGCACAGTTTTATTCGCGAACCGTTATGGAATACCAGTGGAACGAAAGCGGATAAATCAACACTGGTATCCCACTTCTGACACCACTGTTACGGGGTGGTTCAGGATTTAGTTTAAAAAAAAAAACTATTTTAATTGACACACAAAAATATATTATAAAAAGAACTTAGAGAAAGACCTGCACCCGACGGAAGTCCAATTCAATCTGACTAAAAAACTATGTTTTTATTAAACGGAAATAATATAGGTTTCCTATTGCATTAGCTATAATGCAATGGGAAACTCAGCAATTTTACTATACATATGAACTCATGCAACTTGCGATATAACAGTACGTTTACTCGACCTACTGTTACAGGTAAGTATCCCCCTTATTAAGCAGTTATCGCATGCAAATGTTCGTAATTACTTGCGATTACGGTGTAACGTAGTTACATTTCCTTTCCGTAAAATCACCGTCATCTATGATTTGTTTGCTTAATTATTTGTCATTTAGAGGCTTTAGGCGCCATCTATCGGCGCACGTCCTTACTAAAATGGCGTTAGCCTTCCTTTAATATTTGATTCATAGATCGATTTTACTTCCATCTTTAATGATAAAAATAATTATTAAATTTTGATTAATAATGAAAATACAGTACATTTGTATTATTATATTACATAATATATTGATTATTAATATAATATACTTTATTTTGGTTTCTGGATTTTTTCTCTTTACGCTTTAGTTTCATAGTTGTCAAAAGTTTAAAAAAAAGACGACGGAGGAGGGTATATATAGCACTTCTTCGAATGACGTTTCCTTTTTAGAATAAAATTTTCTATAAACGCAAGATGTAGTCGTTTATAATAATTATAATATTTTAACCCCGTGTTCAGGGTGAGTAATTTGATATATCTGTGTTGTGAATGTTTGCTAAATCACGCTTGTAATTAAAACACATTATTTTTTTCCTGTGAATTAGCACCATTGTAGCATTTGTTGGCAAACATTTTGATTGGCCACGTGCTCAACTTGTCGTTTCATTTTTCCGATCTTGCATTGTTAGATATTATTAGGATGTTTGTATCAAATTAATTGTCCTTAATATCATATTATCATTTTATCACTTTATCTTTTATCTTTTTTTCGCTTATCCCTTATTTTGTGATGGATACACAGCCCATGGTTGGATCGTTATGGGCTAGAACCATGGCTGCTGTGGTCCACACTCTTCACACGCTGGTATGAATATTTCCAGGGAACTACGGTACGGGTACAAGCACCGCTATTTACATCCTATAGACGGATGACTATCTGGCCTGTGCCACGGACTGTCCGCTCCTAGGCGACCACGTCGTGACGAGTTCCTGACCCGAACACAGGACCCGAAAGCGCCACGTGTTGTCATACCTTACCGTCGACAGATCCAGCTAAGTGCCGTGTGGTTTAAAAGCCCCACCAATCTCTAAAGACACTAGAGGCTAAACCAGATACATACGGCCTTCTGCCCACGACCCCTATTTCTTTTTTAATATATATATTGTCACGGGAAATCTCTTTTTATTTTAATTTCACCCGTAACAACGGGTCATTTCTCCCTGTACCAATATATCGGTGCATCACTATAACGCTACCTTGTGTAATATATGCCTCTCGCTTAATCGGTAGCCGTTCGGGCGGCTCATGATTCTACCTTATTTTCAGCGGATAATACGGACAAATTGTATTCGTTACATAAATAACAAATTCTCAACTTTGATTATAACTTATATTTTCTTTGCTATATTTTAATTGCTTGTTATAATACATTAATATTAACATGTTTTTACTACTATTTTGAACTGCATTCTATGAATTTTATACGCTCGATCTACAAATATGAGGGGGCCATACTGTATATATTGATGATAATAATATTATTATATTTTCTAGACAATTTATTTATTAAACATAGATTAGATAAATTCCTTGATAAACTTAAATGTTTTTATTTTAAAATACTTAAATTATATTATAATAACTTGATATTTCTACAATATTATATTACCTACTGTTTTTTAAATTATCTGAATTTATCATTTATAAGTAGTCAGTATTTTGCGGAACTATACTGTAGTTTCTCAATATGGTATTTCTATTATTATGTAAAATTACATAGAGTGTACTGTTTTTCGATCACTCAACAGAATATATTGTGTCTCCTATGGAATGTTTGTGAATATGGTTATTTTAAATATATAAACTTTTCCTTTTTCATAATAATACCTACAGTATTCCATAATATTTTGTTTATTATACTTATTATACTTTTATTATACTTATACTTATTTTCGCTATACTTTTTTATGATGAGTTAAATTATGTTACTTAATGTATTTTCTATGTATTAAGTTTATTTTAAGCATTTATATTTTAATTTATTTACAAATTTTAAGTAATGTCTCTGTATTATTGATAATAATTATTGTATTGTTCTCGATTAAAAATGGATTCCAAACTTAATATATTTTACCAAAATGCAAGGGGCTTCGAACTAAAACATGTATTTTTAAGAGAAATGTTTACCTTAACAGCTATGACGCAATATTAATCTCTGAGACGTGGTTGCTAGAAGGAATTCATGACGAAGAGTTGTTTGACGATAGATACTTAGTTTTTCGGCGTGATATCCCTATAGCTTGACTGGTCAGTCTATGGGCGGAGGAGTGCTACTGGCGGTCCACCGGAACCTTGCTGCTACGGAGCGCGTGGACTGGCGCTCGTCTGCTGAGGACATCTGTGTGACCATCACGCATAAGTCTATTCGCAGTAGGTTAACTACTTATATTCACATTTGTACACTCTACCTCTGTAAGCAAAATGAGGGAAACAGTTCCAACACTCACATGGATAATTTTTCAAATAAATTGTTCGACGTAGTCTATGTATGCCCTGACAAATTTATATTATAAATATTTTTCATAGGTGATTTTAATTTACCTTTCATCGATTGGAATGAGTATGGTGATCACTCAGTGCATACAGGGTTTTCTACTAACCTAACACAAATATAAATTATAGACACCCTAGCACCATCTAATTTATCTCAGTGTAGTCAGGTACGTAATTGTAACAATAGGCTGTTAGATTTAGTATTCTCCAATATCGAGATTGATGTTACCCCTTGTGACGAGCCTTTAGTACCGGACGATCTCCCTCATCATAGGTCATTGTGCATTGATATTAATTTAACTGTACAAAGAACAATGGAAGACAAGGAGAGAATAAAGTATTATTATAATTCGGGTATGTAATTATGATGCTTTATGTGCAGCTCTCGATACAATTAATTGGAATAACATTTTTAATAAAAACGCGATAGAAGAAGCAGTTTAACGTTTTTATGATAATATTTATGATCTACGTAACATCCACATTCCCCATAAGCTCGTGTCGTCGTCCAAAACTTTCCCTCCCTGGTTTGACACATCTCTAAAAAAGTTGCTAAAAGAGAAATTTAAACATCATCGCAAATACAAATTATATGGAAATCTTAACGATTATAACACTTTCTCACTAATAAGAAACAGAGTTAAAACTTTAGAACATCAATGCTACGAATCCTACATTAATAAAACTGAATTAAACATAGTAAACAACCCTATATAATATAAGATTATCTATATATTACATTAATTAAAGAGAATAAAAAAGCGTGTAATGTTTTTCCATCCACTATGACTTATAATGAGATACTGGCAACTAATGGTGAGGAGGTGTGCAACTTATTTAACACCTACTTTGAGGCTAATTTTCAACAGTCGAACTCCAGCCATGGCACCTCTTATTTTCAGACCGTTGATATGATTAATTATGACATAGGAAGTATTCATATTGATTCGTCTGAGATTTTTAATGCACTTAAATCGGTTAATATTAGTAAAGGAGCTGGCCCGGATAATCTGCATCCCATACTAATTGTTAAATGTGCTAAGAGTCTAGTCCATCCTCTTTGTATGATCTTCACGCGATCACTAAACGAGGGGTATGTACCTAATATCTGGAAGGCCGCTTTCATAACACCGGTACACAAGTTCGGAAATAAAATTGAAATAAAGAACTACAGACACTACTCCAAGCTATGTATATTTGCTAAAATTTTCGAGGGCATCGTACATCGGCAGTTATATTCTACATTGCGTTGCTGGTTTATACCCGAGCAGCATGGCTTATGAAAGGACGCTCGACGGTCTCCAACCTTACAACCAGGTTATAGCGAATGATTATATCTGCATCCTGCATGGACTCGGGTGAGCAGGTCGATATGATCTTTACTGACTTTAATAAGGCATTCGATCGTATCTACCACTCTATTCTGCTTCAGAAGCTGTACTTCGCTGGTATACGCGGAAACCTATTCAGGTGGTTCTCTTCATATATAACCTACCGCTCTCAAGCTGTAGCTATAAATGGCTATATCTCTAAATGGATTTATATACCATCGGGAGTGCCCCAGGGTTCGATCCTAGGACCCCTTTTATTTGCAATTTTTCTCAATGATATTGCATCATGTTTTAAATATTATTATAATTTTTTTGTATATGCGGACGACACAAAAATTTTCAAAAAGATTTCCTCTGTTAATGAATGTCATCTGCTACAGGAAGACTTGATTAGATTAAATCATTACTGTAACGTTAATAAACTAGACCTAAATGTCTCCAAGTGTTTTGCGATGACTTTCGTAATATCGTAATATCGTATCTTTCGTAATATATTTCGTAACAAGTTAGATATGCCAGTGTTCAGACTAAGCACAGTTAGTAAATCCTTTAAAGGCCAATGTATACGCTTATACAATATAATCCCAGAAAAGGTTCAAAACCTTCCCATTAATAAGTTTAAAAAAGTAGTTAAAGAACGTTTGTGTGCCAAAGCGTATTATAAAATTAATGACTTCATTCAAGACGGCATACCTTGGGAATAAGGTGGCTCCTTATCTTATCTTATTATTTGTTACATAGACATAAGTAAACATTGTAATAATTTTGATTTTAAAAGAATAATTTTCCATCTTTTTGGTAAAAGATGGCCCCAGACGAGTTTCTTGCCGGCTCTTCTCGCTGGGTTAGTTCCCGAACCGGTGGTAGGTATCACGTAGTATCGACGTTCAAAAAGAGTATTTAAAAATACCAATTTTGAATAAAAAAATTTTTGATTTTGATTTTGATTTTGAATATCAATTTATTAAAATTCCCATACAGCATTAGTAATAAAGTGTTGGAGACTACTAATAATATGAGAGACCTGGGTGTTATTATGGACTCAAAAATAATTTTCGACAAACATATTGATCACATTGTTAATAAAGCTTGAAAAGCGCTCGGATTCGTCATTAGTATGAGTAAAAATTTCACCACAATTAAAGTAATTAAAGTCTTATACTGTGCTCATGTGCGTAGTATACTTGAATACTGCTCAGAGGTATGTAATCCTAAATATGATTTATATAGAAATAGAATTGAATCTATCCAAAAACGTTTTTTACGATACCTACAATTCAGAAGTAGTCATTATTTGCCAAGCTACGAAGATAGATGTAAGCAATTTCACTTTTTACCATTGACAGTACAGAAAAATACAACTGATTTATCTTATTTTAATAAAATAATCAATAATAACATTGACAGCTCATACTTGCTTGAAAAAATAAACTTACAAAAGTTTAAAAAGTTTAAAAAGTTTAAAAAACTACTAGTATTCTAGAAATTTTGTTCCAATCAATATCCCCACTTTTAAAACGTATTACTCCCGTAATTCATTTATATTTAGAGCAAGTTCTCAACTAAATGAATTTTATAGTTGATATTTTCTCCGCCGAGCCTCATGCGATTAGACAGTTGGTTACTAAGTCCTTTTTTAATGTCGATTAGCTAGCTGTAGTTTAGTTTTGCTTAGCGATAATAATTAATAAGTTATTATAGTAGAGTTTGTTTTTGTTGCATTACTTATAATGTACTGAAACCATGTATATCTAATGTTGCAATTCTTAAAAGACCTTTACACTAATTAAAACGCCTAATACATAGATTAAGTATCTGTTTTTTGTTCATTTGCGTCTTGAGCTTGTTTTATTTTCATGCTTTTACTTATGCTTTATGTACACCAGAGGCGTGCGCTCCATATAGGCAGAAATGCAGTGCTTTACTTGTCATTCACAGATATTTTAATAAAACGTTCGTACGTTTTAGATAACTTTAATAATTAATTAATAGTAAATAAATTAATTTAAAAAATATAATAACTTAAAAACGCCTAATATTTTATAAATAGCAACTCATCTCATGCAGTTGCGTTCTGCAGGACAAATCATCGCATGTATGTGTAATTTTCATACTAGGCAAACGCACACACCCATGAATATCGACATGATTATATAGCGGAAAGTCCCGCGGCAGGCTCTCCGATCTCGGCTATCCGATCGCTTCCGAAAACCGCCGAACTGGCTTGTCGGAAATTATTCGTTGCCTATAATCCGAGTAAAAAGAATAGTCGGAAATCTAATAAATCACGTATGCACATTATGCATTTTTGTTTAGTAAGGTTTTATTTGTTTAAATAGAAGAAACGTTTTGTGTTTCGCGGGGGCCATATTGCATATTTCATGTGATAAGCACTGTTTACAATTTAATCGCTCCAGTTTATTTATAGTTTTCTTAAAAGATTTTTCATTTTAACATTTGAAAGTGTGTACATTTAACAGTTTATTACTGAGTTTCTATAATAATTGTAGTGATTTGCTTTTACTAGTGAGTTAGTTGATTTTTTTTAAATGTTGTTTGACTGTGAGGTTTGTGTTGAAAATGTGTGTTTATTAAAAATTAAAAATAACAAGTTCTCACAATTGTCATTCAGTGAAAAGATTCAAATTCTGTCTAAAGGTAGGTGTGTACCCGAGTTACAACAATTAAACCAGCAAAAAAATAATGTAACTCGAAAATTTCATGTTAAAAGTTATGAAACGTATAACTGGCTGTGTGGTTGTGTACACACGATTAAATTATATTGTTTTCCTTGCATATTATTTAGCAATTTACATCGGTATATAGTAATCTCAAGTAACCGGAACCTTGAATATGTGAAAATTGAAGCTGACTGACTGGTGAGTAGTTATAATATTTTAAAATATGCTTATTATTTTACTTATTAGAATTTCTTCAAACAAAAAAAAACTTAAAACATTATAATTTTAACCGTATTCAGAAACAATGTACCTAAGTTATAATTAATAAATTAGTGAACACTTTTCATTGAACATATAATGAAAAAATATTATGACAGCTACGGGAAAATTTAAATCCTAAATGACTAAATAATAAACCGATATTAAGTAACGTTACGCAAAACCAAACTGTTTGTTATAACACATCAATTGGCTAAGAATGTTTCACGTTAAAATCACAACAAACAAAGAATTTAAAATACCTATTTGAACGTTAAAATCCCATTTAAAAGGTCGTTTGAGCATCCTGCGGGCAATAGCAATACTTCAGAGAACATTAGCCCTAATTGGCATTCTAAGATAGGGGCTGACTCCTTCAAAGTGATTTTCAAGTTTGAATATACGTTGAAAGTATACAAAGGCATATCATTGAAACATGATTGAGGTTAAAGGTGGTGTTTTTTGATGTGAAACTTCATTGCTGCAACGAGTTTTTATTACTTTTATAAGCTTTTTTAGGCTACACCACTTTAAAGTCGCAGGGCCCAAGTTGTAGCGTTTGTATACCCGATAATAAGAGTTGATTTTACCAATTACTTAGAGTTGGATAACAGCTTGTGAAGAAAGGAGTTTGGATTTTTATATTGTTTATTTGACAACATGTTAAATTTAGGTTTTTTTATTACTATCAAAAATAATGAGGTGTTACAAATTGATAAAAGAAAAAAAAAATGAGTGTATTGTAATTAGGTGATTTTAAAATAACAAAAATGTTAGATTTTTTACAAAATTAGGTTAAGAAACCTACATATTAATTAGTTTAGTTTACTGTTAGTTAAAAAATGTAAAAAGTCATCTTAGTATCGTTTTGATGTTTGATTTGAAACATGTTTGATTGGATTGAAGCTTTATTTTTATAAACAGAATAATAGCTAGGACAAAGTTGTGACTTTCCTAATGTAGGTAATACTTTGTTTGATACTTTGTTCAAAATATGTAAAAGTATTTGGCTTTTACATTTTGTTACAAGAATATTTTATATCAATGCTAAAGTTAGTTATGAGGACCGCGAAACAAACGGTGAAAGCGTAATTCTTAAAGAACTAAGACATTTAGAGGTAGAATATGGTACCATAATTACGTTCCACTTTTGCGAAATGTTTTTACTATCTTTTCTAGAAATCTCTTTTACGCAGTGCCTGTTATGTAATAAAATAGCGAAAAGAATATAAATTATTTAAAAAGAAGGAGGTATTTAAGTGTAAAATCTACTTTTGGACTATAAAGGGTCATAACAGGTTTTTATGAACCATGAGAACGGAAAAGATATAAATATCAGACTAAGTAAAGTAAGCAAATCCTTTAAAGGTCAATGTATACGCATATACAATAGAATCCCAGAAAACGTTCAAAATCTTTCCATTGATAAAATTAAAAAGTAGTTAAAGAACTTTTGTGTGCTAAAGCTTATTATAGGGTCAATGATTTTATTGACGATCGCACACTATGGGAATAGGATGGCCACCTGCACGGCTGCTTCTATATACTATAATTATGTATCTGACTTTTGTTAATATTATATAGACTAAGTTTACATATTGTAAATATATATATATATATATATATATATATATATATATATATATATATATATACAGGTGAAATAGTAAATGTATAACGATAGTAAATATTATCACTGACGAATCACCAATAACTTATTATTAAGAAGAAGAAACTATATATATATATATATATATATTTTTTTTTTAAATAACAGTTTTCTATCTTTTTTCTAAAAGGCCCCGTGCGAGTTACGCCGGTTCTTCTCGCCGGGTTAGTTCCCGAACCGGTGGTAGGCATCACGTGGGGACAATGCCAAAAGCGTTGCTTTGTAACCTTTATGAAAATAAAACTATTTTGATTTTGAAATACTAAATAATTTTCTCCTTACGACAAGACATACACCTTAAATAAAAAGAAAAGTTTTTTAATGAGAAAATAATGATGAGCAACTACATAAACATGGGGTTACAAAGTTTTATAATTATATACTTATTCGCATGTTAATCTAGATTCTAGATTCTACGTGCATTTTAATATTGTCCACTATTAAACTTGTGTTTGACAGCTTTGTCATGGACTAGTTGATTGAATGTAATTAAACATAAAACTCACACAAATAAATTAAATTAAATTAAATACCGTTTATTTCAGGCCGTATAGGCCCATATTATAAATACCTTATAGACTAACATACATAATATATAATAAACTAACACTAACATTTAACACGTATTGTCTGCGACGTGGGGCGCGAAGTGTTCGGGAGTCGTCCTCTAAATCTTCTGTAGACGACTCCAATCAGCCAGAACTCCTCCTTCTCGAAGGTCGGTAAGTGATGGGTCGGAACTCTCACCACAAAAGAACTAAAGTTCACTTTATGACGAGATTCCAAACGCTCGACCCTCGAGGCGAAGTTGGTTCTGCTCCTGATGGAGTCCACGACCTGCTCGACCGTCGTAGACCAATGCAGCCTGGACACGTACAGCGGTGTCGCGGGAGTCTCACACCGCAACAGCTGCTCGGAACCTCCGGGTGCGGTGCCGCGATGGTTGCGGACGACGGGTTTCTTCTTCTTAATAATAAGTTATTGGTGATTTAGCTCTTCGTCAGTGATAATATTTACTGTCGTTATACGTTTACTATTTCATCTGCTTGACAATTGATATGATATGAGGACATACAATCGTTGAACAAAAAATAAGCCGAACTAAACATGCTTTACAAGTTCAAAACATATTGTGTCATAGTTTATTGCATTCAGTATATTCCAAAAAACTTACCTTCCAAAAAATCATATCACCAAAAAATCTATAAAATCCAAAAATACTCTCATCGTACCTAAATAACATAACTTCATAAAATAATAAAATTAAAATTAACATTTGTACACTTAGCGCCTGTGCATTATGCCGTACTTTAGAAAGTTAAGTTGTTATGTAAGAAGTAAAACTAGCTTCCGACAGATGGCGTTATATCCAAAATCGTGGAGATATATCCCAAATCGTGTCATGACGTGTGACATTTGAAATGTTGCTCTCAACGCTGCTAAAATAGTTTCACTTTAAAATATATAAAACAATATTACTTACTGTAGCAGACTACCAGTCTAGGGCCGAAACGTTAAACTAGCCAACAATGGGACGATTGAGCCGCGTATAATATTCCAACAATAAATGGACACCGTATTTTCAGAATGTTTTCCAAGCACTGATCTTGCGGAATGCGTACGTGTTTGCATGCTCACCGCAATCTCTACCTCTAGCGTACATCTCAGTTGTTCTGGTTCCACACCAAAAACCTGATTTATGGTCTCACTATGTACTGGGAATACCACAAATAGTCAGCTACTAGTGGTTAGATAAAGCACAATATCGAAACGATGAATAAATAATTAGAAACTTGTAAAATTATGCAAGCAATCATGTGATTTAAAGACGAAATTAGTCAATCTCATACATTTTATTGCTTTATATTTTCGTCTTTGTGTTTATTTTATTAGTTTCTCGAAGCCGCCAGCCTCATATTTACAATTCGGTATTCGGAATATTGCAAATAGTGAATAAAAAGTGTTTCATAACAATAGCACGTCCTAAAGTGTTTTTTGTTCTGCTGAATCTTTTTCTGGTGTTAAATGGAATACCACCACACCACCTTTCAGGAGAACAAGAACTCAATTTTAAAAATGTTGTGTTTCTTATCTTTGTTGATAATAATGTTCCTCTATGCTAGACCGTCGCGGCGGCGCGGGCGGCCTGTCGCTATAGACGCTCGCTTTGAAAGTCTACCATTGTTTGTAAATATCCATCAGTTTTCTTGCTTTGGTGTGATAAAGCTTTTCGTGGGATAAAGCTAGTAGTATCACTATATATACTACGAGATTTATCCCACGGCTCCGCCCGCGTAAATACAGTATCCCACGGGAACACTGTACTGTTTGTTGTTGCGTGAAAGAGTAACAAACGACCATCCATCCATCCTCAGAAACTTTCACATTTATAATATTAGTAGGATTATAGTGTCGACGGTTGTACTAACAAAGAAACAATAGCCTACATTCAGCTTACTGTAACCGTTTGTGTGTTGTAGGTCGTCAACACGTCTACTGTCTGTGGCAAGAGCATATCCAATTTCCAATGTATTTGAGTGCCATTTGCGTAACGCTCATACGTACTCACATTAATTGCGCTATCTAGTCAGGTCTGCTGCCGGCTCTGCATTAACATCGCTTGGGGCTATCGGTTTACGTAATGAAGTCTGTTATATTCAGGCTTAATACGCCACTGCAATTAGCTGAGTGCAAAATCATTGCCCATTTCGAGTTTTATCCGCCTTTAACCGTGCCGATTTTTATATTGCAGTTTAGAATGTCGTCAGAGTTGGTGCGTCGCGTCGTAGTTACTATCATACCTATACCAAAGATGTAACAGTGGTCCACTGGTTTAGACTTTAAACTTTAGAGGTTGGCCCTCGACTCCGAATGTCGCAGGGATTCCCTCATTGGAACAACAAAAATGCTGTTTTCATGTCTGGTTAGGACGATGCGGGCTGATCACCTGATCGTCTGTCAAGATAGATGATCCATGCGTCGGGAATCGTCCGGTCTGTCCCGCGCCTGATCTCTCGCCAGATGTGTCGGTCCCGCTGGGTTACGAGAGTAAAGGAAAAGAGAGTGCTCTGTGTATTGTGCACACACCTGGGCACTTTAAAATAACTACATCGTAGCCGGACTGGTTTCCGCTAAACCAACCACCGGCACCGAAATCGGTGTGAGAGCTATTATTTTACCGAAGAATCTATTATAATAATATATAAGTATCGTACCCCTATACGCCGTCATTGTTATTTGTCTGTCTATCTATCACAAGTAAATTATCTTAGCATCAATAGTCTGAAAAGTAGAAAACAATATCAAATAATCTCGAAACCAAATTCCTGGAATATTTATAGAAAAACCCGTCAAAATTCAAAAATTCCACAAAGTAATTTGACGTTTCGGTGTAAACATTAGCAATTTATTGCCCGCCATGAAGTGTTTTGGAATCAATAGGCGGTTTTTATCTGGGTTAATTGCTTAGTGTCGATAATTGTCGCTCGCAATTTTACCCGACGTATGGAGTGACGCGAAAAATTATGTGCCTGGGATATTTTGAATCATTTCACTTAGTTTAGCATTGTTTCAAAATAATTATCATATAAGTAGGTTCTATATGATAATATCTAAGAGTTTCGTCATCAAGGATTGAATTTTATCCATAAATCTTTCATAGGTACATGCACAAAAATAACTATTCTAGACAAGTTGATTGCTTTCACAATTTAATACTCGTAATACTAAATATATCCCCTGAAATAGATTTAGGATGATAAAACTCAAACGTTTCATCCTAAGTTCTTCTGCTTGTCATAATATATTTTATATAAATGGCCTATTTGACGTTATTTAAGGAACCCCTCAAAATCATGACGTGAAAAACGTTATACATGGTCCTTGAGACGTTCGCTAACAGTAAAAGTGAATCTACTATGTTATAATAATAATAATAAAAATCTGTGTATTTCAAAAATAAATAATTCCAGAGAAAAGACAATAATATGCTATGCATCTCTACTCAGATCTATAAACAGTATAAGGAGTTGCAGATATGGTGAGTGATATATTATGTGTGGGTGTGTGTGTGTGTGTGAGAGAGAGAGAGAGCGAGTAGGTGTAGCACCTCAGCCCTACGGCAAGTCTTGGGATCAGTCATAATGACTACTAGTGTGCCTGCTATGTACGCGCGTGTGTGTATACGTGAGTGAGTGTGTGTGAGTAGGTGTGTGTGAATGTGTGTAAGTAGCTGAGTAGCTCCCTAGCGCTACGACAATTCTTGGGATCAGTCATGATCGCTATTAGGGTGCCTGCTATGTGCGCGCGCGTGTGTGTGTGTGTGTGTGTGTGTGTGTGTGTGTGTGTGTGTGTGTGTGTGTGTGTGTGTGTGTGAGTGTGTGTGTGTGTGTGAGTGAGTGTGTGAGTGGGTGTGTGTGAATGTGTGTAAGTAGCTGAATAGCTACTCAGCTACTTACACACACCCTAGCGCTACTACGATTCTTGGAAATGGAAGTAATTCAAGATTTTCTGGATGAATCCAAGTTAAATGAAAAATAAAGTAAAACCTACATATTATCTTATAATATTTATTTTAGAAACAAAAGATTAATGGGCATAGTAATTCTTTTTTAATTAGCTAACCTGTTGTTAAAATTACAATATTTTTGTTTAAATGTGGGTACTAGGTGAGTTTAATGAACTAACATGAATTATTTCAATTTATAATAATATTTTTCGAAAGGTCCATAAATAAGAAAAGAAACTTGTTGTAGATATTGTAGAACCCCTATGTGCTATACAGTACTGAAGTCTAGCGAACTAATTGTAGCCATATTGTCGAGACACTCCACCTTCTTCTTGACTGTCCAGCACTACAAGAGAACAGAAACAGGTACCTTGGGCAGCACGAATACTCCCACACAGAGGAAGTTCGTAGCACCAACCCCAACCACATCGTTCAGTTTATGAGCAGCATAGGCCTGGGGCAGGTACTATAACGCGGAGGAGTCACAACAGATCCACTTGGGTCGCAGTGACGTCAGGGCTCGATTTTGACCTGCCTTCGACAGTAAAAAAGAATAGTCCCAAACATTAGTACAAATATTATGTTGTAAAGAGTTATAGAATTCTATAGTACGATGATATCTCTTCATTTAATTCAAAAACCTGCACTCCACTTTGCAGTAAGTAAAATATTCTGTAGTCTGCAAATTCAAACAATCCCGCTCAAGATTTTTCACGAATATGTTCGAGTAAGTTATACTCGTAATATATCTTACCTCGAATTATATTAGCGGCCAGATGCACTGAATCACTTCGATGAAAATATCGTCACAAGTTTTATCTGCTTTAAATACTAACATTTATACCAACCTTATTATTATTATTCTTATGGTCATATCAATGTCTATAGTCAATTTTTTATTGCATATATATATTTATTATATATTATATATTATATTATGCACATATTAAATTAAATAAAATGTTAAAAGCTAATATTAACTAAAATATATTTTAAATATTTACAAACTATAAAAGTAGGTAAATACTAAAAAAATAATAACTACTCCAAAACTTAAAATGCTACAAAACAAAGAAATCTCCCAGGTCGTCCCCACCAGGCAGAGTACCTAGAAGGCTCAAAGTTTCCGCGCTGGATTGCGATACTTATTCTCTGAGCCAGGTAGGTGCCGGCTCTGGGGTCTCGGGTGGCATCAATGAGTTTTTTGGAGATTTCTCTGAAAAGTTTGACCCAGACCCCATGTACCTAGGGTTTCAATCTTAAACGGTTCAAATATGAGATCCCCACTAATGCTCTCATACTTGCGCCGCTTGAGGTTTTCCGCCTGATTGGCGGCCGCACCTGCAGAACTCGAGGTGCCCTGGACATGGGACGGAGCAAGTGTATCGACGCAAGTAGCGTCCCACACAATAGCCCGTCCCACTCTCCAAGGGACCAGGGTCATACCGTCTGGTCTCTTGCCATCGTCGCGCGCCAAACCAGAGGGTTCCAGGACAGCTGGCACTCCGGCGGTGACAAGAGCCCGACGGATGAGATCGTTCAGGCAGTGATGTCGGGAGATGCGGCCGGCGCTTCGTTTACAGGACAGCTCGTGGTGTCCGAGGCTGTCCACGTTTGCACCACAAACACAGCGATGGGGGACGACGTGGGGGGGTGCCAAGACGCAGGGAAGTTGCTAACCGGAAAGCTGTTCGATCCAGCAATGTGCCCGTATTGGGTGACGGTAATGCTTATAGCCAAAGGCCCGACTCCCAGTTCTCCGCAGCTAAGAGGCGAGCCTGCTCCACAGGACTAGAGGACGTATTAAGAAGATTATTCCGTACCAGTCTGCAGAGTGGCTCGTCCCAGAGCCTTTGGGAAAAAGTATTATCAGGCAATTCGCTACAAGCACTAGTTGCGCTCCAGGCGTCCTTGGCCTCGTCCAGAAGGGGATGGGTGATGTAGTATTTTGGAGATAAGACTGTGGTTCGCGTGCACTGAGGACAAGAAGGCCGGAAGCGATACGTCAGAGGGCTTTCGAACATCCAGGCCACCGAACCTAACTGGAAGCGTTGCCTGAGTCCATGCGCGGTCATCGAAATTTGTATTCAAAATAGTGGAGAGCGTTTGTCTTATGGTATCATCCAACTGTTTGAGAAGTTGAGGGAACATCCACAGTTGACAACCGTAAGACATATGTCAATTTAGGTACGAAAATGCAAAAACGGATTAGGGTAAAGGCCATGTGACAGTTAATTTGAAGGATGCGGTCTAAAGTTTTATTAAAATTTTGTAATTTGTTATCTATGAAGTCCGGGAGAGATTCGTCTAAAATAGGTGAGCCCTAAAGGAAGAGCAAATCCTTGTCAATGACAGACAGTTGTGAAGCTATTTCTTTAAAGCTGGATATAATCGCGTTTCTATCCCCACAACTGTCTGGCACAAAAAGTTCGCACTTACCTAGGTTCAGCTGCAGACCTACTTTTTCAAAAGATCAGAGTGCGGAAGTCGGATAGTACAGTGGGTGCATCGCTTCCAAGGGTCCCATCATCCAAATACCAAACATTAAATTTTGAATTTTGAAGCTCGATGACCGGGTGTATAGCAAGGCTGAAGATTGCAGGACCTAGAGGGTCGCCCTGTTGGCAGCCCACTTTGGATGAGATGAGATGGTCTTTGTAAATGAGTTTGGTGGGGTCGTTGTAACACTGGAGCATAAATGGTAAAATGGCAGGTGCTTTTTAATTTGGGCTAACATGGCAACTCGGTCAACTGAGTTGAAAGCGTTTTTGACATCGAACTTCAGAAACACATCATCGCCTTGATTGTGGATAGCTGTCCTGAAAGAGTGAACGGCGGCCTCACAACCCCCTTTGCAGGCAAAACCGAGCTGTTTTGGCTGGAAGTATGACGCGAGGGAAGTGACCGATTTGCAAGCTATTGGCTGTAAGGCGCCGGTATGTGGAGCCGACAACAATCGGACGAATGCCACCATCTCTCTTCCTCAAGGCGCAGAGGTTAGCTCCATACAGAATGTCTACGATATCTGATGCGACCCCTCCACGTAGCATCAGGTTGCACAGATTCGTAAGTTCATGCAGGAGCTTCTCGCCGGCCTCCCCGCAGCAACCGCTGGTGAGGTCCTTCAGATGCTGAGGAGTGAGACCGTCGATGCCGCCAGCTGAACCCGGAAGAAAGGACAAGATGGCTCCGCGTACTTTGTCTGTCGACGTTTGTAGTGGTGGTAATGCGTCATTGGAAACTGTGAAAGGATTTGATTGTGATGGATGTTTGTTTTGCAGGGCGATGAGGGTTTCTGGGCAGTCGGGGGCGACCGTGTCATTGGAAAACAGTAGCCGCGCTGCACCCTTAATGTCTCCCTCGCTTATTTTATTTTCCACAGTTTTCACGATGTTATGTTTGACCGTGGAATGTGAAGAAAAATTTGGGTTGAGGTTAATGTCCGAAACACAATTGTTTTTGATTCTTGAAGTGAGGGAGGCATTGTTGAGCGGATCTCTAGTGATATGCAGAAATCGGTAGGGAAAGGTGAGTAGATTTTCCCAGGCTTGCCTCGAGTTCTCCAGCACTGTGTGGCGTATTGTCTCGGCAAGCTTCTTGGCTACGGTCACTCTGCCACCCCTAGGGATCCGTCTTAGAACTGGTACAAAACGTTTAAATTTGGATATTTCTTGTCAGAAATTTGTTTGATAGATTGGGTTCGGAAGTGAATTGGTTATTGGGGGAATGAATATTGGAAGCTGTTTGTGGCATTTGCCTACGTGGATGTTCAAACCCCGCTGGCTTTTAAAATATCGGGAACAGTGGGAGCATTGCAGCAGATTTCCAAAGGATACGGTCGAAATATTAGTGGAGGTCCCTGCATCCTGGCTGCTTATCATAGGTTGGAAAGATAAACTATAAATGATAACTTATATAATAGGATAAACTATAGAAAAAAATTAAAAAACTGCTTAACTAATATAAAAAACCTTGAACTATAGTACTTGTGACCCAAATTGGCCCTCTTGGGGTGCAAACTACAAAAAAATACTATCCTCCTCCTAATGGGGCTTGGTTGGACATTCACGTTGACAGCTGCGATCGTAAGTTATGGTGGCCGTCCTAGTCCATTCACTACTCCAACCGCGTACATCGATGTTATGGTGTCCAATAAAACATCCAGTGTGTATTTGGGGTGTAAGTAGGAAACACCGTTTACTCAACTTGGGCCGTTCTAAGCCATTCACTGCTCCAAAGTAATCCGTTCGATAAAATAAGTCGGGGTCCAGGCGTTGGCAAATCTTGAAAATTACTTGTAGAATTTTCTGTGGTGTTCCAAACGTAATTGGTATTGTTTTATACAAGTATAACGCAATAAATATTAAGAAATAATTTTAGAATTTCGAGACATATTGTTGTTGCTCTGACGTTCAGTTGACGTTTTTTTTTTTATTCTTATTATTAAAAACAAACCTTATAAAACGCAAAGCTTATTTCTTTGTTTATTCGCGCTAATCTATGAAACTAATAATTTGATTGGGAAAGTTATTTCTGTGTTGGATATAATCCATTCACTGAGGAAGGTTTTATGCTAAAAAATATCACGCTACGACCAATTAATCATAGGAGCGGAGATTTAGCACTAATAGTACCTGCGTAACCGAACTTTGCTCGGAATCACAAAAATATTGATCTGATCGGGATCCGAACCCAAATTTTCGAACAAAGCAAAGATTATACTTACGCATACCAAACTATCAATCGTACTGACATAATATAATATAATTACTTCCCCAAAATTCTTTGCATACTTAATTTCTGGGTAGTACTTGCACCTTTGCGATTATATTATAATATATTATATAATCGAAAACAATTAGCAAAAACAGTTCGTATGTAGGTCACTAGGTATTTGGTGCCAACTATTAAGTCGCGAGTACGCGGCTTGGACCGTGGTGCGTTCAGCTCAATTGTATAAATATATCACATATATATATCATATAGGTGCACCCAACCGTACTGTTGTCGGACATTAAACAAAATTCAAGGTCAAAAGAAAGGAGAAATAATAATAATATAAGGTTATTTTATAACAACATAAAAATAAGAATTTTAATAACAATCTTACTCGATACTATATAAAGTTATTAAATATTCTTACAATACATACGTCTAAGATATTCCAATATAAACTCAACAGACTCGAACCGTGTTAGACGATATATCGGAGCCAGCTGGCTGACTCGATTTGATTTGCGGTCAGTGCAGGAAGCAAAATTTGATTGAATTGTAACTCAGTTTAGATTTCTCAGTCAGTACAGATATTAAGTTTTATAGGATTCACACCCAAGAGTACTAGACGTGAAATATAATAAATTCTACAATCAGGACGTTAAAAAGTATGCTGTTAAATAAACAAAAGTTAAACATCACTAAAACTTGTGGCGATTCCCGCGATGATTCACTTGCTTTTAATTGTGATAAAAACGATTTATTAAAAGATACTTTTTATTTCCCCATGATGGTTAAAAAGTAAAATAATCGTTGAAAAAATGCGCCACCGTACATTATAATATATTAAAATATTATCCCTCTTACTACTAAAATTATATACACAAAGGATAAGCTTTCGACGTTGCTGTCTTTGTCCAATATATCAGATAAAGACATCAACACTGAATAGCTTATGAGCTGTGTAAATATTTTTATTAGTTATAGGGGGGTAATGTTTATTATGAAATCCGCTTCTCCATGCGGTACTATGTGGCTTGCTTACATCATAATATAATAATATTATAATAACGTGAAAATTACATAATTAATTCTCAACGATCACGACGACAACAATCACTTTGCAATTTTGCGATAGATTGTTACGGTCAGTAAATAAATTGTTAATCCCCACATGGAATCTAATTCTCCTCCCGACGTAAAATTACGTATTCCGTACTAGTTTAACTGCTGTGTGTTGACTGTAAAGGCATTCCTTAATGCATATTCTATTACCGATTAGTGTTTCGAATCTTCTAGAATTTTCGGTTCGGAAACAATGATTATTATTGCATTGACGTGACTTTGCTTACTGTTATTAGCTTTTTTTTGTATAATTTGTGCTAATGATTAATATGAAAGATTAGCCTTCACGACACAGGGAATCCTAGTGTAGAGACCAGTGATAGACTTAAGTTTCTATGTAGGTACTTTTTTTGGTCAATAAAGTTTTTTTCAAATATTTCTATTTGATACATCACTACTTTACATGCCAGCTACTGTTCATCGCGTTACTTGTTTTTATCAAATTTATATGTAGATATTTTATCCAATTAATTTATAAAACATGCACAAATCCTTTTATTTCGGTATAAAATAACAAAAGTGCTCATAAAATCCAATTAGCTAGACGACAATATGAAATATGGAAAAATAATAATATTACCTTACATGGCTTGCACAGAATGGCAGCATAAAATAATTATTCAGTATAATTGTACTCAGGCACGCGACCCTGTAAACCTATGCCAAACTACTAAAACTGACCATAAGCAACAGTTTTATGTATTCTGTTTCCATAATAATAATGGAATTTCTTTTACAAATAAACAGATGTCGCAAAGATTTGAATATGAAATCGGATAAAATTAATGTTTAATCGTCCAATTTGTTTGCATTGGGTGTCCGTGGGATCGTAATCGCTTGCCATCAGGCGATCGATCTACTCGTCTGTCTTATACCACAAAATGATCAAAAGGTATGTTGCCTTTGTTTGAAAATCTTTACATAGTATAAAATGAAGTCGCTTCCTTTCATCATTCATGTTCGCTTAGATCTTTTAAACCCAAAGGATTTTAATGCAGATTTCGGCAATATATAGATGATTCAAGAAGAAGGTTCATATGTATTATTACTGGGTGATTTTATATTCATTTTGAGGAAACAGTGTATAATTTAATATGCCCTATATATTAAATTGACAGTATAATAAAATAACAGGGTAGAATAATTATAATTTTGTATTTTAGGGGTAGCTCCCATTACGTGTATAGCCGGGATGAAATTAACGTGCTAAATACTCTTTAGGACAACTATTTTGAAGGAAATCGGTCTGTATCTTCTGAAGTAATTTGAAAAAAAAACCTACTACGTGTTGACAGTTACGTAACCGGTCTTAGACATGTCCTGACATGCTCTTGGTTATGTTATTCTGAAACAGAACAGCTATTTGGCTGTCCAATAAATATTTGATAGTCAAGTGACACTGGAGAACTTAGTTTTCTTTTATTTATTTTTATGACTTTTTCTTTTATATTATTATTATACTAATACTCTTACTAATATGTTATAACTAGCTGTTACCCGTGGCTCCGGTCGCGTAAATACAGTATCCCACGGGAACACTACTTTTTCGGGATAAAAAGTAGCCTGTTTTAATCCAGAGCTCAAGCTTCTACCATACCAAATATCATCAAAATCCGTTCAGTATTTTTTGCGTGAAAGAGAAACAAATATCCATCCTTCCATCCATATATCCATACATCCATACATTCATCCTCACAAACTTTCACATCTATAATATTAGTAGGATTGTGATTTTAATGGTTTATTTAATTGTAAGGAATGAAATAAATAAAAAATGTACTAAATGATAAGAGCATGCAAGTGTTACACTGACGCCCTTATAATGGCAGAATGTACTAGAAGTATAATAATTTTAAATTACCATATTTGTAATTAAACTACATTCTGGTCATCAATAAATGAATTGAATTGAAATGAGAACCTTTTGTCTTTTGCTGTCCTCTGTGGTTCAGTAGTTAGAGCATCGGTGCTCAACACGGAGGTCGCGGGTTCTAAGCCAGCCGAAGGAACAAAAGTTTTCTTGGGTCATGGATGTGTTTTAAATATTATGTGTATAATATTTTAAAAAATCTTAAATATAATATGTAGGCATAGCATAAAAGCATTAAGTATTAAAATTTTGTTCCGTCTGGTACACATGTTCACAAGGTAACACAAGTTCTTCGAGAACTTACCACGGGATTGACGTGGTGTGAAAGCGTCCATAGATATTTTTTTATTTAATGTACGTTACCGAATTGTTGGAATGTAGATTCCAAATTTAAACAGAACGTACCTAACTTACGCATTACGTAAATGCGACCCTTACATTTACTCACGTTTTCTCGGTAATCACGCAACAGACTCATGACGTCACGTCCTAACCACATTGATCAAGAGAGGATTATGTACTCTTCGTAGGCCGCGTCTCCAACACCAGCGATTTTCACAAAGAATATTGAATATTGAGTATATCTGTAGCTAATGGAGTACTTTTCTATTCTCTTATTATTATATTATTGTATTTCTTTTATAGGCTTGCCAAACATTTCGTCGCGACTTTTTACGACGTATTTTTTTTTTTGGCAATTTGGGAGATGCTATCGAATCGTGATTGATATTAATCGTTAATTGAATATGACACAAACTGTGACCCGTAACAAATGTAGCGCTATTCGTCGTCTGAACTGTGCCAATAACTTACAAGACGATTTAATTTAAGTCCAAGGACTGCCTTGTCCCTTAAAATGAGTTATATTTAAGACAAATTACTGATAGGACTATCTACTACATAGTATTAGCAACTAGCTACCTGTATTTAGGTTACTATCTAAATACCCTCAATCTAATCTAAGTGGATTTGAAAAAAAATCTTCTATGGTGCGATGACTCAATTCGTAACAACTATAATTTTTATAAATAACCCAACTACGTAAATAACATAGCCTATGTTACCCAAGCTATTATTATATTATCACAAATCTATTGACACCTGTATTATTATAAAAGGCATGTATTTAAACTTGCGAAAAATCTATAAAATTTTGGACGTGAAAACACCGAATATGGAATGTACCAAGTTGGCGAAAAAATGTAAGGAACAAAAAATTCCAAATCTGGGACTAATTGATACCAGTTTTGTTCACTGAATATTCCAAACGGATAGACAGATATTATTTTGGCGAACAAATAACTATCTTGGCAACAATTTGAGTGTACACATTTAAATTAAGAATAGGCACATATATTTTCCCTGATGTAGATTATTAAAAAAACATAATAAGCAGCAAAACGAGCGCACATACAAAAAACGCAAAGGAACGTACAAAATTCCCATTTTTAATTAACCTCTGTTTCGCGGGGTATTGATTACAAAAAAGTCTTTCATTTTGAAAATTCAAAATGGCGGATATTTATTTTTCGTAAAATTGATATGGGTGTCGTTTACCAGGTTTCTGGGGGTGATGGATACGAAAATGACATTCATTTCGAAATTCCAAGATGGCGGACATATTTCATTTTATAGGTTAATAGGTTCCTTTTGTAGGTTTCTTGGGGTGCTGATTGCAAAAATTAATTCATTTAGAAATTTTAAAATGGCGAATATTTATTTTTCTGTAAAATTGATATGGGTGTAGTCTTTGGGGTTTGTTACAAACAAACCTTTACTGCTTGCTTACAAACCCCAAAGACTACTGACAAAGACTGCTGAATAAAAATATGATAGCCATTTTGAATTTCTAAGAATGCGGAAATTAATTTTTATTAAAATGAATCTAGGTATCCTTTTCTAGGTTTAACCTTACTTACAAAAATATATGGTGGCAAAATTTAATCCAAACTGGCTACGAAATTTATAAGTTGGTGACTTAATTTCCGAGTTGGCGACCATTAAACGATTAACGAAACCAGATAGGGTTGATAAATTAATGGCTGCTAAAAATTCAATCTATAGGCTACGGAAAATCGCATATTTGGATAAGTTAGCTGGCTATGCTAAAACATGGTATGAACTACGATATTAGCTGGGAAGACTGGAAAATTAAATTAATTACTACTTTCCTATTAACCAAGAACAAATTAGCACAAATCAGTGAACATGTTAATCGCATAAAGGCTAAGGATGAAGACCCGATCAAGTTCTACGAGGGCTGCACTAAAAGTATCGGGAATGGAATATTTCCACTGTTCCTGTCATATTAAAATCTTTTTAATTTAAAACTCCTTGGTTTTAAAAATCGAATAGCGTTTATTTATTTAAAAAAAGATTCTCGGTCTTGTCACAAGGTCTTGTCAAACTTGTTTAGTCGTTGAGAAAATGGAATTGACTCGAGAAAATTCTAGGGCGATGATTTATTATGACTTTCGAAGTGGTTTAACACAAAAACAGTGTGTTGACCGGATGATTTCTGCATTTGGTGATGAAGCCCCATCCAAAACCACAATTTATCGCTGGTTTGCTGAATTTCAACGTGGACGTGTCAAGCTCAGTGATGATCCCCGTCAAGATCGTCCAAAAACTGCAGTCACCCAAGAAAACGGTGATGCTGTGCGTAAGCTGATTGAGGAAGATCGACATGTGGCATACCGCGAAATTCAGGCAACTTTAAACATTGGCATGAGTCAAATACAAATAATCTTGCATGAACAATTAGGTGTAAAAAAGTTGTTTTCCCGATGGATACCGCATTTGCTCTGTGAAGAGCAAAAAGCGGCTCGCGTTACTTGGTGCGTCAGAACTGTCGAAAGATTCCACGCAGGATCCTCAAATGCTGTATACAACATCGTATCAGGTGACGAATCCTGGATATACGCGTACGAACCCGAAACAAAAAACCAGTCACGAGTTTGGGTGTTCGAAAATGAGTTAAAGCTAACAAAAATTGTTCGTTCACGGAGTGTTGCAAAAAAAATGGTGGCCACGTTTGTCTCCAAAACCGGCCATGTTGCGACTATTCCTCTTGAGGGACAAAGAACGGTTAATGCAGTGGTATGCTAACATTTATTTGCCACAGGTCGTTTCTGAACTCCGTAAAGAAAATTGCAACCGCCGCATCATCCTCCATCACGACAATGCGAGTTCTCACACCGCGCACAGAACAAAAGAGTTTTTAGAGCAAGAAATCATAGAATTATTAGACCATCCGTCGTACAGCTCCGACCTAAGCCCTAATGATTTCTATACTTTCCCTAAAATAAAGAATAAATTGCGTGGTCAGAGATTTTCATCACCTGAAGAAGCTGTGGACGCCTACAAAACGGCCATTTTGGAGACCCCAACTTCCGAATGGAATGGTTGCTTCAATGATTGGTTCCATCGTATGGAAAAATATGTCAAATTTCGCGGAGAATACTTCGAAAAGCAATAAATACATTTTTAAATAGTAATGTTGTGTCACTTCCTTGATTCCCGAAATTTTCAGTGCCGCCCTCGTACTATGATAATCTTGGTATTTAATGTAATATGAGTGATGATGTAATAGCCGAATCAATTATAGGAACACTTGGGGATAAATTGTTGGAAGTTGGGGCTTTATCAGCTGGTTATTACGATACACTCTTTGCTTAAATATCTGGCAACAATGAAGACTTCTTCTGATTATGCTGAAGTGAAACTCTCCAGAGTGTCCAATATTGAGAATCATAATCCAAACAAAACGATTAAGTGTTTCACTTGTGGAATGGTTGGACACAATGCTAGAGTATGTGGGAGAAAAATACAAAAAAATAATGATGACCGAAGATGCAAGTTTTGTAACAGAACCGGCCATGTCGAAAGAACTGTTTTAAGAAGTAAAACCAGAGCAAACATTGCTCTTTTTGTAATATCACAGGTCATTCTATTGGAAAGTGCAGAAAGGAGAAAACTGGACAAGACAAACATATTAAGAAAATCCAAACTGAGATACGTGACACTTCTAATATGAAGTATTTTAAGACCGCTCTTGTGAATGACTCACATGCATGAAGCTTTTGTAGACTTTGGCAGTTCATGCAATACAATGAGGCAAAGTTTTTATGATAAACTTCAACTCAAGTCTACAGTAAGTGAAAATGTTATTAAAGGCTTTGGGGATGGTTTGGTTCAGCCATTCGGACTTACTACTGCTTCTCTGTCTGTTGATGAAGTGGAGATGGAATCCGATTTTTATATAGTACCAAATGAGACTCAGGACTTTGATATCTTGGTGGGCCAAGCATTTACTTAGTCACCTCACTTATTAGTTGTTAAAACATCAACAGGCCTTAATGTATATGATAAGGAAATGTCATTAGACATTGCAGAACTTTGTGAAAATTTAGAGAACAAGGTTGTTGTTAGAACTGAACCTGTTGCTAGTGGTGTTATGAGAGTAAAGTACAGTGAACAAAGAGAGCCAAGATGTGAAAATAATGTGATGAGTGAAGAAGTAGAAAGTAGCGATGGTACCACAGTGATTAGACTTATTAATAAAAGTAATGAAATTGGTCAGCTAAATTGTGCTGACTGTGTTGCTAGAGCTGGACTACTGTAATCTGAAACTGGTGTTTCCAAAATAGGAGAACAATTAACCAAGGATTAAAGGGACGCATTTATCTCTCTTCTCGACGAGTTTGATAGTTGTTTCTCTGGGAAAGGCATGGAGTTGGGTAATTGTGCTATCGAGATGACGATCAGATTGACTGAGTATAAAGTCATAAATTACAAACCGTATCGGATGTCCTATCATGAAAGAGAATTGGTCAGACAATGAGTCTGATACAGGTTCTTCTGGACAGGTTGGTGAACAAATCAGTGTTCTACAGCTTAGACCTAGCAAATGGTTACCACATAATTAAAATATCAGAACAATCCAGACCACTCACCGCCTTCGTCGCTCCTGATCATCATCATTAACAGCCATAGGACGTCCACTGCTGGACATAGGCCTCCTCCAAAGATTTCCACAACAAACGGTCCTGGGCCACCCGCAACCAACGGCGGCCCGCGACCTTCATAAGGTCATCGGTCCACCTAGAGGGAGGCCGTCCAATAGAACCTTTACTCCCCAGCGGTTATCAGTTCTACAAGCAATGTGGCCTGCCCATTGCCACTTCAACTTACTGATTCTGCGAGCTATGTCGGTTACTCCAGTTCGTCTGCAAATCTCCTCGTTGCGGATTCTGTCACGTAGAGAAACCCCGAGCATAGCTCTCTCCATCGCTCTTTGAGTGACTTTGAGCTTATTTAAGAGGCCAACAGTGAGGGACCACGTGATGGACATTACCAATATCGGATGATGAGTTTTGGATTGTGCAATGTACCGGCTGTCTTTCAGAGGACTATCCTCACAAGCTGTCGGTAGTAGCCGATTTTAAAGCACAACAAAATGTTCATGAAGTCAGACAGTTCTTGGGCCTTGCTTTATACTTTCGCAAGTTTGTGAAGGGATTTGCTACGATAGCTAGACCACTTACATCCCTGACAAAAAAGAGCGCAGAATGGTTTTGGGGAAAAGATAAAACGACGCCATGGAAACTTTAAAGAGGGTATTAACATCATACCCTGTTCTTGACATTTATGATCCATCTTGTGAAACACAGATCCTTACTGATGCTTCTAAAGTGGGACTAGGCGGAGTGATCTTGCAGTGTCAGAGAAATGGCGGATGGAGAGCGGTTACCTATGCAAGTAGACAGACAACAGAAGCTGAAGTTAAGTATAACAGCTTTGAACTTGAGGCACTAGCAGTGGTGCTTAGCATCCAGAAGTTTAAAGTTTATGTGTCAGGGTTGAAATTCCGATTTGTAACGTATTGCTCTGCGTTACGACTAGTTTGGTCAAAGAGAGATTTATCACCTAGTATCGCACGGTGGTGGCTTGATCTACAGGAGTACGACTTCGAAGTGGAGCACAGACCAGGAACTTCGATGTCATATGTTGATGCTCTCAGCTGAAACCCAATTATAGTAAATCACATTGAAGAAAAAACATTCATCGAGGCTCTTCAAGATGCAGATGAAGAAATACAGACGACTCTAAAGAATCTTGATCTTGAGCTGAAAACTAACAATAAAGTTGGTCTAAGGATGGGGGGGAAGGGTGCTAAGGATTTCAAGATTGTTAATGGTTTGCTATGTCGTTTTGTGGATGGTGGGAATAGACCTATTCTACCCAAGAGTGCAAGGTAGCATATATTTAACACTTACCATGATAATAGCGGTCGTTTGGAGACCGCGAAATGCTTAGAAGCTATCCAAGCTATGTACTAGTTTCCTAAGATGCGGAAGAATGTGGGAAAATATGTTACTAGTTGTATAGGGTATCAGTTTACCAAGAAGCCTACCGGGAAGCAACCAGGGTTACTGCATCCAATTCTTAGAGATCCTACACCATCTTTATACGTCCACATCTACGTTCACATCGTCTACACACGATCCACACTATCTACGTGGAACACCTGGGTCCTTTTTGCAAGAGTGGTGGCAAAACATACATCTTTGCTATCATCGACGGGTTCACAAAATTAGTGTGGTTAGAGGCTGTTGCTAGCGCAAATGCTAGAGGCGCGATCACAGCACTTAATCGGTTCACAAAAGTTTTCGGATGTCGAATGAGGATACTCAGCATTAGAGGCACAGCGTTTACTTGTCGAGAATTCGAAGAATATTGTACTAAACTTGAAATAAGAGATGTGTTAAAGGCTGTAGCTTCGCCCAGAGCAAATGGACAGGTTGAGAGGCTAAACCAGACAATATTAAACTCGTTGACCGCACATTTTGGTGAAGAACAAAAAGGATCGGAGACTTATTTGCCCATGGTGCAGTTGGGGATTAACTCCACGATAAGCCAGGGGACCGGAAAATCCCCCCTGGAGTTGCTTTGTGGGCTAAGGCCGCGTTTAGCTGGAGAATTAGAAGGTGCTCAACACACGACTGATGTGGAAAGGCTAAGGGAAGATGCAGCTGAAAGAATAAAACGGAATGCTGCCAATATGAAGGCACGTTTTGACGAAGACCAATGAGAAACAGAAACCATACCCTTGGGCGCATTGGTCTTGGTAGAAAGAAAAATTTTACGGCCTGGCTTGACCAGTGGAAAGTTGGTTCCGCTTTATGCGGGGCCTTATAAAATCACTGCGGTTCTTTCTAATGACCGCTATGAAGTAAGCTTAGCTGCTAAGGGCAGGAAAGCTTAGAAGAGCGTGGTTGCTCGTGACAAGGTCAAGTTATGGCGTCCCAGGCAAGTGACCTCAGGTGATGACTCAGAATAAAACTCAGAGGGTTGGTGTGTTAATGGAAGCAAAATCTAAATGCTGCCCACGGGGCTGACCTCTGTCTGTTTTATGTCGCCTTCGGGGCTATATTTTGCCCTAGGGGCTATGTCCCGCCTTCGGCGCTGCATTTTGCCTAAGGGACTAGTCTTGCCTGCGGGGCATATTTCGCCTTCGAAACTGTATTTTGCCTTAGGTGCTAGTCTTACCTGCGGGGCTATATTTCGCCTTCGGGGCTGTATTTTGCCTTAGGGGCTAGTCTTGCCTGCGGGGCTATATTTCGCCTTCGGGGCTGTATTTTGCCTTAGGTGCTAGTCTTGCCTAAGGGGCTGTGATTTGCCTACGGGACTGTGATTTGCCTACAGAGCTATGATTTGCCTACGGGACTATGATTTACCTACGGGGATATGATATGGATACGGGGCTTTGCTCTGCCTACGGGGCTATTGTCTGCCTTAGAAGCAGCTATGCTTGCCTACGGGGCCTACTGCTGCTGGAGGCTTCACCAAATCTTCGTGGCTGCTAAAGGCAGCGCAGCATCTCAGGAAATCCTTCGAGGCCGAAGAGTGTACAGGATGGCCGAACTGATACATCTATTACCAAATGAAGGCGGCGCAACCCTAAAAAACCGACTCACGCGCCCCCTCCCTAGATTCGAGAACAGTCAGGGCGGCCATTGCGTCATGGATATAACGAAAATGCGCGTTTGAATTTCGAACGGTGTTCGGTGGATTTGGAAGTTAATAAATTAATGGTGATTTGTTTAACTGTGTTTTTAATCATCTAACACTAGGCAGTATGGCGACTTACCGATCTCCGTTCCTGTTCGTGGGTCACACGGATTCGTGATCTGAAGTGCAAAAATCGACAAGTACGTGGTGGCGAGGTGTGGTTTACTCGATTGTGGTAAAATCTGAAACTGAACTGTTAATGAGTACTGAGTACTGACGTTGTTGGTTGTACAAAAAAAGTCATGTACTATTAAATCCCGCAATTCAAATTCTCAGGACATAACACATAATTCGCGCACGATAAAGAAACCTCGCGGCTATAGGCAATCCAAGTTCTGCACGCTAATTGGTCTGGCACGCGCTGATTGGCCGATCGGGGTTTGTGTGCCAAATCCAAATCCGTTAAATAGAGAGATAACAGATCAATCTTTTACTACAAGCAAAAGCGGCCTGCACCGGTAAAGTGCGGACTGCGAGGGATATGTGTGGTTTGGACTGCGCATCGAATTGTCGTGTTATTATGACTAAAAATATGTCTACGGTTTGGACTGCCGGCGTCATACACATTAAGGCGAGTGCCCGCATAAAACTGTGAGAAATGCGTTCGCACCGACGTGCCAGATCGGACTGTCAGCCCCGCGCATCTACATATTGGCTTCGCGTTCCGAACTTAACGTGTAGAGGGTCCTAATAGCATTTATAGTACCTATATATTAACACCAGAATCGAAATCGCTGCGTCTATGCATGGTCCCATCCTCTTGAAAGCCACGTGCAAGTAACGACAACAATTTGCTTGGCCCGGTCACGTTATAATTAATTTGATGGTCAAACCTAGCGCTTGTTCGACAATTGTAACTCTATTCGAGTACCCATCTAGACCCTTCTAGATCCTTCGGACCTACATCAAGGTCGTATGTCTTATGTCAGGCCTGAGAGCACAATATTGAGTACCTCTGCGGCTCAGTGGTTAGTGCGATGGCAGTCAAGCCGGAGTTCACGGGTTCGAATCCCGCTGAGGGAACAAAGAGTTTTCCGTGTTTCTGGGTCATAACATACGTGTTAAATATATTGTGTATAATTATGTATATCGTAAAAATCTTAAATTTCTATATTATGTATAGTTTAACCCCCTTACTAATACAAAATTACACACTGCGTATACAGGCGTTCTAAGATTTCTTCTACTAATAATCATTTTTTTTGGCATAAGGCCCGTGTAGCGATGTTATAATTTCCGTACTAATTTAACCAACGCTTAAACAAGGCAAGACCCTTGTATAAAAGTGGTATAGCGTGAGGATAAGAGTAAGATGGCGGATTTTCAAGACATCAGCTGATTTTATATTCTTTAGAATCTCGTTAGTTAGTTAGTTCTATTTCTGAGTAACTTATGAGTTGAACTTCATAAATATTGATTCTTAGGCTAGGAAATTATTCTTGCGCCCGGAAAAATACAAATGTTTAATGATCGTGATGATTCATTTTTGTTGTATTTTTTGTAAAAGACAATGACCTAATTTCATTAATTTCAATCTTTGATTAGGTACAATTAACTGTTCATACTAAAATAACATATAGGCAGACAGGGCGAAACTAAGTAGGTATAAGGGAATGAGGGTCTTCAAAAAGTAAGGAGTATGGGTACTACTTTATACCTATAACTACCTACCTATTATACAGACTAGAGCTTCCCCTGAGGGAAATGGAGTTATACCTATTGCAACCTATTTATTATACACAGGCTTGGGCTATCCCCTGAAGAAGAACCAGCCTTGTATTGTTTCTTGTACATAAGGTTTGGTCAAGTCAATTATTTTAAAATCAAGGATCTTCTGGGCATAATTAATGTGAATTATGATCTACTGCTTATGTTAATATGTTTGGGCAGAATAATAACAACCTAACTTCAGGTATAGGTGACCCTGCGCCTAGCTCAAACTCTTTAAAGAATGATGTTTTTCCCCCCGAGTATGACATTTTTTTTCTACATGTCTTTAAAACAGCAGTATATCATAAGCCCAGAAGGACCATAATTTATTTTACTAAAGCTTATTATTATAATACAACTATGGAATGCCAAAATGTGAAATTTGTGGAATTTTGAATTTGCAACGACAATCCCTAAATATCAATCTTTAATTACAAAGATGCCCCACAAACACTCGAAGTGTTAAGTACAATTGAAATTACGACACACATCATGATTGGTATTTAAATATCGTTGTTGATTGGTATCAATAGTATGGTTACTATTTTCATTTTTTATTGAAATCGGGCTTCACCAATATTATAGGTACTTACTTTTATGTGTAAGACGTCCACTGACATTAATACTTACCCAACCATTTATCCATACAGCTATTATTGTGTGAACTTTTTTGGCCTGTGCGTTGACATATCAGTCAATCAGCAGTCAAAGCTATATATCTATATATATCTATATCTATATATATATATATATATATATATATATATATATATATATATATATATATATATATATATATATAAAATGATATAAAACAATAAACATATCTTCATCACATTCTGTGATAGACAACTACAAACATATATTATGATACGGTACAATCAGTCACTCAGAACAAAGGGAAATGATACATTACATAACCTATTGTGTATTTTTGGAAACATTTGGAGTAAATTAAAAACCAATGAAAGACATTATATTTTCTTATACATGTTTATTTTTATCAATCGCTTGTTAAAAAATAATGTAGTTGGACACTATACTTCACAGACGTTCGCAGATACCTAAAACAAATTACGCTATTGCTTAAGTTACTTTCTGTGTGGGAATTACAACTCCAAACAATCAGAATTTATCAGATTTTAGTATTGTTCTTCCTATTTAGCTTTTGACAATGTCAAGAACTGCATTTACAAATTACAAATGACATTTGACGCGATTAGCGAAAGTCTTGTGACAAATGCCAATTATAATGACATATACATATACAGTTTGGAAAAGGAGCGTTCAAAAATGTTACTAACTATACTTTGTAGAACTACTAATATTTACAAAATTTACATACTTAACTGCCTGAAATTGATTAAAAATGTGTAAACATCAATTATGTATATAATTAAAATTACGAGGTCCATAATAAGGTAAATTTTATGTCAATTTTTGTCATCAACATGCGAACATCAGATACGTGTAATTTGCGTGTTACTCAATTCCTAAACGTTTTTTGTGATTATAGTTAAACCAGGTCTTTATTATCTTTATTAGTAGACAGCTGTATACACGCTGTATAACGGACGTATAACTTAAACAGCGAATTTAACTATTCATATGTTAAACGCATTTTTAAGAATTTTTTATTAGTAATAGGGTAAGAGTATTAAATATACATTCTTCCCGGTGTGTGGTACCTGTAACACAAGTTCTTCGGATACTTTGCACGGGGCCAGCCCCCTTACTCTCGACACAATCGAGAATCGAATCAGTTCGATCTCAATAGCTTTTGATACTCCCGACACCTACACTAGCGCACGATCGTGCGGTGGCTCAATTTGTAACTAACCTGGATCGAGAAGTTCGTTTGATCATAACTTTTGGTACTCCCGACGAAATCAATCTACTGAGAATCGAATGGCAGGATCGAAAACAAACGTGGAATTACACGATAGCTAAAGAGATGTCATTTACAGTATCGAGTTTGCTTGTTTTAGTGCATTTGAACTAAATTACGTAATTTTTATTGCAGTATTGCAGCATTATTTAATTGTATTGAAGGAGCTAATAGAATACGCGTTCGGAAAATGCAACATTTGCAAAGATTTAGCAACTTCAACACATTAGCAATGGACATGGATTGTGAGGAATTTCGATGCAATGACGCCCTAAAAATTATTTATTTGACATATGAGTCGCAGATTTAACTACTCATATAAAGAAACCGACTCACCGAAATTATATCACCGTTATACAGTGTAAAGTTACTTAAAACCTTTACGCATTTGTTTACATTTGGCCACTAATTCACGTATTATATTTTCACTTAAAACAGGGGCTCAGACAAATGAAGTCTGTATAATATTATCTATATTAACGTATCATATGACGACTTCGTTTGTCTCAATCTGTCTTTGAATAAACAAAGTCAATATATAGTTATAAAAATTCGTATGTTGATGTTACTATGCTCGCGTTTTCTAAATGTAAACACTAAAACGAATTTGTTATTGTATCATTTACATTAAATATACTACTGAATTATATTTTCACCACAATTAACTCCATTTTTACAATACTACCAAATTCCTATTTATGGCAAGTTATTGTAGTTATTGAATGTGTTTTGTGCCCAACACTTGTGTTTTGCTGACAAATGAAATCAAAATATGACTTTGACATTTGACAGAACGTCAAAAATAAACAGGAATTTCGAAACTGTTATTTACTGTCATAGTTTTTTTAGACAAATAACCTTTAAAAACCTACCATTGCATGAGATTGAGGCTGATCTATTTAAATAAACATCTACAAAATGTTATTTAAAGTGAAAATATATAATTTTCCATAATTTTATTTATCTTCGCAATAGACTACGGAACTCAGCTGTAACTTGTTTACACTGTGGATGTGACGTCAGCAACCGGATACAGCTAACGACGCTGATAAGACACAATCTCAACGCGATCGCGATTTCGATTCGATTTTGTTCGGGAGTATGCATCAGGATCGAAACTGAATCAAAATCGACATCGGATCAGACTCGTAAGGCCCCAGATTGAAGTGGCGTGAAGCGTCCATAAATATTAAAATAATATAATGTACTAGATGTTGTTCCGTGCTCGCAAATTCGTTCGCGCAGGAATCGTACATTTTGTTGCAATAAAAAAGGCAACGTTAATCTTCGAGGATTTGTCAGTGTTTTTGGAACGAAGTGCCTTATCGCGCGTTGGGAAAGGGGGCTAGACGGAAAAAATTAAGACTATAAGTTGTAACGACACTTTTTGCTACAGTTGCTATAGTTGTAAGCCGTGCGGCGTGCGCGTGTTTCTTTGTCTGTCTGTCTCTCTCTCTCTCTCTCTCAATTATTACTAAAATTGAGCCTACTGATTAAGTTTGTATTACATTATATTTGTTAATAATAAAAACAATATTATTATAATTAAAAAAAAAAAAATATTAATAAAATTCCTTCCCTAATTAATCGAAAGGAACTTCGTTCCATGCGGGTGTCCCTTGACACCTCTCAAGTTTTTTTAAATTTAGTTTTTGTTTGGTGCAAATTATTCCGTAGTAGGAAAATACTAATAATGGCAAAATCGAGGCACACACTACACAGGCCACAGCTTGGCGTTGCATCTATATAATGACGTCTATTACATTTGCACATATTTCGATTACATTTCAATTACACAGAATAGCTATAAAGTAAAGAATTTAATACGTTAAGTGAGGACGTGCAGGATCGTGCGACAGGCAAAGCGCCACCATTATGATTTCATTGTTCTGCGTATTCACCAATAGATGTTTAAATATAGACGAGGCATGTCGAGGCAAAAACTGTCCCCACTTAAAATCCACCACTTTTGGGGTTGTTTGGGGCCATTTGACATTTGAGGTATGGTGAAATCAAGATGGCGTAACTTTTTCTTGTATTCAGAAGATTCGTTCTATGAAATATACGGCATAGTCTGTCTTTAGTTTTGAAATCGTTGGTACGAACAACTCAGATACGCGGTGGCTCCATTTATTGTTTTCCGAGTATTCAATACTTTAATTTATTATTGTTGCAAATAAATTATGTTAAAAGAGATTTTCCGCGTAAAACTTATAGTGGCTTGTCTTTTCATTTAAGTAATTTTCATAATTAATCCTTGATCATCTTAAATTCGAGGAAATTAAAATCCGACGTTTACTTTAAAGCGAAGGTAATTTCAGCTTCATTAGTCATGAGTTTATGATGGAACATTGTTCATATTTGATCTCAAATAAAATTCAGACCTTATAAATACTAAAGTATTATCCGTAGGTAGTTGTTTATCTATTGTAAAGAGCATAATATAATTTTGATTTAGCATTTTTAATTAAGTTTTAATGAATATTAATTATTTAATACTTACTACCGCATTTCGTACACTTTTTTAAAATCTTAGGTATACTTTAAACGAGACGATCTTGTAGATACATAATCGGTATCCCGACAACGGCTACAAGTATTACCATGAAATTTAGCATGCTGGGAGTTTTGGGGGAGAAAAATTGATCAAGATAGGTCTTATCCCTGCGAAACAGCGCATTTTTAAGCAATATATGTTTTATTTATTTCGTTGTGCAACAATATATCAATAATTTCGACTCTCCCACGTCAGTCTGATTGGCAGCTTGGTATGCGTATCGACGTTTAGTTTTTGAATTGTTTGGAAATTCGTGTATGTGTTCGGTTCGAGTCCCGGTAAGTTAAATATTCTTGTGATTCTTATTTTTTCTTTTTCTTTTATATATTTTTTTAATTATTTTATCTTTCTACTAAAACACCGAGAAAAGCTCGGTCTCTCAGGTACTATAATTATCTATATGGGTATATAATGATGGGGCAGGACGGGGTACTTAGGGGTTAACAGCATAATATAAATCTCGAAGACTTTTAGTGAGTTTCAATAACATATACTTAACTAACTAACATATTATTGAGTATTAAAATAATCCTCACTTGTTTTAATATTAATAAACAATATAATATAAAACTTAATAATAATGAAAAAGAATTATTTAGATATTGTAACGTGATGAGTGTGTGATGACAAAATGAAAATGAATTTCAAATTCTAACCGAATCTTATATTCCTCATTGTTTAATAGAAAAACAAAGGCCTAGATTCTTGAGAGCAGTGGCCTACATTAATGAGTATACACTACCTGCACATAAAGATGTTACGGGAAAAGAATTAATAATTATTTAATACCTTACTATTTAAACAAGGTACCCAGTGAACTACAAAACTGTATATAGACAATGTAAAAAGATTTCGGTTGAGTTAAAAAATGCATTATTTACCTAAATATGTTTTTCGCGACTCGCCGGAATATAAACCCTGTGAGGTTTTCGCGGTACGGCATTCTTGTAATTTAACAGTTTTATTTTTATGTTCATTGAATAAATGATTAAAAGAAAAAAAAATAGAAACAAATGAATAAGTCGTAATATTCCGAAACGTAAGGAGAGGGAACCACCACATCTTGGAAAACCGTGTAAGACGGGATACCCTTTAAATTCTCACTCGCTCACTCACTCGCTCACTTTTAGTATTTTTCTCTATGAAACTCTTAATTTGTTGTCAGCTTTTATTTATTTTGTATTATCAGCAATATAATAAAATGCTTAGTATACTATAGTCTATAAACCATCTTGCCTCCTCACCACTTTTTAATTTTATAATACAGTTATATTAAAAATTAATTTGATGTGAAACAAGATATTGCCTATTTCGTCAGACTATCATACGTAAAAATTACTCGATACACATATCAAACTTGTGACATTTTTTCTCATAGCCCAATCATTTAGTAGCTCTACTTAAAAAGTTTTGCCAAGTTACGAGGGGGCAGAGCAGTTGGCAGTTAGCAGAGAAGTTGAAATTCGAAAATAGGACATCGAAATCTACTAATTTTCAAAATTCCCGCAAAACCAAACAACCCCCTTTTTCTCGCAGTAATTTTAACATTTTTTTTTGTCTTATTTTATGTCTTATTATTATAATTTTATGTCTTACAACTATCACGACAGTCGATCTTTAGATACTAGAATGGATGTGCTCAGTCTATTGGAAACACGTGAAAAGCCCAGTATCCCGTCTTACGCTCCACCTCATCTCGCCCCACCATCCCCTGGATGAATGACGCGGGAATCGTATATTTTTGTACAAAGTAGCTTGTATTCTCTAAGCTCAAAACTGTGTGCCACATTTTTTGTGTGAAAGTGTAACAACGCCACACATTCTAAAAACGTTGACAGTTAAAATATTACTAAGAATAATATAATTTTGTAACAAGATTTTATTTCAGTAAAATTGCTGTATTAAAAGTGCGATAAAAGAATATGAAGAAAAATAAAACAATATGATACTTTACTCCTGTATGATACAGTAATAAAGTGTGAAATATTTTATTTATACTTTCTTTTTTGTACACCTTATATATAATATTATAACAAAATGTTATAGTAATTATTTTATTGTAATAATATTATTATTATCTAATTGTGTTTACTTGTATTAAAGTGACCTATCTAAATACCTAAATAATTAATAATTATTATCATACTTCTAACGAAGGTAAAGGAGTTGACCAATTTTTTCTACGCAAATAATAACATTTTGATATCCGCGTTGATTAATATGAATTTGTTTTGTGATTTCAATTACGTACAGATAAAAATACATACGAAAGAACTATGTTTTTTATAAAAAATATAACCCGACTACGAAAATTATACAGCCTGGTCCATTATTACGAATCTATTGGAATCTCATTAATTTAAATCGGATCAGTAGTAGAGGCGCTACTGTGGAAAAAAAATACATACAGAGACTGCCAAAATCATTACCCTTCCTTTTGGCTTCGCCTTAGTCAGGTAAAAAAGTACAAATACATCAAAATACCTGTCTATAATACTCTCTATACATAGTATTAAACACGATTTCGCAATTGGTACTGTATTCAGAGGATAATATTTTTCACCAGGCCGGATGAGGGTAGGCTCTATATTATGGCATGTTGATTTAGGCGTGACGTACGCTTACAAACGTGATGTTTGTCTGGCACAGAATGTAATACTAGAAAAAGTTTGTTTTTAACAGAAAATACTTGATTCAATCAAATTATTGATTTCATTGACGTCGATTATCATAGAAGCATTTAGGTATGCCAATTAGTTGATTTTTTTGGCTGCTACCAGTGATGAGGGGTTCCTACAACTCCATTCCTATCGGCTTCACTTACCACTTAGCTTTTGGAGACCCTCATCCAAATCCCTACCTATTATACAGGATAGGGCTACCATATGAAGGAGAACCAGCCTTCGCCACTGGCTGCTACAAACCTAAAATCATTTAGGTATAGTCAAGTCTATAAGTCGACAAAAGTTGAAGCATTTTGATATTATTTTCTCGCACTTTTAGAACTGCGAACAAAGCTTGGTCACCGAGGTTCCATAATATGATATCAGATATCACTTGTATAACAAACTCCTTATACTTTACACAACATAATTTTCAAACACATTCTCACTTTCACAATCTAATTCTTAACAAAACATTGTCGTTTTTTGTCACCTAGACCGTTAAAATATAACAATATTCATATTGGGTATAAGGAATCCTTACAAACTGCCTTTATTAGGCAGATATCCGGATGAGGAAAAATTCCCTTGTTAAGCCTTCATTAGCCCATACTTTATGAGTTATGAATAGGCCGCCATTGTGGAATAACGCAATTTCAACAAATACATATCCGACCCTTTTACTTCTTCAAGATGGCAAGAAGAGCGGAAGAAACAACATTTACATTGAAAATTATAATATTAAGAATTTAAAATTTTTGCGGAAATCCATAGCATACAATTTAATTAATATTATTTCTGGCTAACAAAAGATATTTGTGTGAATTTTGATTGAATACAAATTTTGTATACTAATTTGGGGTCACTGAATACAGAAACATACATTTTTTGTCAAGTTATAAAATAAAGTTAATTTTTTGTATGCATAATTTGTAATTGTATGCCACTATTAAATCTTAAATGAGCTATAACTAGGAAATACGAGCTTACTTTGAGTTTTAAGTTATAGATTCAGCAAGTGAAAAACTAAAATTGTCGCACACATTCATGTAAAGGCAATTTTGATGTGTACAATGTCTGGCGTGTGGCGCCATCTATTAACAAATTACAACAATCTTCAAAAGAAAAGGGTTTAACAAATCGCGTATAAAACTGGACTGTGTTCACTGAAGAAATTCAAATATTGTTGTAATACCACCACCATCCACCAATAATATTATATTATGTTGTATTCACAAGAATACCTCTTATCACTTTGGCACAGAAAGTTGAAAAAAAAACCGGAAAAGTGCGAGTCAGACACGCGCATGAAGGTTGCCGTACCATTATATAACTTTTAGTCGTAACATCAAGCAAAAACGGCAAAACAATCAAGTTCGTTGTATCGAAGCCCCCCTTAAATATTTATTTTATTATGTTTTTAGAATTTGCGTCTTATAGCGGCAACAGAAATACATCGTCTGTGAAAATTTCAACTGTCTAGCTATCGCGGTTCACGAGATACAGTACAGCCCGGTGACGGACAGACAGACGGACAGCGGAGTCTCAGTCTCAGCGGAGTAATGGGCCCTTTGGGTACCCAAAAAATTAATAACTAATTTTAGGTTAAATTTTAGATAATTTAATAACATTTATCTCAACTTTAACCTCCCGGCTTCATAATGATTTGTCGTTTGCATCAGCGAACAGATAATCACAAATATTAATAATGACATCTATGTTTCACTCTGAAATCGCAATTAATACTAAAATAATAAATTTTATGCCGTTATAAATAACTTTAAATAACCACGCAAAATATTAGCTTTAATTCATACATAATAGGTACCTTCATCCATACATATTTATACACGATTTTTATGAAATTTAAATCATTAACTATAGTTATTACTCTAAGTTATGTTCTAAACCATCGTTTTTCAACCATTTTTATGTCACGACCCACGAAAAAGTCAAAATCTTAATTGAAAAGTATTGCGACCCCGTCACTATAAATTATAATATTAATAGTATGTACATAGCGTGCTATTTTTATCAGCTTTACGTATTAGCCTTCACTGGTTCTAATTTTCAAACGAATCTTTTGTACTCTAAGTAGTTTGTATTTATTATTTTTCAACAGACTGCGACCCCCTTTAACCCCCGCTTAAGAAACGATGTTCTAAACTATATACTTATTTATTGTCCAACAGTACTCACATATACATACACATACACATATTTATACTATATAACTAATAACTATATTGTATTATTAAAAATCAATTAATAGGTATTCATAAATAAAATATTATGAAATAATTTCATGGAAATAAAAATTAAATTATGGCGTAAATATAAATTAATACCAGCACTTTCCCAAACGTTATACATATTATAATTGTAAGATTTTGCTTTAAGATTAAATTCGAAATTAATTAAGTCAGCCCGCATAGAGTGGCTGAAAGCTCGCCAGAGCGACTTACGTGTAAAAGAAGTTTGGATCAAAGGAGTTTTTTAATTAGATTTTCTTCGCACATAAGCTAGAAGTTTACAGAAAAATAAATTACTCGCCTTTTGGGCTTGGTCCAAAATTGACCCAGAATCGATATAAACGAAATGGTTGCTAATGTATTCATTTTAAATCATATTATAATATGATGTCACCAAAAGGGCGAACTCGAAAAAGAACCGAGTATATAAGCTATGAGCAAGAATAAAATCAGTTTTTGTATTTGAATGACAGACATGAGCTGATAATGTATGAAATACGACGATTAAAAACATTTTTATTTACATATTCGGTTTCTCGGTGTCGGTCGTAGGTGTGGGTGTAGTTTTTGGTGTTGAAATAGTAGCTGTACTTGTACATACATACGCCTACAATTACAATGTACGAAGGTAGGATTTCTTGCGGAAGTTTCGCAATTGTGGAGGCGGAAACGAACCTCCGTTACTACTGTAATCTGTACCTACACCTACCCAAGTACAAAAGCAACTTAACTACATACTCCTACAGTTCATATACCAACAAATATATTTACACCTACACCTGTACCTACTATAATTTTGGATTTTATTCTTGCTCATAACTTGTATACCCGGCGTTTTCTGGGGTTGCCCATTTGGTGACATCAAACATGATTTACAGTGAAACCACTGGCAACCATTTCATTGATGTCGATTCTTGTTTTTTTTTTAGTATGAAAATTGAAACAAGCCCTTTGGCTTCATCATAATAAGTTCTATTTGTGTTTTAAAATATAAAATATTGTCTAAGGGACAGGTCGCCTGTGCAGATTTGCATAATATGTTGCTCATAATATTATTTTAACCCCATGTTTTACCCTATTATGGTGAAGGCTAAATTAGCTTCTACAGTATAGGGATTGTCGCCATTCTTTAGGGTTCCGTAGTTCACGTCTCGGTACCCATATGGTTTTGTCATGTCCTAGAAAGATGAAACTTTGAATAGATATGTGTATTTACCATGTTGACGTTTTTCTCGTGTTTACCCCATATTGTGGGGTATCATTATACATAGGTATTTTAAAAACATTGATAGGTTTTTAAGACAATTTTATGATTAGGATATCCGTTTGCGAGATATTCAACTTTAAAGAGCTTTTTTTGTTAAAATAGACTCAAAAAATCTGAAAAAACTATAACTTTTTTAGTTCAGGAGTTATAGAAGCCTTGTAAAATGCGCTTACTTGGTCTGATTCGCACTTGGCCGGTTTTATCACAACTGAGGGGTTAATTGATTTTGCGCTGGTCACCTGCATAGGTTAAAACAAAGTAGTAGAAAAGGAAATCTTTACTAATGTAAGAATTATTTTTTACAAGCTTTTATTTAACTTGCAATGTATGTCTTTTGTTTGGGTGGAATTTTGCAACTGAATTTTGAAGCAGATATCTTCAACCGATTAAGCTGAAATTTTGTATACACGTTTAGTTTGGATGATAATGCGTGGTTAGCTACTAGTAAATTAAGCAACTTGATTTGTTTGATTCTCGACAAGCATTTAAATCATTTAAATTGTGTAACGACGTTATAAGTTGATAGTAAAAGTTTTAAAGGAAAAGATTATTTTATTCTTTAAAGCGCATTCAAATAAAAGCTTGACTTTTTTTAAATTACTTTTGAGTGCAATTATAGAATATTTCTATTTTTCAGCGGTTTAATTTTTTTGTTTAAAAGGTGTTGTTTTATTAAGTGTTGTTTTACAACAGTAAAGTGTTTTCGCAAATATTCCTCGTTTGTTATTGAAGCATAATAATACACATATTATGCATTGCGTTTTATGGTACTTGTGTATTTGACCAAGAATATTTCTACGCTGTGGCATAGTGATAGTATTGTTGTGTAGGCTGTGCGCAAGGTACAAAATATTTTGTCGCAACAAAAACGACCCTATTACCTAGCTGGAACATTTATTTCTTTCTTACGTATTTAAATTAAAATTGTGATTGTAACCTTTGACCTTTTCGTCATTGTTTGGGGTACGTGTCATTATTATAGGTTCATAATATAATGGTCAGAACATGATGATATAGTGGCGTCGTGAAAAAAAACGCACTGCACCCTACTACTATTAAAAATGTGAAAGTTTGTGAGGATGGATGGATGGAAGTTTGTTACTCTTTCACGAAAAATTACTGAACGGATTTTGAAGAAATTTGGTATGGTAGTAGTTTGAGCTCTGCATTAACACATACGCTACTTTTAATCCCGAAAAAGTATAGTGTTCCCGTGGGAACACTATACTTTTTTTTTTACTTTATTTACGCGGGCCGAGCCGCGGGAAAAAGCTAGTATTTCATATAGGTACACACTACCATACCTAATCATATTCAAATCCATCATAACAAACTTTCTCATTTATAATAGTAGCAGGATGGATTGGATTGATGAAGGGCCTTGGGCGGGGAACCAATACCAGGGGCTAGAGCCCCTCTAATTGGGGTGGGATGGCGCGCCCAGTACGAGTACTGGGTACATTCAATCAGTTTTTAGGGAAGACCCCCCGCGGCAGAACGCGGGGGAAACCCGAGGTGTCGACTGAAAAGATTGTCCCGAGTCCGGGACGCGCGTCGTACATCTCCGGCAATCACAGTCGGCTCCTCTGATAGGAGATTCTGGATGCCGGAGATATCTAGGCGCGGGTCCGAGCCCGAGTCCGAGCTGTGGGGAGCCAGATTTTTATTAGGGCTGCGATGATGGGGGCGCCTTCTATGACGGCATGCAATAGAGTTGGTAGTATATCCTCCCCGGCCAGAACCTTCCGAACAAAGTTCGTAGCCAGGAAGAGGAGAGTCTGTAAAAGCTCTGCTGTGGATGCGAGGGCCTCACTCTGCACCAACTCTTGGGGCAGCGGGGGGGGGGACATCGGGGGCTGAGAGGAGATGCGGCATCTTTCCTCCTAGTTCTCGGTTTCTTTATCCTCCGCGCGGAAGAGTCGGGGGCCGAGGGAGCGAGATTTTTTTTTTCCCTCCCCCTAACATGATCAGGGCTTGTTGTTTTCTTTTTAATCTTTTTTTCTTTTTTAATTCTTTTTCTATTTTCTTTTTTCATAATCTTACATCTAACTTTTTACAATTTTTCTTTTTCTTTTTATGATTAATTTTACTATTTACAATGATTATTGCTTCGTCATTATTTCTGCCATAACATTCTCTTTTATATTACAATGATATATAATATAGTCATAAGCGTGAAGTACCATGTACTTGTCAATTTTTACAATATAAAAGTCAGAAGAAGATAATATGTAAACATTTTTTTTTAAATAACCAATAAAATTCCAATAAAAATCCAATAAAAATACAACTCCAATAAAATACCATAAAATGCAATAAAGTTCCAATAAAAATAAAATCCAGTAAGATAACATAAAATCCAATTTAAAATTTCCATAAAGTACAATAATATCCAATATAATAATTCCGATTAACAATCCAATAAAATAATATAATACAATAAGATAAAACTACGGCACACACATTCAACTTAACCCTACTACTCGTATCACAATTATATACTACATCTAGAGCCTACACTAATATCACACAAGTTTATCACAGTTTCTTTTGTTCACATATTATACAGTAATTTTATTACAGTACGAGAGGAAAATTTCTCTCTTTTTGCCCCCCAGGATGGAAGGCAGTTTCTCACCCGTCACGGATGTGCCCAATTTCTGCTCAATATCATATCTATTGCTATCAAAAATTGGGCACTCCAGTAACAGGTGAGGAACCGTCTCCTCAACTCCCGGCGAACACGACGTATCCTCCTTCAGCTTGAATCTGTTCAAGTAGACGGTGAATCCGCCGTGTCCGGTCAGAATCTGTGTGGTGTGATGTGTGATGTCTATTTTTTTGACTATCTTGTATGCAGCAGCAGCGCTTGGGAAAAAGAGCTTCGTGACTCCGGCCGTCCCTCCCACTTCGTATCTCCTGTCCCATTCCTCAACCGTATCCTCTCTTAAGATACGCTTGACGAATGAAACAGGACACAGATCGTAGTCAGGTTTCCTTTTCAATCTCAGCGCGGCCTACTTGGCTAATTCGTCAACCCTCTCATTCCCTCTCAGCCATGCGTGCACCTTAATCCAAATCAGGGAGACCTCCCGCCTCTGCGATGCAGCTTTTCGGAGGGCCTCCCTTGTTTGCACTGCCAGGGGATGAGGAGAACTAAGGGTGACTGCCTGGAGAGCCGATCTGGAATCGCTAAGGATACCGACCTTCGCCATTCCACTCTTGCAGGCTATACTTACTGCTCTCTGGAGCGCTAGAAGCTCGGCCTGGTAGACGGTGCAATACGGAGGCAACGCAAGCTTGACGGCCTTCGTCTCGGCCTCACCCTTCCATACGGAGAGTGCGGCTCTGACTCGACCCTCAATCTTGCTGCCGTCCGTATAGATCCTATGGACGTGGCTGTTAACCACGTCTGCATACGAGTCCTCGTCCACCAACCCGAACCTCAGCTCTACCTGCTCTGTCGGATGTGGGTCCTCAATCGCAGGAGCCATTCGCTCCACCTCCCTGTCTCTCAACACCGGGTGCGGTATCCCCTTCTTGATCTCATAGAGCCTCGAAGCTTCGAGTATCCTGAGATCAAGAGGGAGTATCCCAGCCAACGGCATCGCAGCGTTCAGGGAGACGGTTCGATATGCTCTGCAGATCTTCTGGGAAAAACCCCGTTGAACGGAGTTGAGCCTTTTTTGGACCCCCATCTTTTCCACGGTGGGTGCCCACGCTGCTGATGCATACAGAATAGTCGGCTCTATTACGGCTATATATATTATCCTAACTATCTGGGGGTTAAGCCCCCATCTTACTCTAGCAGCTTTTGCAAGCTGCTTATAGCGTGCTATAGCCTTCTTGCATATTTCTGTGACGTGGGCATTAAATGTCAGGCCGCTGTCAATCGTTAGCCCTAGTATTTTTATCTTTCAGCTCCCCCCACTTACTAATTTTCTCCAAGACCCCATTAGCTTTCCTTTCAATCTCGAGAGCCGTTTCTCCCTCGAACATCAAAACAATGTCATCGGCGAAAGCCTGATTAAAAACATTCATTTCATCTAACATCCATAGCAAGGGGTCCAACAAGAGGTCCCACAGGATTGGTCCACCTATTGATCCCTGCACGCACCCCTTGTTGGTCACTGCTCACTTCCATACCCGCATACCTTACATTCACTCTTCTTTTACTCAGGTAGCTGCTGATCACCCGCCTCAGGTTCCCCGGACACCCAACCTCAGCTAACCTAACCTTTATGGCCGGCCACCAAGCACTGTCGAAGGCCCCCTCTATGTCCAGCGAAACCACAACAGAAATTTTCTTCTCCTCCCTCCGTTTCCTGATGTGGCTCACCAACCTATAGAGGGCGTCTTCGGTGCTTATTTGGGGCATGAAGCCATATTGGTTAGGGCTAATCTTGGGCAGCAGGTAGAACCTGAGTCGGGCGACCAGCATCTTCTCGAAGATTTTGCCGAGAACAGGCAGGAGGCCGATCGGTCGATAGTCTTTTGGTACCCGGTACGATTCCTTGCTTCCTTAGCACCCCCACGGTCGCCCGCTTCCACTGTTTGGGGAAGCAGGCGACGGTGAGGCACCTATTCAGCAGAGCAAGGAACCATTCCGTGTCACATTCTACAGCATGTTGGCAGATGTCCGACGTGAGTCCATCCGCCCCGGGGGCCTTTTTGGGGTTGAAGGACCTTACAGCTCTCTTCAACTCCTCCATGATGAAAGGAGGGTCGTCCGGACCCGCCGGCGCGTCCGCCGATGTTCCTCACTTTCATCACGTTCCTGGTCGCCGGGGTAGAATGTCTCCGCCAGCCATTCCGCAGAGCTTCGGGCGTCGACGGTTTCACCGTCCCTCGTAAGGGGCAGATCCTCCTCCCTCCCTGTGACTCTGCTCAACACTCTGTAGATACCCTCCCAGACCCCCTCCCTATCCTGCTTCCGGCAAAACTACTTCCAACTCCCAACCTGCGCATCCTTAACTGCCTTTTCATACTTCTCTTTCGCTTCCAGGTACAGTCCAACTACGCGGTTTCTGCGATCAGGCGCAGCGTTACGGATCCTGCGTTTCCTCGTGGCAACCTCCTTCTTCATCTGCGCGAGCTCATCATTCCACCACGACAAGTTGAATCTCTGTGTGTGTTTTTTGGTCGGCATGGTGTCTCTGCATGTCTGTGTTATGACTTCCGTGTATCTGTCTATTGCATCTTCTATTTGTTGTGTGCTGTGTATTGTGTCTATGTCCTGTACAGTTAATTTGTGAAAGTGAAAGCATCGGTGGCATTGGGCCGGGCCGCTGCGGCCCTGCCAGGCTTTGATGCAGATTCCCGGCATATATAAAAGTTCGGTGACTTTATATATGCCGAGGACGACGTCTGGTGCCCTGACAATGCGGGCGAAATAGATACAGGCACCAGGTTCAGACCTCGCCGGGACTTCGGACACGTATTCCGCCACGTAGTTCGGCGAGTCCAGCCATGATTTCCTCGGTGTCTGTGGAAGAAGGTAGGCCCCTAATCCCTACCTTGATTGCCCTATCTTGCGGCAGCGAGAACCAGAACCAGGAGGCTTGTCCCTGCTTCTCCAGGTTCGTAAGGTAACTCTTGACGGTCCTGTATTCGTGTTCGGTTCGGGGCATAAAGCGAATACCAGGACCGTTTTGTTTGGCGTATGGTGCATGCCCCAGGATGTCACGAAGACGACGGAAGTGGCGGACCCAGTCGTCGATCTTCTCAACGACCAAGGGTGGGTAGCGAGACGCATTAGGGGGTGGCGATGTTTTAGCAGTCACCGACGCCGAAGCGGGAGGTCGGTGGATGACTGCTTGTGGGCTGGTGGCACTCACCTCGGTGTAGGTCAGCTGGCGGTCGGCGTACCTGGCCGGTCGTGGTGCATGCAGGTTGATTAGTGGTGGCGGGAAGGTGAGCGCGGTAACGGTACTCACGCGGCGGGCTAGAGCGGATTTCTGTGGCCGCAGTGGGTGCGTCTCGGCGGTTGTCGCACGGCTGTGGGACCGGCGAAGCATCAGGCGAGGCATATTGCATCAAGGCATATGAGCTGTTTTGTCGAAAACTACACAAAATATAGAAACAAAATAAATAAACACACATTTCCTAAGTTTTTCTAGAGTTATTAAAAATTGATTGAAATATTGACAAAATTTCGCATTTATGCGAAATTTACGAACAAAAAATGTATATATAAAAAAAATGTATGAAGTCGTCTTTTGTCAAATTTTTTATATGATTTTGTAAGGCATAAAAATTAACTAAATTGACTATTTTACATAAAAATATTGAAAAAGAAAGTAAAAAAATTCATGTAGGTGTAATATATGCGATAATATGCGATACCAGTTTCGAACAAGTTGTTTGTTACCTAAAGTTCGAGCGGCGCGGGCGCACTCACCGTGCCGTGCGCCCGCGCCGCTCGCGCATTAGACGCCTCATGCCTACCCACAGAGTTCTTTTTTATAATATGAAATGCCTACCATGAGTTCAACTGACACTGTGAACAGCATTTGTTGTATGTATTTACATTTTACTATGTTATTAAACTAACGTTTTGTTCATAGTTAGTAAAGTTATAATATCTAAATTGGGCATTTGATGATAGGTGCACCGGTGTACGGACAAAGCTTCTAGGTTTTTGTGACACCGAGCTTATATTGTACCTTGCTTTTAAAATTTGTTAAAAAATAAATATATAAATAAATAAAATCTTCATTATGCAGTTATCTTAAGTAATAAGATAACTGCTGAAATAAGTTTATTCAAATACACTCGACATCACATATAAATAATATGAATATAATATTGTTTTGTTTGATATAAGAATTCATAATTATTGTCTATAATATATAATATGTCTATAAACATCATCTAACGATTAATAATATTATTATAAAGTTGCAGTATATTAAATCAATATACGAAATAAATATACCAAATATACCAAACTATATATAATTTTTTTAGGCGACTCCACGAATTCCTTATTAATTAGGAATTTGTATTTTCGCCGCCATTTTGTTTTAAAATGCGACACCCGTCCCGACACCGTACAACGGTTAATACCAAACATCGTCACGATAATTTAATTTTCTAATTTATTTAAAGCACTATCTAGTTCATAAAAACTAGTAAAACAATCGTCAATAATATTTTATATTATTAGAAGTTAAATACAAACAGAAATATTCATAGTTTAATATAATACAAAACTGTTTTTGTAACGGTTATTATTTGGGTTGGTATATGGACGCAACTAAATGATAAAAAACAAGTTCTATTTAGCAAAAATATGACGAACATTTATATTAAAATTATTTAAGATAACATTAGCTACTTAACAAAAGCTTCGCACTTGCGCGACGACGATTATCACGATCGAATTCAGCTTCTAAACTGCACTAAAAGTTGTAAACAAGTTCACTGCACATAACTGGTTTTCAATTGCGTATTTCTTTTGTTCTTTGTCGAGCCTATAAATGTGTGCGTAATAGATTTGTCAACCTTTTCATTCTCGTCAATATGCTATACGTTAAAAAGGGACAATCATTGTTTTCGCACGGCATTCCGTTGTTCTTTGTGACTAATACTCATCCACCGTAGAACGGTGACGGGGCGCTTAACGGGGGTAAAGCCTATAATCGTACAACGGTGATGGGACGCCCGAGAGGTTATATTAAACTTAAAACATCAATAAATGAAAAAGAACTTACCTTTCTTATAGATTCTGGAGCATCATTATGTATAGTGACAAACAGCTCTATAACTCGTAAGCCTAATACATGCAGCGAAGATAATATCACAGTCAAAGGAATTGACTCAAAAAATAATTCATTAAAAAGTATAGGTCATTTCATTTTGCAATTACAATTTAATCCAAATACAAATGTTTCACATACATTCCATATTTTCGATAGCATTGATCTTCCATACGATGGTATAATAGGTAATGATCTGTTTTTAAAATACAATTGTAAAATTAACCATAAAACACATTCACTAGAAATAAATAATTTTAACACAGAATTATCATTCGATGAACCCTCTTATATTATTGAACCAAGATCCGAAAAAGTAATCGAATACTCAGTTGATAATCCAGAAAGCATAAAAGAAGGAATGATATGTGATCAACATCTTTCTAATTCACTTTTAATATCAAATTGCCCGGTTAAAGTGAAAAATAATAATAGAGTAAATTTAACAGTCCTTAATACATGTGATAAATCTGTCACGATAAAATCTAATCTGCTATTAAAAATTTATAATATTGATAGTGAAAATAAAATGCATAATTTTAATAAAAACAAAAGTAGTATCGAAAGAAAACAACAGTTATTAGATTACTTACGAACTGATCATTTAAATTCAGAAGAAACAAATTACATACATGATATCTGTAGTCAATATTCAGATATATTCCATTTACCAGGTGACCAATTAACCAGTACAAATATAGTTCAACATGAAATCCGCACGTCCTCAGATCAACCAATTAATGTAAAATCATATCGTTTCCCTGAAGTACATAAAAGTCCAAACACAAATAAACAAAATGTTAAATGAAAATATTATAAAACCATCTAAATCACCCTGGTCCTCCCCTATTTGGGTCGTACCAAAAAATCTTGATGCATCTGGAAATAGAAAATGGAGAATAGTAATTGATTACCGAAAGCTCAATGATATTACTATAGGTGAAACCTATCCAATTCCACAAATAAATGAAATATTAGACCAATTAGGACAAAGTAAATATTTTTCAACCCTTGACCTTGCATCAGGATTCCACCAGATTAAAATGAGCCCTGATGATGCGCAAAAAACAGCTTTCAGTGTTCCGCAAGGGCACTTTGAATTTAATCGAAAGCCTTTCGGCCTAAAAAACGCACCTGCAACTTTTCAAAGAACAATGAATACGGTCTTATAAGGTTTGCAATGATTACCCTGCTTCGTTTACCTAGATGACATTGTAATTAATTCACACTCTTTAGAAAGTCACATAGATAAACTATCTATTGTTTTTGACAGACTCAGAAATTTCCAACTAAAATTAGAACCCGACAAATGCGAATTCCTTCCTAAAGAAGTAGGTTACTTAGGTCATATTATTAGCGATGATGGCGTAAAACCTAATCCTGAGAAAGTAAAGGCAGTAGTCGACTTTCCAACTCCCGAATGTCCCAAAGACATTAAAAGCTTTCTCGGATTAGCTTCCTACTATCGTCGTTTTATACCAGATTTCTCAAAATTCGCAAAATCCCTTACAAATTTACTTAAAAAGGATATACCCTTTGTATGGACTAATACACAGCAATTGGCCTTTGAGCAATTAAAACTCAAATTAGTAACTGCTCCTGTCCTAATCTATCCTGATTTTACAAAACCATTCTTGTTGACATGTGATTCTTCGAACTACGCTATTTCTGCTATTCTGTCACAAGGCGATGTAGGCAAAGATAGGCCAATAGCATACTCCTCAAGAACATTAAATAAAGCAGAAACTAATTACACAGTAACCGAAAAAGAATGTCTCGCAATAGTCTATGGAACAAAAGTGTTTCGCCCCTACTTATTTGGTCGCCGTTTTAAAATAATAACAGACCACAAACCATTGAATTGGCTATTTAACTGTAAAGATCCAGGTTCCAGACTAGTTCGTTGGAGACTAAAACTTGAGGAATACGACTATGAAATCCAGTATAAAAAGGGCAAAATAAATACGAATGCCGATGCTCTTTCCCGCTATCCTGTAAATTTAACCCAATCCGATAACCTAATTAATGTCCTTGGTGATAACGAAAACAGGAAGCTCCTCCTATCGTAGTTCAACCTGAAAATATACCCTTACTAGAAAGTCCCGGTTTACCAGAACTTCCAGAATTACCTGAATTTTTTGACTTACCTAAAGAATACTTTGAAAATCCTGAAGTGCCGAGTGAAAAAGTACTTCCCAGTCCCAACGTAGGGTCACCTGCATCTGATGAATCTTTAAGTCATAGAGACACGTACTCCGAATACCTGAAAAAAAAAACAAAAAATATATCATCTACATCTAACGTTAAGATCCTAGATTATAATGAAAACTTATTAAAAACCAAAGTAAAAACAATAATTATACCTACCTCTATAGATATTGATAGTCAAATGCTTACGTCGAAGAAATCCTTAATAATACACCAAACTCTGCTGCAATCCGAGATCGTGAAAGAACTTTACATTCATTTTTAAAGTTCACTAGTAATAATGTCAATTATTATTTCCTATTTGTTAAACTTTATCATTACGATAAAAATACTTACGAGGATATTTTTATGAGTCTCCAAAATCTTAGAAATGAATTAGTGGTCGAAGGTGTAAAGGAACTTCGTACTACCGACTTTAAAAATCCTTTCGATAGTCATAGTTTTACTAAAATTTATAATATATTAATGTACTTTTTCAATAATAGTGACATAACTATTCATATATATAAAAACATCCTTATTTACCCCATTATAAGTGAAATTCCTAAAATATTGAAAGAAAATCATAATATTCCTATTTCTGGTCATTTAGGCTCTAATAGGATGCTAAAACGTATTCAAGAAAAATATTATTGGCGAAATATGCGTAGTGACGTTGAAAATTATGTTCGTAAATGTGAATTATGCCAAAGTAATAAGGCTCTTCGTAAGTGTAATCGTGCTCCCATGCAAATTACTACTACGTCAACTCAACCATTTGAAAGAACAGCATTAGACATAGTAGGTCCACTTCCTGAAGCTGGTAGCGCTAAGTTAAAATATATTCTCACCCTTCAGGATGATTTAACTAAATACTCAGCTGATTATCCAATCTATAATACTACAGCCGAAGATACATCAGAATTTATTTTAATTTAATTTTTTTAATTCATTTTATTTCTTAGTTTGGTATTCTAAAATCTATTTTAACCGATCAAGGCACAAATTTCACTGCCGAATTGTTTAAACAAACCTGTAATTTTCTAAAAATTAAGCAATTATGGTCAACACCATATCACCCTCAAACTCAAGGCGCCCTTGAAAGGAGCCACTCCACTCTGAAAGAGTACTTAAAATCCTTTATTAATGAGAACCAAAACAATTGGCATAGATATGTTTATACAGCAATGTTAACTTATATCACTACAGTTCATTCAACAACTAATTTCACTCCGTATGAACTCGTATTTGGTCATAAAGCGATTATTCCAACCTCCATATTTGGATCTTCATTAGAACCAACTTATAATTCTTACGTCAGAGTCCTTCAACAACGGTTTAAACTTTCTAGAGAAAAAGCTATAGAAAATATCCTAAAATCTAAAAATATTTCCAAAACTTACTATGATAAACATTCTAGACCGGTTAAATATAAAGCGGGTGACATAGTTTATGTTAAAAATCATCTTCGTCTCCGTAAAGCATTGTCGGCAATTTGGAAAGGTCCTTACAAAGTTATAAAAATAAACGGTAATAATAAACTTACCTTACTTGTAAATAGACGACACGTAAAATATCATTACGATGAAGTCAAATTGGCCGAAACCGATACTGAGTAGATTAAGATAGTATTCTAGTTAACCTTAAATCATAATTTTATTTAGTTTTAAATAAAAAAATAAAAAAATTATATTCCAGGGTTGGTGCAACAAGCGTCTGCGTTTTCTCATTGGATATGATACAACCTATAAATAAAAGTATTGGAATGTATCTCGATCCTGTCGGAACAGTCAAGGTCTCTGATGATCAACTTGTCTTAGTCCCTGTAGATATTAGCTACATAAAACCTCATATTAAAAATATTAAAAACTATTTAGATTCCACTGAAACTTTCTGTAATTTAAATTATAACTTTAATTTCACTAATTGTAATAACCATTTAAAACCATTGATAGTTCGCTATGATGGTATTCTGAGAGACTATAACGCCATTTCTCATTTAACTTCTGATAGAAGTAAAAGATCAGCATGGTTTGCTGGAGTTGGTACTGTATTTAAACAGATAATTGGAACTATGGATGAAAATGACGCAATCCGATACAATAACGCCATTCAAACCCTGCATTCCTCAAATAAAAAACTTGCATCTTTATTAAAAGATAATATTTTAATTACTACTTCAGCTTTAGAAAATTATAATAAAACATTAAAGTTAATTAAAGAAAATGAAATCCGTTTGAATAGCGCTATTGACTCTATAAGTAAAAATATGTTAAATATCGAATTAGAAACGAAATTTAATGAACTTTACGAAGAATTTTCATCTAGTATATTTACATTGTCGTTCAGAATTGAAAGTTTAATCAATTCTATTATGTTAGTAAAAAGTCATTCAATCCATCCATTTGTTTTAACTCCTAAACAATTATATACGGAACTTGGAAAGAATATAAAAATTTTACCGAAAAGTCAGTAACTACCATTAAACTTAAATTTAAACAATATACATAGCATTATTGATATGGCGCAATTGTCCTGTTATTATGTAGAAAATAAGATTGTATTAGTTATTAAAATTCCTTTAGTTTTAAGAATAGAGTATAACTTATACAAACCTTTCTCACTACCTGTATCACATGATAATGTGGATCCTCAATCATATGCTATGATTGTACCTACTTGTAGCTATATAGCTGTAAGTAAAGATAAGAATTCTTATATCTGTCTAAATAATATTAATAACTGTGTGAAAACTATTAATTCTTATTATATTTGTAGTCATATGGACGTAAATTCAATTGAAAGTACTCCTATTTGTGAAACTGAATTATTATGTAAAATATTCAAAACTCTCCCAAAACAATGTGAAACCAGGCTTATTTATGGACAAATAGATATTGGGCAAGAACTTACAAATAGTAAATGGTTATTTGTTGAAACTCAACCCATAAAAATCGATATAGAATGTCCTTCAGAAGTGTCTCAACATAGATTAATTGGTACTGGAATATTAAACTTACAGGCAAACTGCAAAGCTTATTATAAAAGCAAAATATTTTCATATAAATCCTGTTCTAATTTAACTATTTAATCAATTGCACCTGACTTTAATCTTATTGATGATCCGTGTTGCAACTCTGAAAAATTAAATAAATTAAAATCAAAATCAGCTCTTTTAAAACTATTAGATATAAACTTAGAAAAACTTTCTGATATAGCTAATAATAAAATCATAAATAAGCCTGACCCACTCTTAGAATATAATTCCCATTTTCCTATTCTAATAAAATTAAAATTATAACATATGTTATAATTTTAATTTTTACTATTTTTAAATTATGGAAGAGATTAAATAAGCGTCCAATCTTGACTAGAATTCAAGATTTAAATTCAAGTACACAAACCGAACCTCCTGGTAATAAACCAGTTGTAGAGGAGACTCCTTTACCCCAACTTAGAAGAGTTCTATAAAAACTTACCCTTTACCGGTAAGTTTTATTTTACGCAGGGGGCTGTTACATCCCTATGCTGTTCCTAGATTTGCTGACGGGGTGCTGATACATCATCACTACTCTGTCATCTTAGTTAGTAGGTTTGAGCTGCGAGTCAGTTCAGAGCTAGACACGGGCCACCACGGACGCATATCTAATCTCCTAATGTATGGTGTAATCCAGTAAAATAAATTTGTGTTGTAAATCTTTTCCAGTTCAATAAATTTTCTTTTTAAAAAGTCTTTTAAAAAGTCCGTTCTAACAGATCGCTATCAGGAGTTTATAACTAAAGGCGAGTCGGCACGTAGTGGCGCGTAGGCAGGGCTACGACGTAGCGAATACGGAACAACGGCTCAACGTATTACGCTACGAAATGACTGACAACGCGCGCGCACTAACGGAGACGGGACGATCCGGCAATAGTAGCAGGATCTAACCCCTTACTAATAAAAATATTTACACAATGGATAAGCAATACAATGTTTTGTCCTTGTCTGTCAAGCTACTTTTCCCACGTATCAGACTACTAAGTAGGTATAAGGGGATGAGGGTCTTCAAAAAGTAAGGAGTATGGGTACTACCTTATACCTATAACTACCTACCTATTATACAGAGACTAGAGCTTCCCCTAAGGGAAATGGAGTTATACCTATTGCAACCTATTTATTATATACAGGCTTGGGCTATCCCCTGAAGAAGAAGCAGCCTTGTATTGTTTCTTGTACATAAGGTTTGGTTAAGTCAATTATTTTAAAATCAAGGATCTTCTGGGCATAATTAATGTGAATTATGATCTACTGCTTATGTTAATATGTTTGGGCAGAAAAATAACAACCTAACCTCAGGTATAGGTGACCCTCCGCCAAGCTCAAACTCTTTAAAGAATTATGTTTTTCCCCCCGAGTATGACATTTTTTTTCTATATGTCTTTACAACAGCAGTAGATCATAAGCCCAGAAGGACCATAATTTATTTTACTAAATCTTATTATTATAGTACAACTACGGAATGCCAAAAAATGAAAATTGTGGAATTTTGAATTTGCAACGACAATCCCTAAATATCAATCTTTAAATACAAAGATGCGCCCCACAAACACTCGAAGTGTTAAGTACAATTGAAATTATGACACACATCATGATTGGTATTTAAATATCGTTGTTGATACCATAGTATTTTCATTTTTTATTGAAATCGGGCTTCACCAATATTATACTTAGGTTTATGTGTAAAACTTCCACTGACATTAATACTTACCCAACCATTTATCCATACAGCTATGCTGATTGACTGATATATCAACGCACAGGCCAAAAAAGTTCACACAATAATAGCTGTGTGGATAAATGGTTGGGTAAGTATTAATGTCAGTGGACGTTTTACACATAAAAGTAAGTAAGTAATATTGGTAAAGCCCGATTTCAATAAAAAATGAAAATAGTATGGTATCAACAACGATCTTTTAATGTTATTATCCTGCTACTTTTTTAAATGAGAAAGTTTGTGATGATCCAACGCAGTGATTTTCAAATTTTTGCTGAGGAAATCAATCCAGTAGATCTTATTCCTTAAGCGATTTAGTAGGAAGGGCTAGTGATGGCTCCCTAAGGGATCCGATGGGCAAGATTGACAAAATGGTGACCTAAAAACTTTCCAATTGATGTGGCTAAAAAGTATCTTTTGAAATCGGTTCCATATTACAATTCGAGATGTAGAAACTGGGTGAATTGAAAAAAATATCTATCCACTGTTTTGGTACCAAAACAAAAGTATTTTTGAAATATTTTGTGGCGTTTCAAATTCTTTTCAGACGTTCTCTTTTGAGGGGGCTTAGAGAAAGTACAACGTCAGACAATTACGAAGGGTCTTAAAGAATAAACTGCATGGGAGTTACTCCCATTGTTTGTTGGCTAGCTCCACGTGGTTTTGCGGCCGAATGTGTCAACCCCTACAGGGGTTCTGATTTCAAACTCGTGATTTTAATGAAAGTCGTCATGTTGACTAAAGCCCCCGGTTATGCAAAACCTATTCTATTAGCACGATGGTAGATATGATCGTGCTCTTAAATATACCTTAAAGCAGTAGCTTATTGTATAAGCTTACTATCTTTTTCCCGCGGCTCCGCTCGCGTAAATATACTGTCAGGTATCCCGCGGGAATATTTACCCGGAACTACTACCAGCTACTTTCTATCCCGGAATACTTTTCCGGGATAAAAAGTAGCCTGTGTTTTAATCCACAGCCTAAATTACTACTATACTAAATTTCATCTAAATCCGTTCACTAGTTTTTGCGTGAAAGAGTAACAAACATCCATCCATTCATCCTCACAAACTTTCACATTTTTAATATTAGTAGGATTTTATAAGCTACTTTATTCACACTTACTTTTTACTGTTCATACCCTCTCACAAACTGAAATTAAATACAATTCATAAGTTCGTCACATACGAGCTAGAAATTGTTGTCTTTCGAAGTTTACTAAAGTATAGTCTTCGACACGTCGCGGTATGAATTTTTGAAAATTGTGCAGCTAAAGCGCGCAACAGAAGCAGTAGCCCGTTTGCGCCGACCCTTGATGAAGACTGCACAGACTTGGGGCAGTAAAACAAAATGGCGTCCGATAAACATGATGTATGCGATATGCAGCATTACAGTACCGCCATAAATTTTATGGATAGACACGTTTTATTGTTTGCCCCAGCGAAATCTGAAATTGGGTACGTATAACTATACAACCACTATACAACCACTGTGCGACCACTATAGTACTCTCTTGTGACAGCTGAAATCTATTTTCAGAATGCCATTTCCCGTTACAGGTGCAGGATCGTTTCATTACACCATTTATCACGTGAAATAAACGAAGTATATTCGTGTAATTTATGGCATGAACTAGGTATGTTCTTGTCTTTAATCAGAGACATCGAATCAATGTGTGATTTTAATGGAACCCTCGATGAAAATAGAGAGGTGTTATAAGTTTGACGTGTGTGTGTGTGTGAGTGTGCGCGTATGTGACTGTCCGTGGCATCGTTTTTTTTTGTTTGAAAACTGACATGACCGATCGGTTTCATGGTGACCGTGACAGTACTTGCGTAATTCTATACGATACTAAGCAATCTAAATGACAAACTTTTTACTAGAGTGGCTTATCATATTCACGTGATCATTTGTTATGGTAGGATTGCTATTTATTGCTATTTATACGCTGTTACCACCATTGTAAACAACATTTTGTGAATAAATTATTACGAATTATGAATTTCTATTCAATTCGCAGTCGAGGTCCGGTATCAGAGTAGATCATCGCTCTCCTGCACACTAGATTTGATGCGTGTGTATTTGCGAGCATTGTAATCTGTGTTACGAGAGCATGCTCTAATACTGGAATCATACTGCGAATTAAACATACACAATTACGTGAATTGTGCTTTACATGAAGCAGCCAATAGGAGCCATTACGAACGAAGACGTCGCACGAGACTTGTTAACGATTATTGGTTTTTCTCGTTCTTTGAGGCTACGTGTAAGCACGGTTCCGGATGATTTATTTTGGCAATAAGTGTCGTGTTAAACTGCGCCATTATCGGCGAGCACCCGCAGCTTGTGTGGTCCACGTGATAGGATGACGCGTGGCTTTATTTTTTTAATTTTATTTAGGTACGTAAATAAAAACTATCACGAAACAATTTTTAGAAACATAATTAAATTGTATTGTATTTCAAGCTTTTGCACGCTTGCAGATCCTATGATATTTTTACAATATCTATGATATTTAAACAACTCCTGAAAAGGAGTACATACTATTGGCTGCATATTACTCTTCCAATCTTGGAAGAAGTACTAAAATCGAAGTCGTAAGCAGGTATCTTAGGTCTCACAAACATCAATTGCAAAAACCCAGAAGAGTGAAAGAGAAAGCAAAGCTATATCTGAGTGCTAAGTGTGAGTTTTTCTTCAGGTCAAATCACATACAAATTGCTAGTAAACGCCATACGCGCTCACGATCGAATGCGAAAAGAAAAACTCACACTTAGCACTCTGATTATTTTCTATTCTAAGGTTGTCACACCTTTGGTGGACTTTTGGTGTCCTTTTTACGACGTTGTAATCACGACTTTATAGCACTCATATTAAGGGTTAGCATGTGGGATACGGAATGATATAAATTGTGTTTCTTTTCTTTTATTCTTTATTCGGATCGTCCTGTCTCTGCTAGTGCGCGCGCATTCTCAGTCACTCCGTAGCGTATACGTCGAGCTGTAGTTCCGTATTCGCTACGCGCCCCTACGTGTCGATCCCGCCTTTAGTGTAGTGCTTAGAAACTCCTGATAGCGATCGTCACTACACACCTTATTCATTAAGAATAAGGTGTGGATTTGCGCCTTGCTGGGGAGTTGCCCTGCTCTTGGCCTCCCGTTGAGTCTCGGCTCAACGTTGGGTCACGAGGAGACAGCCCCCCCTAAGTGTGTGTACCGTCTTCGTGTGCGTACACTTAGTGTTTCGTTCGTTCACGTTAAGTGTGAGTACCTTTTGTTTGTGATACGTACACTTGTTGCCGTTCAGTGCTGACTGTTTTGTGTGACTTGTGTGTTTTTATGTTATGTCGAACGTGACGGACTATGATCCGTGGCTACCACGCCACGACCACCTGAACTCTCGTGCGGGCTCCGAGACGACGTACAGCCCCGCCTCATCGAGGTCCAGCTCACGCTCGATCCCGGACCGCACGCACCACCGCCCGCTGCACCTACAGCTGCACAACCGAACCTAGCATTTGCGGTCAGGACACCGCCCTCCTCGGGTCGCCTTCGGCATTCTCGCGGGGGTGTACTAGCACCCCACCCCCCCGCCCCAATGCCTCCCGACGGCGGCCTGCGGCGAGTCTGGGCCCCCGGAAGCCCCGCACAGCCGATCAGGGTTCGGCCAAACCTAGGCGCACATCGCGCCGTACTGCGCACGCGAGCGACCCTCGCCAGCCTGCCGCACACCCTGGACTTGACAACGTCCTTCAAGCGGACACACCCCGCACCACCGCGGGCTCAGCCCGCCCCTCGCCGGCTCCTCAGCCGCGACACCACCGCGCCGCGCTGGCTGCTCAGCCGCGCGGTCCACACCAGCCCACCGCGAAGCTCTCCGCGCTCGCCTGACGGGATTGCCCCCGCCCCCCTACCGAGACGCCCACCTGTGCAAACTGCAGTGGGGCCCACCCAGGAAACAGCAGGGACTGCCCAAAATTCCGCAGGGAGGCAAGGAAACTGCGAGCAGAAAATGCCCGCTCCTCCCCCCCCCCTCCCCGCGCAAACTCCGACCCTCCTCCCCTCGAGCAAGAGGCCCCGACCCCTCCGCAAACTTCAACTTCACTGATGGCGGAGGAAAACGACTACTCCCCTAAACAAGTCGCTTCCTCGGCCCCCGACTCCTCCGCGCGGAGGACTAAGAAACCGAGAATCAGGAGGAAAGATGCCGCATCTCCTGTGGCCATCCCCTGTGCTGCCGCCTCTCCCACAGCCAGCACCCTGGAGCTGGAGCCACCCATGCTCGCTCCACCGCAGCCTGACCACACGTGGGCCACTCGGCGCCCACAGCGCCCCCCGCGCACCTCGAGATCCCCGCGCACCTCGCGCACACCCAGTGCCACCTCGGCCATCACAGCCTTGGAAAATACCACTGCCTCGGAGCCCGCAAAGCGTGCGGCTGCCCCGCACTCTCAGCCCCCGGTGCCTCCTCCGCTGCCCCAAGAGTTGGTGCAGAGCGAGGCCCCCGCATCCACAGCAGAGCTTCTGCAGACTCTCCTCTCTCTGGCTACGAAATTTGTTCGGAAGGTTCTGGCCGGGGAGGATATACTCCCGACTCTCTATTTATTAGGGCTGCGATGGCGCCCCCACCATCGCAGCCCTAATAAATATTTGGCTCCCCAGACCTTAGCTCGGACCCGCGCCTAGATATCTCCGGCATCCAGAAGCTCCTATCAGAGGAGCCGACTGTGATTGCCGGAGATCTACGACGCGCGTCCCGGACTCGGGACACTCGCGTGCTACGCACCCCCCCCCCTTCGAACGCGATTAATCCCCCCCCCGCCACCGCCCTCCCTTCCCAGGTCGGTTGTGTCCGTTGTCGACAAAAGCGGCGTGCGGGAGTGGACCCATACACGCTTCCTGGTCCCCGGACCAGGACCCCACGCGTCGCAGGAGTCGACCGCAGGTCTTGGCCGCCCACGGCCCTCGCCACCATCACCCTCAGTCGATATCTCGGGTTTCCCCCGCGTTCTGCCGCGGGGGGTCTTCCCTAAAAACTGGCTAAATGCGCCCAGTACTCGTACTGGGCGCGTCATCCCCACCCCAATTAGAGGGACTTAGCCCCTGGTATTGGTTGACGGCCCAAGGCAGCCAGGGGCCCGGCGCGAGAAGACGTCTTCTTATATTCTTTATTTTTATTTATTAGGGCCAACAAACAGTGTTCACAATAAAGCCTAAAAATTAGTGCTTACATAGTTTAACATATTATTTACAGTGACACCAACACCGTTATCCACTGATTAAAACCAGTATGTAACTCGAAATTTGTGTATGAGTGTGTGTGCTTATGTTGAGTATTTGTGAAAGTGTGTGTGGGTTGAGTAGCCCTATGACCTAGGTCTTGGGATCGGTATATTGATTACTACTAGGGTACATGTGTGAATATTAGTATGTATGAGTGTTAGTGTTACCCTAGATATAACATGTTTGTACATTTATTTTTAAGTTCTATCTTTGTATTGTCAAAATACTCAAACTAAACCTCAACCGATCCAGACTCACCCTACAACCCAACATCCAACAACCCAAGGAAGATGCTATCAATACACTAAGAAAACTGGGTTTTTCTTAGTCGAGCGGGCGCAAACGCCACCATAGTGACCCCATGACATAACACTACTATGTACTCGTAATTCTTACTAATAACCGTGTCCCTGTGCTATAGTTATAACTCAGAGATACCAATATATTTCTGTAACGCAGAATAAAACTGAAATGAAAATTATCATGACTTTTAAATTTAAATTTCGACCTTTAAATTTTCGACAAAAATTATTATCATGACTATTTGTTGTTATATTTTTTATATTTTTGACAAAAACCCTTAGTTTTTAAAATCGCCGGCAAAACACTTGCCAGCAACTGTTCCTGTATTTATTTTCAACGTTACTTACTTATAAAAACCTCTTAATAAATGAAAAATTCCCGTTCGCTCCAATCCAATTCATTTATAATATACAGTTTTATTATGAATCGTGTCCTTTATTAATTAATTAGTTATTATTATTATTCTTATTATTATTGTAAATTTAGTACTTATTATTATTTTGTATTTTGTAAACTTATTTTAGTAGTTTTAATTTTAATTTTCTCTTTGTTTATGGTTTTTACTTTGCATGATGCAATAACCTATAATTTAAAGTACAATAAGCTCTTTACTTATTCTAATGTATGTTTAAATTTGTATCATTGTAACGTTTGTTGGTTATTCATAGTAAATAAATAAATAAATAATATTGTTGTTAGTGTTCGTGACTGAACCAACGCAAATCTCTTATAACATGCATCGCGCGTCAAGGAAAGCGACTTTAACATTGTTTATGATATTTATTAAATGAGCGAAATATGATTGACGTGGCTTAATAATCGGGCAAAATTGTCTAACTTGTTTTTGTTTACCACTGTCCGACGCGTTTACATGATTTTGGCAAAATATTGATACAAGTTTGGCGTTCCTAGTTATAGGGAAGTAAATACGTGTAGTCAACACGTGAGATATTTAGTTTCATTTATATAGGTAGGTATTCTGAAATATTGACGTATCATTACCTACTCGATAAATAGCAAAAATAATACAAAATTTATGTGTTATTTTTGTTATTAGGTGCATTTCAAAGTTACAAAAGAGTAGCAATATTTTTTTACATAATTAGTGTAAAAAACCTACATATTTATATTAATTTACTTACATTATATTAGTTTACTTTTACATTATATTAGTTTACTTACATTCATTATAGTAATTATAAACGTAAACACATAAACGCAATAAAATTCTGAGATATTGGTATATAGGTACACATTTATATGGAGCGTTTTCACGAAACCTGCGAAATTCTGTATTACAAATTGCTGTAATTTTGAAAATATAGATTGATTTTCAATATTCTGTTTCTTCTGAGAAGTTCTCATATTAAAAATACTATTCATTTATGCAATAAAAAAAATATTAGTCAACTAGCCTATTTTAATGGCCCTGAATTCATGCTAATGATTACTAAAAGTTTTCCTACCATCGGCGGCTATAACCAAACTAAAGTTAGGTGTTTGGATACGTTAATATACATTACACAGTCTGACAGTAGGACTATAGGTGTGTACATGAGGATGTTGTGTGAATAACACATCCACACATTGTGTCATATAATATTTTTAATACTACACAAAGTATAAGAATCTGTAAAAAAGCAGACCGTGAGTTGAGTATCACATAGTGTGAAATAATACAAAAAAAAACCTTATTATTTTGTGAAGGTTGGTTTAACTGAATTTACTAGTGAACTAATTGAACGCGAATAAATTGCAGTGGTAGCGAAACAAATTAATTTTTGATTTAAATCGTTAACTTCTAATTGAAAACTGATTGCATGCATGATTCATTAATTAAATTAAACAAACACTTGAACACAAAATATCTAGTGCACGAATATAACACTTGTTAACAATATTTTGCCCAAAAGTTACAGTTCGTTTAAATTTTTCTTGAAATATTTTTTCCCTTCCCACTTTTATCTATGACAATTGAGATCATTTATATCATGCAAGTTTTATAATATAATACAGTATATCAACTTTAACCCGACTACGTAAATTATATAGCCTATGTTACCCGGGCTATTATTAAGAATATATTGACTCCTCATTTATTAAAATCGGACCTGTAGTTTGAGCGCTACGGTGGAACAAACATACTTACATACATAGGCATACTGCCAAAATCATTACCCTTCCTTTTGGCTTCACCGTAGTCTGGTAAAAACTTGAGAGGTGTCAAGGGACACCCGGATGGAACAAAGTTCCTTTAGATTAATTAGTGAAGGAATTTTAATAAAATTTTATTTTTTTTAAGTTATAATAATATTTTTTTATTATTAACAAAAATAATGTAATATAAACTTAATCAGTAGGCTCAATTTTAGTAATAATTGAGAGAGAGAGAGGGACAGACTTACAACTATAGCAAAAAGTGTCGTTACAACTTTTAGTCTTAATTTTCTTCCGTCTACCCCCCTTTCGCAACGCAGAATAAGGAACTTCGTTCCAAAAATGAATTAATATCTCTCATGAACACTCGCAATACCAACAAAAATATCGCATAGTAATAAACCAAGTCCGTTGCCCAATTTTACACCGGTTTTCTGCGACGCTATAGTATCTCGTCAGCCGAGCGAGTAAAGTACAAACATGAGTACAAAACAACATTATCGCCATTATATTCGCTAAGTAATGTTAGTTATTGCACGAGAATTATTATCTTCCATTAAAATTTTCCTTACATTCCTCGGCGATAAAATGACATTTTTAATTAAGTCCCAGTTCCAAGGCACCTCCGATCGAGTGTGCTTATAACTCGCTCCGAGTCGAGAAATTAATTAATGCCATACGAAGGACGAC